>CM041293.1:188142555-188570055 GCA_023052935.1 Piezodorus guildinii | reverse complement strand
TCTGTCTCTAATATTAGGAAATATGTATTTGGTCCATTGACCAACTTCTGACTCTTCCCATCTTTTTTGCCACTTTTGCTTCTTAATTTCTCTTATTTGCCCTTTCAGTCCAATCTTGTTTAATTGGATGCCTTCCCACTCTCTTATCTTATTATTCTTAAATTTGTATTGGATCGCTCTTCCTTCAGCCTCTATATCCAATGGTATCAATCCCGCAATTATCATAAGAGCCTCACTTGAGACTGTTCTATATGCTCCTGTTAAGGACATAGCTATCACTCTTTGTCCACTTATTAGCTTTTTCGGACCTTTGCTTGGTATCATTCGGTCATGCCATGCCCCTACGCCATATAAGACGATTGGGACAAATACTCCTTCATATATTCTATGCATTTCCTCTTGCATGTTAATATTCCAAGCCATTCTTATCGCTCTTACTACATTTCTAAAGATCTTGCAGCCTTTAGCTGTCACCTCCTCGATATGGGACTTAACCTTCCATCCTCTTTCCCATCTAATACCCAAATATTTAATTTCATTTACCGTCCTTATTGCCTTATCATTTACGGTAACACTTGGTTCTCTATTCATGTTCCCTTTCAGGAACATGATTTTCGTTTTTTCACTCGAAATCATCATTTTGTTTAATTCGCACCATTTATTGATACTTTCAAGCACTTCTCTCGTCTTCACTTCCAGATCTCTTCTGGATTCTCCCCAAATAGTGACTACGCAGTCATCTGCGTACACCACTATCTGCCATTTCTCTTTTAGTATATTTATTAACTCATCTATCAAAATTTTCCACATTTGTGGGCCTAATACGGATCCTTGAGGGCATCCTCTATTCACAACTTTCTTTACCGTTCTTCCACCTTCAGTTATTTCAACTCTCCTGTCCTTCAAATAATCTTTAATCACCCTGTAGAGTGATCTTTTAACTCCCTTCCTTCTCAATATTCCTAAAATGCTTGGCCACCATACCCTGTCGAATGCAGCAGTCATATTAATAAACACTCCCAGAACATATTTCTCCCTCCTACTTTCAACTAGCTCCTTAATTTTCACCATTGCATCTTCTGTTCCCCTCTTTGGCATAAAGCCAAACTGACTTAAATTTATACTGTCAATAAATACCTCCTTCATCTCTGTAACTACCACTCTTTCCAGCAACTTTCCCATCACGGGTAATAGGCATATTGGCCTATATGACTTGATTTCTCTCTCATCTTTATCATCTTCTTTTAATAGTGCCTTTATTTTCCCAATTTTCCATCTATTTGGAAAAGTTCCTTTATCCAGGCATCCCTGAAATAATCTTCGAATTGACACTTTTAAAACTTCCCATCCTTCCTTGATAATTTCAATTACTATTCCATCTTTTCCTGGGGCTTTTCCATTTTTCCATTTAGTCATTTCATCATAGATCTTAGTCTCATTTACTACAACTCTTCCATATTGTGGTTCCGTATTTTCATTCTCCACTTCCCTTCTCAGGGCAGCCTGTTCTTCATTGTCCTCATCATCATCCAGTATTAATCCGTTCAATAATCTACTTGCCGCTTCTGTCCATGTATATTCTTCAATATTCTCTCCTACAGCAACCATCACCTTGCTTGGTTTAATTTTCCCTTTTGCCATTTTGTATACAACATTCCATGGGCCTTTTTGGAATTCATCTTTAACAAACTTTTCCCAGCTTATTTGCCTGGCTTCCTCAATCTTATTTCTATATTCTCTTCTACTTATTCTCCATTTCCTCTCAAGTTCTTCATTTAGTCCTTCCACCTTATTTCTCCTATATTCCTTCCGTAACTTAAGGACTTCTCTTCTCATTTTCTGCAAATCCTTATTCCACCATATCACCTTCCGTGATCTTGGCTTTATCACTTTTAGTTTCTTCCTTGCAGCTCCTATTATCCATTTTTCTATGCTTGCCGCATACTCAACCACCGTCTCCTTTGTATTTAATTTAAATTTTTCCATTTTCTCCTTCTCTTTACTAAGTTCTTCCCTGAACTCGTCCCAGTTTGCATTTCGTATGGCCCACCTTACCTCTTCCTTTCTCGCTCCAGCAATTCTCCTTGAGCCTACCTCAATTATAATGGCTGCATGACTACTGGACGTCCAATCCCATGCTACGTGCCACCATTTGATCCTTTCTGCAATCTCTCTTGTACATAATGTTACATCTATATACGAGCTTGCCTTCCCTTTTATATATGTTGGACCTTGTTCTTCTTCATTTATTACTATCAGATCCCATGTAGCAATAAGTTCTTCCAACATTCTTCCTCTGTCATCCTGCTTAGTTCCCCCCCAGCTGGGGCTTTTCGCATTCGCATCCATTAATATTATAACGGGTTTCCCCGTTAATTTCATCATGGCCTTGTCTATTACTCTTAAATGTATATCAATATCGTCTCTATATTGACAATATACATTTATCATGTAAAAACTTTCACCATATGCCGGTAAAATTTCTGTCACTACACAGTGACTAGTGGACAAGTCACTAATCTTCATGGCATTTATTTTTGGATTTATTATAATCGTTCCGGCCCACGGGCACTCCCCTTGCTTCTCTCCCGTAATCACTTTACTGCTCATACCATATCCCACAATACTATTTGTATTTCTGGTTACATATGGTTCTTGACCCGCTAATATGTTTATATTGTTTTCACTCGCTTTTGTTCTTAACTCAACTGCAACATTCTTTGCTCTATCCGAATTGTTTTGAACTATTAGTACTTTGAGCTCTCTACTTCTTTCCCTTCTCTCCTCAATCATTATAATCCTTTTTTTCCATCTCACTGCTCTTAGTCACCCTTTGTTCCTTTGGGCTTTCCTCAGTGGTTACCACACCTTCTGTCTCTATTTTATCACTTGGTTTTTGTACTTGTACTTCATCTACTTCCATCTTATCTTCAGACTCTCGGTATTCATAAGACGTCAATTCTTTTGCCCTTCTCCTCTCTATTACCGCTATCGGGCATGACTCCCAATATACTGAATGATTTATATCCTTCAGCCCATTTCTCTTACAATTCACACAGATTGGATCTCCTTCAATAGTGCATTTTTCACTTTTGTGTTTTTCCTCCCCGCATTTAGCACAGGTGATCTCATTTTTACACTTTATTCCCTTATGCCAATATCCTAGACATTTGTAACATCTCATTGGTTTTAAATATTCTTCTACTCTACATGCCCACATACCCACATACAACCTTCCTTTTTTCATAACTCGACTAAAAATTCTCTGGTCAACTCTTGACCACCCATGATTGAGTATATTGCGTTCTTCTTCCCCATCTTATTTCTGGGACAAACATTTCCTTTCTCTTATCCGTCTCTATTCCCTCAAATATCTCTTCATTCTTTGAGTTCACTATCTCGAATAATTCATCTTTTTCTATATCCTTCTCAACTCCTCTAATAAGAATTCTGGGGCTTCTCATTTTCGGATCCTCGTTAATTTTGAAGCCAGCCTCCTTCAATTTTGTCATACTCTTCAATTTCTCAACATCACTCTTTTCTGGGACTTCCATAATGACCACACCTGCTTGTTTCCACATATTCTCAATTCTGATTTCTGTTCTCTTTCCTCCCATACAGTTAAACAGATCTCTCTTCGTTTTTATCTCTCCTTCCCTTGGGAAGGCTATAGATACTACTGGACCCTTCGTTTTTCCTTTTCTAACAACGGTAGACCATGAGGCATCCGTTTTCTTTAATTCCTGTTTAACACCTCGTTCTTCAATTTCACTTATTGTCTCATTTAATCTGTTCAATTTTTCTCCAATCTCTTTCTCTCCAAACTGTTGCACCGTCTCTGCAACTTTGTCTATTTTTTTCCAATGGTACCTCTTTAACTTTAGTTTTCAATATACTCATGTTGCCATTTAAGGCATCCATGGCTCCTTTAACATCCCTAAACATCTCCTGGACATCTCCTATTTTTTCCTCAACATCAACCTTCCCTTTCTGCACCTCCACTTTAACACTTTTTTCCATCCTTTTCGCTTCTCCAGGTCTTATCGTTATCTTCTATACTATGAATAAGAATCTCCTGATCTCTTTTGAATCTTATCATCGACTCTTTAATCTCCTGCTCTACAGCTTGCGTTAGCGTTTTCATTTTATCTCCTATTATCTCCTTAGCAATATCCCTTACCTCCTCTCGCCAATCAATATTCTTGGCCTTGACCACTTCTCTCTCAATACTTGCAACTTTCGATGCAATCCAATCCAGTTGGGCCACCTTTTTACATTCCTCAACCCATTTATCCTGTACCATTCTTATTTGAGTTATTCTCGGGAAGATATACTTCTCGTGCCTGTTATCCTTTGCAACAAGTGTTCTCTTAGTATATGACTCAATCTCCTATAAATTTACACTTATCTCTTTACAAAATTCTTGTATCACTAATCCTTCACTTATGACTCCTTTCCTTGCTTGATACTTCATCTCATCTGGAGATCCTACTGATCTACTTCTCTTTCTTTTCTTCTCCCTTTCAACCTCTCCCACTCCTTTAAAGGATTCTTCTATTCCTCTACCAATAGCTCCAGTTGGAATTCCAACTTCCTCATACATCTCCTCTTCTACGTGCTTTTCCATTTTAAATTAATTGCTTTTTGTCCCTCTCCTATATAGAGCTCCCTCTACCGGGCACGCCCCTTGAAACCTAAGTCCCAAGAGAGGGGTACTCCCCTCTGGTAAAGATATACCACCTCATAGAGTGAAATTCTCAAACTCCTTTGTGGTTCCCGGTCCCTACTAGCTTCGGCACTACCCTAACTTTCAGGACTCCCACGTTCCGATCCGTGGGCACTCTATATAGTGCTTGCCAAGCGGGGGATTCCCAGAAAACATCTATTAGAGGTCCAAAGTGTCCCTGATTCACCAGCCCATTGTCTATACCTCTTGTAACCATATAAGTCCTTTCCTATCCATGTCCTTCCAGTTTAGACCCGACGGAATTGCCTTCTCCGTTAGCCATCATCGCGTCAGCAAGCTGACAAGAAGACGTCCACCCCGCACGTGCACCCAAAGGTACGGACGTGGAGATAGGCAATTGGATTCTGGGGGTCTCCCCTCTCAGCGAACAGAGGTTGGGCCCCAGCCTCCTTTACGGGGCAGAAGGTAGGGACAACAACAACAACAACACATTTCTTCTACCTGGATTCTCACTTGAAGTGTTTGATCCACCATGTTGAAGTGTTATCTTTTAATGGCGGGGGCATAACCCACACACTAGCTTCCCCCTCCTGAGAGGGATGCAACCACAACCTCCATGTCATGCGACCGGGCAGTGCAAGCACTCCCGGCCACCACCCAATGATGGCCCTGGCTAGGGACCATCCCCGTGGTACCATTTTGGCTGACTAGAGCCTGCTAAGGGCAAGTATGGTCACTTGCCCCGAGATTGCAAATTTCTCGCAACCTCTACGGTTTACCAGAAACACAAATTGACTGGAGGGTGCCTGCCCCTTTGTGTACTGGAGGGTGCTCTGTACCCAAGTCCAGACGTCTTCTTTAACTTCACCAATTTGTTTACTCGCCTTCTTCCCTTTTCTTCTTTAATATTTGATTTATTATCTTTATTATTTCATTCATCTTTTCCGATACCAACCACTCACTGAAATCCCTGATATCCACATCTTCTGGCCATCCTCTTCTTTCTTCAGTATATTTTCCACATTCTACTATTACATGTGCTATATCTTCTTTTTCTCCACATGAGCATCTATCAGTCTCCGATATACCTCTTTTAAAGAGATATTCTTTAAATTTTCCATGTCCAGTCAATACCTGTGTCATCCCATGTCCAGGAATCCAATTCATCTCCATCCTCTTTTTCACATCTGGTATTATTCTTTTTGTCCACATACCTGTGTCGGACATATTCCATCTTTCCTGCCATATACTCATCTTTATTTCCTCTATTCTTCTTTTGTATCCTTCTTTAATTATTCTTGTTCCTCTCCATTCTATACTTCCCTGTACTTTGAGTTTTCTTTTCACCCACTTAGCCTCTGCTTCAATGTCTAACGGCACCAAACCCGCTACGACTTGTAAGGCATTCGTCGACACCGTCCTATAGGCCGCAGTCATTGATGTGGCTACTAACCTTTGTCCTCTGTTAAGTAATGTTTTCCCTATACTCGGTATCATTCTATCATACCAACTCCCAACACCATATAGCGCAATTGGTATGAATACCGCTTTGTATAGCATCTTCATCGCCTCCTCTATATCTTTATTCCATTCACTGGAAATTCGTCTCATAACCTTCCGAACCTGATTATATGCTTTCTGCAACACCTCTTTTATATGGCTTTCCACCTTCCATCCTCTTTGCCATTTTACTCCCAGGTATGTTACCTCTTTTTCCATTCTTAGGAACTTACCTTCTACATCCACTGCAGGTGCTCTTTTCATTGTTCCCTTTAGGAACATCATATTCGTCTTTGTCGCAGATAGTTTGAGCTTTAACCTCCCACACCAGTCTATTATTGTATTCATAATTCCTCTCACAGCTACCTCCAAGTCTCTTCTGGAATTTCCCCAAACTATGACCGCTCCATCATCTGCAAAAAAGATCGTTCTCCAACCTGCATCTTTTAGTATCTTAATTATTTCATCTATTAATATCTTCCACAACTGGGGTCCCAGCACTGACCCTTGTGGACACCCTCTATTCACCTCCTTCATCACCTTCCTCCCCGCTTCCACTATCTCCACCCTTCTACCACTAAGGTAATCTTTAATAATCCTGTACATCTTTCCTCTTACACCACCTCTTCTTAGCTGTCTTAACACTGCAGGCCACCATACCCTATCAAAGGCTGCCTCCATGTCCAAGAAGATCCCCAATACATATTTTTCATCCCTCTCTTCCACAACTCTTTTAATTTCGTCCATCGCATCCTCTGTACTTCTTCCCGGCATAAACCCATACTGATCTTTATCGATGCTCCTCACAAATACACTTTCCAACTTGGTAAATATTACTCTCTCAAGTAATTTTCCCATGATAAGTAATAGGCAAATTGGCCTATACGATTTAATCATCTCCGGGTCCTTATCCTCGCTTTTCAAAAGGGCCTTAATCCTTCCTCTCTTCCACCTCTTCGGAAAGACTCCCTTATCAATGCATCCCTGAAACAATCTCTGTACTGTTGTGCTGATCTCGCTCCATCCCTCCACAATCATTTCTGACATGACACTGTCAAATCCAGGTGCTTTACCTTTCTTTAATCTCCGTAATTCATTTTTAATCTCTTCATCACTCACTACTACTCTTGCTCTGTCCAGATCTTCTCGTTCCTCATTTTCAATCCACCTTCTCAACTCCTTATGTTCCTCGGCGTCCTCATCATCATCCATAACTAAGCCATTTAGTAGTCTACTAGCTGACTCTTCCCAGGTGTATTCAATCTTATCCTGCCCTAAGGCATTCATGACCTCTCTCGGACGCAATTTTCCTCTCCCTAATTTGTAAACTATATTCCACGGTCCTTTTCCAAATTCATCTTTTACAAAGTCCTTCCAGCTTTGTTCTCTTCTTAATTCAATCTTATTCCGATATTCTCTCCTCATCTTTTTCCACTCCTTACATTTCTGTTCTCTTTCAGTTTGATCAACCGTCTTTAGCCATTTCTTTTTTCCTCTCAGGACATTTCTCCTCATCTCACTTAGTTCCTCGTTCCACCATTTGATTTGTCCAGCCTTTTTTCTTACCTTCTTCAAGGTTCTGTGCGCTGTATCAAGCAGCCACTTTTCCACCGAGTACACCAACTCCACAACTGATTTCTTATTTGATATTGGCAATCTTTCCATCCACTCTCTGGATTCATTCAATATCTTCCTAAACTCATCCCAGTTTGCATCTCTTACTTTCCATCTATTCTCGACTACATACTGATCCTTCATACATTCTCCTCCTACTTCATATCTTATAACAGCATAGGGGCTCATAGTCCAATTCTATTCTATTCCCCATTTGGTCACCTCACTCCTTATATTCCTCGTACATAGTGTCACATCTATGAAAGATCTTGCACTTCCTCTTACAAATGTTGGTCCTTGCTCTTTTTCATTTACTACTTCTAAACCTAATTCATTTATAGCTTCCTCTAGGCTTAGTCCTTTATCATCCACAAATGGAGCTCCCCATCTTGGACTCTTTGCGTTGGCATCAGCCGCTAATACAATCTTCTTCCCCCGAAGAGTATTGAATATTTTCTTCATCATTTTCAGATATTGTTCTATATCATCCCTAAATTGACAATACATACTAACCAGGTAAAAGCTCTTCCTTCTTCTTGGCATTATCTCTGCAGCCACACAATGGGTGTTCGACAGTTCTGCAATTTTCATACGTCCGATTTCGGAATCCAGCACCATAATTGCTGCCCAGGGTCTTTCTCCTTCTTTACACCCTGTTATAACCTTGCTCCCTGTTCCGAATCCACCCACCATGTTCTGTCCTGTGGTGTATGGCTCTTGGATTGCCAATACTTTAACCTGATTTTCCACTGCCTTTTGCCTCAATTCAGTACCAACGTTCTTTGATCTGTCCATGTTTAGTTGAGCGACCAGAAGGCCACTTCTCTCTATCACTCTCCTTTTACCTCCTCTCATAATGATGCCTCACCTCCTATCCCTTCCATAGCTTCTCCTGTTTTCTCCTTCTCCTTCCTGATTTCATATGAGGTTACTTTCCTTATCGCATTCTTCTCTCTCAGCATCACCGGACATCCTTCCCACAGAGTAGAATGTCCTACTTCTTTCATATTATACCTCTTACAGTTAGCACACGCCACCTCTCTCTGACAATTTACACCTCTGTGCCCTTCCTCACCACACTTTAAACAAGTCACTGCTCGTCCACATAGTATTTGGTGGTGTCTGAAATCTTGACATCTATAACACTTAATTGGTGTTAGGAATTCTTCAATTCTGCAAGCCCATATTCCCATATATATTCTCCTCTTTTTCATCAACCTCGCAAAGATTTCTTCATCAACTTTTACCACCCACGATCTCACTGTTCTATTGTTTCTTCAAATTCGACTTCTGGAACGAACACTTCGTTCCATTTCTCTTTTGGCACCCCTTCAAAAATCTCCGGATTTCTGCTCTCCACAGCACCAATTAGTTCCTGTTTTTGAATGTCTTTATCCACCCCTCTTATCATTACTCTTGGTTTTCTCATCCTTGGTTCTCCATCTACAATAAAGCCCGCTTCCTTCAATTTCACGTTTTTCTTTAGTTCATTGATATCACTTTTATCATGAACCTCTATAACCATATTCCTGCCTTGTCTCCTCATGTTCACTACTCTTATCTTTCCGTTCCTTTTATCCAAACACTCTACTAGGTCCTCTTTCCGCTTCCTATCTCCTTCCTTAGGAAACTCTCCCACCACTTGAGGTCCTCTCCTTTTCCTTTTAACTACTGCCACCCATTCTCCTGTTCGTTCACTCTTAAGTGACTCAACACTCTTATCTCTTTTCGATTTCTGACTTTCTAGCGCTTTCGCTGCCACTTCTGTTTTTACTCTCATTTCTCTCATCTCCTCACCAATCTTCTTTACATCGCTCATAATATCAATCTTTTCCAGCTTTCCAACTCCTTCCATTACTTGGTCTATCTTACTCCAGGGCATTTCTTTGACTCTTTCCTTTAACACCACCCATATTTCCATTTAGAGCATTCATTGCACCTTTTACATCTGTAAACATGTGCCCAATATCGCTAAACATTTTCGTCACTTCCTCTCTACTTTTCCTTACTTCTGTTCTTACATAGTTTCTCAATTTTTCCTCATCTTCCTTTCTAGTCTGGTCTGCCTCTTCCAAACATCTCTTAACAATCTCCTGATCCTGCCCTAACTTCTTACTCATGTCCTTCTTAACTTCCTTAACTACCTCCTTTACTCTGTCCTCCACAATTTCATTTATCATCTCTCTCATTTCATGCTTCCACTCTTTCAAATTCATGCTTTTAATACCTTGTTCAATACTGACAATTTTTTCTTCAACCCATTCGCATCTCCTCATCCTCTTAGCCTCTTCTTCCCATTTTGTCCTTACTTCCATAACTCTCTCCAATCTAGGTAGTATATAGCTTTGATGCCTTTTATCTTCGGTATACAGAGTTCTATCTGTATACCCTTTTACCTCCAATATTAGCTGATCTATTTCCTGACAGTATTCCCTTACCACATATGACTCTTCTACCCCTTCACTCTTGCTACTCGTCCATTCGAACACCTCTTCAATACCCAATGGTGTTGTTACCTCTTCTCCTTCCATCCTTCCTCTTTTAACTCTCTGGCCCTTAGGGCTTTCGTCCTTGTCATCAGTTACACCAGTCGCATAGATATCCTCTCACGCCTGTGTGTCCACGTGAGAGGAGCAGGTCGCTTTACCCGACGTACCCCCCTGCAAGGGTCCCGTCCGGGGATCTTCAGTTCCGAGTTCCGAATCTTCAACTACCTTTTTCTGACTATTCATAAGTAGGTAGGGACAGAGGGAATCTCGTTAATCCATTCATGCGCATCACTAATTAGATGACGAGGCATTTGGCTACCTTTTACAAAAACAACCTTTATTCGGGAAGCCTTTGCATTGGCGGTGGACCCCATAGATCAGCCAAGACCATTCTATGAGCGCCCCTCCTCCGTGGCCGCTTCCACAAGCCGCCTCTCCACCTCCGCTTTATCACCACTTTGAAGCGTAACGCGCTGCCAACGAAGATGGTACTTCGAGGAGCAGGCTGAGGTGCAAACCCCCTCAGACACTGCTCGGCAGGCGTGGCGCATGGTGCCTCGGCTTCAGTTACGAGTGGCAGGCTTCAACGTACAGGAGGGCCCCAGCTAGTGTTCGTCCTCCTGCAAAAGTGTCAGAGGCCAAAGGATAGCCTCCTAGCCAAGTGGGGTGGGTAAAACCCCCTCAGAGCCTCTTGGCAGGCTCGTAGTCGTGATGCCTGGATTCAGCCTACCTTATTGGTTCCGAGCCAACCAAAAAGGCGTTTCCCGCCTCGGGCACTTGGAGCCACCAGGTCAACACTGATCTTCACCTTCACATCCTCACCTTATGGGTCTGGCAAATCAAGTGATTCCATTACTTACCAGAGAAGGTGACTCTGGCTAGATCATGATCGTTTTCCATACTAATTAGTGACAATTGAGTTAAGACGAGGCATGTGAGAGGAGCAGGTCGCTTTACCCGACGTACCCCCCTGCAAGGGTCCCGTCCGGGGATCTTCGGTTCCGAGTTCCGAATCTTCAACTACCTTTTTCTGACTATTCATAAGTAGATAGGGGCAGAGGGAATCTCTTTAATCCATTCATGCGCGTCACTAATTAGATGACGAGGCATTTGGCTATGTTTACAAGAAACAGCCTTCTTTTCCTAGTGATAGTGACGTGCTTGAGTGGGCTCTGCATACTCCGGGTCTCCCAGTATACAATACCCGCACTAGGAATTGCCTCTTGCGTTGGCGGTGGGCCCCGCAGGCCGGCCTGTCCGACCTACGAGCACCCCGGCTACGTGGCCGCTTCCACCGCCATCATGCGCCCATTGGTCTTCGCTTTATCACCACTTCATGCGGCATGGCACCTGTCTTATGGCCGGTCGGGTCCAGCCTAGAGTCCATGGTCCCAAAGCCGCCCACTTTTGCAAGGGACGCCCAGGTTAGCACAATGTAGCAAGCTTTCTCCAGCAGAGCTCCGACACACATACTGGGTACTAACTTGCATACGCCTCCCTGTGGGACGTTTCGACTTGGCTTTCACCTCTGACTTCTAAGATTGGTCATCCGGTTGAACCTGTTCTAATTGGTGCTTGAGCCTTGGAGCACTCTGGTCGTCACTCCTCGAAGTATCCCTTTCGGGGCCCCGAAGGAGATCAGATCATCATAACTCTTCCGGCTCCACACCCCTTTCCAAGAGATAGTTATCGTAGAGACTTTGAGATGATCCCTAGGGATTCCAAATCTCTCAGCTATCTCTTCCATTAGGCTTTCGTTTGTGGCATAGTACTCCTTCTTGGACACATGGACCGAATCCAGAGTAGGTCTGCTACTTACGACTTGGGCGTCCAATACAATCCCAGCTTCCATCCTTGGTGGCGACTATGTCTGGTTTTCTTAGCTCTGATGCGGAACACAGATGTGGTTCGTAAGTGACCACCCACTCCTTCTTGGCTAAAGAACCTCCAACGAGGTTATAAATAGCGTTATGGCGCAAAATGCGACCTCCATGAGTGCGATGGCACTGTTGAACCACATGTGCAGTGTTTCCTGCACCTGGCATCCTGCCCTACATAGCGTCTCCATGTTAATCCTCCTCACTCCCCTACTTGTCCTCACTCGAGTAGGCAGAGATCCAGACTGTACGTGGATAAACTGGACGAAGTCACAGCCAGGAATCCCAGTGGTCCCCGAGGAGATCCACTGGGTCGATGCCCTGACACACTCCGCCTCCCTGAGGTCCACTCCATCCGTAGACGAGTGAAGCTTAATGTCCCAGTGTGATGCGTAGGCAGAGCTACTATCCACAGGGATCCCCTGCTTCCTCAGAGAGCGAGACGCCCACATCATCCGCCTTTGGATTCGGCTATGGCTCCAGACAGCTCTTACTAGCTGACTGTCGCTATTTTCCATAGCTTTTAAGCGGTTGTAGAGGACCATTGGCACCGTAGTCCGAAGACATGGAATACCAAGGCCTCCACACCTACTGTGCGCATGGAAGTAGCCTACCGAGACGTCTTTGGGCAATCTACACCAATCCCGTACAGCCTTTCTCACCTGTCTATCCAGTTGTAACAACCTGCCATCGGTAACCCTGCCAAGAACCAACCCATGCATAACCCTGGGGAGGAAATGACTTCTCAGGATCGCCAGCCGTTGTTGGGGCTTAAGCGGCGCTTTGGAAATATTCCTCAACGCTGCCGCTACGTCCAACTCTACCGACTTGGTTCCCCCGGAAAAGAAACTCACCCCCAGGTACCACCAGCTACAAACAGCGTTTGACTGCGGTATTGGGTTACCACGGATCTTAAACAGGGGGTCCTCCGACACCACCTTCATCTTCTTCGTATGTCCATCAGGGACGAGGGATAAAGCGTGGCATTTAGCTGGATTGAATGAAAGTCCAAGACCGGAGGCGGCCTCATTCAGTAGCTCAATTGTAGTGTTCATACCTGTCACCGAGGAGGTAATAATGACCAAATCTTCCGCAAATGCTAAGCAGGACTGGCCTCTGATTGGGAAACCCACCTCCTGTGCTATTGCTGCCAAAAGTTCGTCTATGCACACGGGGGCCCCCGCGACTACGCCGTCGCGCTAACTAGTGCAGGCACCGTTCGGGCGAAAGGGAATCCGGTTCCTATTCCGGAACCCGGCAGCGGAACCGCTCCAATTCGGGCCCTCACCAGAGGACTCGTCGGGGTGACCCGGAGAAGCCGTAGGGAGATCCGGGGAGAGTTGTCTCTTCTCGAGTTCCCTGGAAGCCTCTAGGAGGGAGATAGGGTTTGGAACGCGAAGAGCACCGCACTTACGGCGGTGTCCGGATCTTCCCCTCGGACCTTGAAAATCCAGGCGAGGGCCACGGGGAACAACGCTCTCCACTCGTACCCATATCCGCAGCAGGTCTCCAATGTGAATAGCCTCTAGTCGAGAGAATAATGTAGGTAAGGGAAGTCGGCAAACCCGATCTGTAACTTCGGGATAAGGATTGGCTCTGAGGATCGTGGCGCGCCGGGCTTGGTCGGGAAGTGGAGCGGTGCCAACGTGCTAATACTGAACCTTGTGGGCATCCTCGATTTACCTCTTTCATTACTCTCCTTCCAGCTTCTACCATTTCAACCATCCTTCTTTTTAGATATTCCTTTAAGATCCTAAAACAACCCCTTTCAATATCTTTATTACTCAATATATTGACTCCTGGCCACCACACTCTATCAAAGGCAGCCGCCATATCGATAAATATCCCTAGTACCAACTTTTCCAGTCTACTCTCCGTTATACTAGTTACCTTATCCATAACATCTTCAGTTGACTTTTAAGGGCCAGTTGCACCAGCCCAGGTCAAAGTGCGGTAAGAGTAACCGCCTTTGAAGTTGCCCGTTGCCCCATCTAGGATAGGGATGCTGAATCCACGGTAAACTTTACTGGGCAAGGCCCACCGTTTAACCTCCAGTAAAGAGGTATCCATCCAGGGACTTTTGGAATAATATTACTTATTGTAATTTGTTTTAGGTTATTGTTTTATAAAGAAATAGATTTAATTAACTTTGAAGACTTGACAGATGAGAAAGAATATATAGAGTTAGTGGCTCATATTAATAATAATAATAATAATAATAGGCTTACCGAACCCGAAGGTTCGATGCCGATACCACCAAACTTCGCCTGCATAGACTGGTCCAATGTTCACCGGTCAAGCCCAAGCCCCCGAGATCAGCCTTAATGCAATTCTCCCATCGACGCTTCGGCCTACCCTTCGGACGCCTTCCAGTCGTTTCAGCGAATACCAACTTTCTCGGAATCCGTTCCTCACTAAGCCCAACAACTTTACGCGCCCATTTGAGTCTCCGCGATGTTATCAACTCAATTATATTCACAGGGTACAAACTCCGCAATTCCGCGTTGTGCAACCTTCTAAACTCCCCAGTGGCCTCATCTCTCTTCGGACCAAATATTTTACGCAGTACCTTATTCTCGAAAACCTTAAGCCGTTGTTCATCCTTCAAAGTAAGCGGCCACGTTTCGCATCCGTAAAGAACCGTTGGAAGAATAATAGTTTTATAAATTCTAACCTTTAAGTTTTTAGACAGAAGTCGCGAGCTAAGTAATTTAGCAACTGAATAATAACACGCATTTCCCACCTTTAACCGGGACTTTATTTCTTCCTGGATTTTATTTTTTCTTGTTATCATTGAACCTAAATACTTGAATTTCTCTACGTGTTCAAAAGTATGACCTGAAATATTAATATCATCAAGATCGCCACCATTTCTGCAACTAATCATATATTTCGTCTTATCGGTATTTAATTCGAGACCTATTTGTTTATCGGTTTTTATTAACACACTTGTATTTAGTTGTATGGTTTCCGTGTCTTCACCTAGTAGTACCAAATCATCGGCATACCCCAAAACCGGAATCTTGTCACCCATATTTAAGTCTTTCTCGGTACACATCACCTTTTCTATAACATATTCTAAGGCTATATTAAACAAAACAGGTGAAAGGGAGTCACCCTGTTTCAAACCCGATCGCACCTCAAATCTCTCGGAGTAATTATGACCGATTCTAACTTTATGAAATGTTTCTGACAAACACATCTCTACTAGGTTTACTAACTTTTTAGGTATCCCCTGTTCAATCATGATGTTGTATAGCTTCTGACGGTCTATGGAATCATAAGCCTTTTTAAAATCTATATAAAGTTGATGGACTACACCGTTGTATTCCAGCTTCTTCTCTAATATTTGACGTAAGGAAAATATTTGATCAATAGTCGAGCGATTCCGCCTAAAACCACATTGGTAGTCTCCGATAATTTCCTCAGCGTATTCCGTGATTCGGCTAGTTAGTATTGACGAGAATATTTTATAGCATACTGGGAGAAGAGAGATCCCACGATAGTTGTTACAATCCGTCCTCGGTCCTTTTTTGTGAATCGGAATAAGAATTGATTCTTTCCATTCTTCGGGTATTTTTTCATTTTCCCAGATCTTTTTAACTAAAACATGTAATTTGGAAACGCCCGCTTCTCCACACGCTTTGATTAATTCACTCGTGATATTATCATTTCCTGCAGCTTTATTCCGTTTTAATTTTCCTATCGCCATTTCAACTTACCCTTTACTCGGTTAGTGGCTCATACTATTATGAATAGGAAAGTATTTCGTCCTCGCATTTTTTCATGTGGTCCGACGATGAATTTTTCGACAGATTCAGACTTTTCAAATCGACAGTTCGTTTTATTTTAGGTTACATTGAAGATGACATTGCTAACAAATCGGATAGAAATCAAGGGGTTGATTCACTGCTGATGCTGTTGACTACTTTAAGGTAAGTACAATTACATTAATATTACAATTTTTTGTAGCCAGCTTTTATGTATAACTTATTACAGACCGCAAAAAATAAATAATTTGAACTGTTTTCATTTGATTAGGTTATACACCTTTATTTTACCTTAATTTAAAATTAATTTCAAGAAGGGTAGTTAAATAGAAGTTTAGTGTTGCATTATATTATGTTTTTAAAATAATATTATATCATTACTAGTATCTGTCTATTATTACAGATTTTATGCAACAGGAGCATTCTTAAATGTTTGTGGTGACTTCAGTGGGCTACACAAATCAACGGTCTCAAGAATAATTAACAAGGTGTCCATAGCCATTGCTGGTTTGAAAAACAAATTTATTTACATGCCAAAAAATGAAAATCAGCAGAAGGCGTTCAGAACCGAAATGTTTGATATAAGTGGATTCCCTAAATGTTTGGGAGCAATAGACTGCACACATATCAAATTGCAATGCCCTGGTAAGAAAAAAAATAATGTTGCCTTAAATGTCATTAATAAAGTTTTAAATTTGAACTCTTATTAACTTCACTTCCATAAATGTATAATGCAGTAAAATAAATAAATTGTTTTTTTATAGGTGGTGATCAATCAGAAGTTTTCCGCAACAGGAAAGGATATTTCTCATTAAATGTTCAAACCATTTCCGATGCAAAATTGAAAATTAGAAATATTGTTGTCCGCTGGCCTGGAAGTACTCATGATGCAACAATATTTAGAAATTCTAATATTAAAACAACTTTTGAATCCGGATTAATGGCAGATGGTGTTCTTGTGAGAGATAGAGGATATCCATTGAAAAAATATCTGTTGATGCCCTTAGCAAATCCTATGTCAAGAGCTGAGGAGCTATTCAATGAATCTTTGATAAGAACCAGAAATGTAGTTGAGAGGAGCTACGGGGTTTGGAAAAGGTATTTCCAAATACTGTCACATGGAATAAGAGTAAAATTATCAAGTGTGGAAGCCATTGCAGTGTCCACTGCAGCTTTACATAATATAGCCTGTGATATGAACGAAGGTATACTAGCAATTGATGAAACTATTGAAGGAATTGAACAACAGTTCCAAGTTTTCGAAGCATATGAGGAATATGGAACTGCTAGACAACCATTTATTCATTATTTTCAGAATTTATTAAATTAATTTGTAGTTATTATTTACTAATTTTTGTTTTATTTTTGTAAAAATTAAATAAACATTTTCATTGAATAATTTTATAATTACAGTTTTGTTATTTATTCCATTGAAATAGATCCTCTCTAAATATTTGGTTTTGTAAATATAAGATATCTAAGTTGTTATCATTATTAATGGTTCTTAGGCGATTCCTAGGCCTTTAATTTTTTTAAGTCAGTTAAAAATTCCACTATATTCCTATATATAAACAAGTTGCTTACATTCTGTATGTGGAGGAAGATTTTCAGTTATTGAATTTTCATTAACCAAATAATTTTATTATTAATGCATTTAAATACAGATTAGAGACAAATATCTACTATTTTTGTACAAATGTTCTACAGTATGTTTTATGTAATTAGTTTTTTAATTTTCAATTAACAAGAGGGAGTATGATATGATATGTTGTTAATTTCATTCTTAGGACTCCACATGAAATTACCCAAGAGACTAAAAAACCAAAATAGATGATATTTGTTGACTTATAAAGTGACTGATGTGGAATGAAATTTAAAAAAAAAAAAAAAAAATCATAAACAATCCAAACAAATTTATTTACATTAAGGAAACAATTAATATATTTTTTAATAAACACAATAAATAATAATATAATAATAAATACTAAAACAAAAAGATATGCCAATGACCCTTACGGGTAGAGGCATTCTATACGAAATAAATAAATAATAAATAAACAATAATATTTTAATAACAAATTATAGATTAATTATACATTATTTAAAATAGAAAAGTTTTTTTTAAAACAAATTTCAATAACTGAATTTTCAATCACTTTGAAAATAAACCTAACAGCACCTGAAACAAAATAAATAAACATTTAAACAGTGAAAAAGTAAGATGTTATCATTACTTAATTTTTTGAAAGAATTACTTCAAAGAACTAATAATGGGTTCAGACATCAATAATAAAATTACAAGAATGGAAAGTTGCATCTTACACATGAAAACATGATCATAAAACACATTGGCTGTAGGTTGAAACAATGTATTTAAACCAATGATAGGAAGTGACACTGATATTGAAGATACATTTTATTCATTCATCCTCAGTCTTGAAAAAGGTATGTCTTTTATGAAAGAAATATCAGAAAATTAAATCTTTATGTTGATAAAAGTAGTGGATTAATTTGTTTGTTAGTATTAGTTCTGAGAGTTCTAATATTATCTAATACTTATTAAGAGCAATGCGTGCTTATTACTTACACATTATGTAGAAGAATTTTGTTTCATCATCTCCATTCTCACTGTGTGTTCCTCTTTATTCTTTTTTAACTCTTTCTCAGCCATCTCTCGCTTCAATTCTATTTCACATTGACTTATTTCTCTCATCAACTCTAGTTGTAATAAATGCTTTTCTTGTCTGTGCTGCAGTGTTGCTTTAAATATTTTTTCCTTGAATCCTTTCTGCGATTTGCAGAGTAGGACTTTTTCTTCGGCCCACTCGGATAGCTTGTCTTTTAGACTAGATCTCTGTGGTCCTAAATGGCATTTACAAGGATTAAGATATGTTAACAATAATTAGATTAATAATTAGTAAGTTATTTACATACGGCGCCTCAAAGGTGTAGATTTAGGTTCTCTAAGCTGCATAGGATTATATAAACTCCAGCCTAAAAAAATTGGTTTAAAAACAAAAAACATGGTACTTTAAGAAATATTTGATAAGGCTAAATTACTTGTTCTCTCCACAGAAGTGTCTAATTTCTGTTTTTTTCCTGTTGGTTCTATGAGGATCTCAGCTGATTTTGTCCCTTCTACCCCACAACTTCCTTTTGATATCTCTATTACTGTAAACACACATTTATTAAAAAATTGCTAAGAACAAAATATATATAAACACACAATCAAAAAATGTATAACATACTAATATTGGGTGGAGTCTGGCTACCTTCCTCTATTATGCCACTATCTCCATTGCAATTACTTGGTCCTGCTATAGGGGGTGGTCAAATCATATTGGCCTATATGATTTAACTAACTTTTCGTCTTTCTCCTCACCTTTCAGTAGTGCCCTGATAGTTCCTTTTTTTAACTATTTGGGAATACTCCCCTGTCTAGACCTCCTTGATATAATCTTCTCAGGGGTTCTTTTAATATACTCCATCCTTCTGTAATCATTTCTGTTAGTATACCATCTCTTCCTGGGGCCTTACCTTTTTTACATTTTCTTAACTCATCTTCAATCTTCTTTTCTGTGACAATTGTCCTTCCTCTTTTGGGTTCCATTCCAAGATCATTCATTTTACGCCTCACTTCTTTGTGTATTTCCAGGTCCTTATCTATTATCTCTAGATTGTCATCTATTATGAGACCTTTTAGCATTCTTTCTGCAGTCTCTTCCCAGGTGCATTCCTTCAAATCTGCTCCTATAGCTATTAATGCTTGGCTCGAACTTATTTTGCCCTTGGCTAATTTATACACCAAGTTCCAAGGTTCTTTCCTGCACTCATCTTCTACAAATTCCTTCCAACTGTTTCTTCTTTGAAGCTCTATCTCTCTTCTATATTCCCTCCTCAGTATCTTCCTCCTCCTTTCCAACTCGTCCTTCACAACCTCCTCTTTTTCCCTCCACCAGTTCTTTCTAGCTCTTATTACTTCTCTCCTCTTATCCTGTAAATTCATTCCACCATCTACCACTCTTTCTTTTGGCCTTATCTTCTTAAACGTCTCCCTAGCAGCTCCAAGGATCCACTTGGACTTAGCTTCACCTCTTATGAATGTCGGTCCTTCTCTCGCATCATATACTGAATTTAAATTGTATCCTGCTATTGTCTCCATTAGTGCTTCTCCTTTTTGATCCATTTTGTCGCTTCCCCATACTGGGCTTTTTGCATTTGCATCCATTGTAATTAGCACACTTTTTCATATTCAGGTACATTTCTATCCCATCTTTATATTGACAATAAACATTAATAATATAGTAACTCTCTCTGCCTGTTGGTAGTACTTCTGCCATTAACTTAGTACTTATAACTATTCTTGGATAGTTCCCGTATTTTCATTATTTGAATTCGAGGATTTAACACCACTATCACTGCCCATGGCTTTTTATCTCTTCTGTTTCCCGTAACTACTTTACTCCCTATTCCAAATCCTGCAATTCTGATTTGTGACATTACGTACGGCTCCTGAACTGCTATAATATTAACTCCTTCCGTCATTGTCATTGTTCTTACCTCAGCACTTGCATCCTTGTCTCTGTCTAGGTTTATCTGGACTATTTTGATCTGTGTTTCCTTTTCCCTATTGCTCATCCACTTCTTTTTACCCTTCTTGGTTACTTCTAGATTTTCCATCATTTTGTTTCTACAGAACCTTCACCTGCATCCTCTACTTCCATTTTTTCTTTCTTTTGTTCCTTTATTTCGTACGAAGTCACCTTCCTTAAAGCTGCTTTCTCTCTGAGCATTATTGGGCACCCATTCCTACTTGCATCTCTCCTACCTATATCAAATTCTGGAAAGAAATCTTCTTTCCATCCCTCTTTACATATTCCGTAGAATATGTCGGGATTCCTGCTTTCTACCGCTACCATCAGATCTTCTTTTGTTATCTCCCTGTCTACTCCCCTTATCATCACTCTTGGTCTTCTTAATCTTGGCTCACCTTGATCTTCTCGTTTTTCCTTAGCTTTTTCAAGTCTCTCTCGTCGTGCACTTCCACCACCATGTTTCTACCGTGCCTTCTCATATTTACAACTCTAATTTTTCCACCTTTCTTATCTAGGCACTCCACCAAATCATCTTTCTTCATTTTATTTCCTTCTTTGGGGAACTCCAACACTATTTGTGGTCCTCTTTTCTTCCTATTTACAACTGACACACATTCTCCTACCATTTCGCTCATCACCGTTTCAGCACTTCTATCCCTCCCTTGAATTCTCTGTGCTTCAATTACTTTTGTTGCCTCTTCCGTTCTCTCCTTAACCTCTTTTATTTCCTTACCAATGTTTTTAATCTCTTCCGTGATATCTACTTCTCCTAATTTTTCAATTCCTACCTTCACTTCCTCTATTTTACTCCAAGGCATTTCTTTTACTTTTTCCTTCAATATCCCCATATTGCCATTCAATGCATCCATCGACGGTCTTACGTCTATAAACATCTTTTTCAGTTCGTTATATTTTTCCTCGTTAGCCTTTTTACCTTTCCTCACTTCCATTCTTGTTATATTCTTCATTTTCTCCTCCTCTTATTTCCTATTTTGATCGCTCTCCTCCATGCTCTTTAATACAACCTCCTGCTTCTTACCTACCTTCTTTAGAAATTCTTGAAGTTCTTTTCTTACTAGATCTTTTACTCTTCCTTCCACCTCTCCTATTAACATCTTCATTTCTTCTTTCCTTTCTATTAGATTAACATCACTTACCTTTCTTTCTATTGATGCTATTTTTTCTTCCACCCACTCACAACTTTTCATTTGCCTCGATTCTTGTTCCCACTTCAATTTTGCATCATTTATCTTTTCTAATCTAGGTAGTATGTACCTCTCGTGTCTGCTGTCCTTCGTACTTAGAGCACGCTCCACATACCCTTTTATCTGTTCCACCATCTGATTTATCTCCTGACAGTATTCTTTCACTACGAAATATTCTTCTGTCATTTCTCTCAATTCCTCTGGGGATAAGACAAAGGAATGTCTCCTCCTCAAACTCTTGATCTTTTTCGCACTCTTTTCCTCTCCTCCAGCACCAGTCCACTCAAACACCTCCTCTGTTCCCTCTGGTGTTCTTATCTCTTCTCCTTCTGCACCTCGTCCTCTCTTCATCCTCTCTCTGCTCTTGATAGACTTCCTCGCTCCTGTACTCTTCACCAGTAACATTTGTCACCTGATGGTCCTGGCTTACATCAGGGCAGGTATCTTCGCCCAACGTACCCCCCTGCAAGGATCCCGTCTGGGGTTCTTCGGTTCCGAGTCCCGAATAGACTTCTCCTTTAGGTTTATTATCCATAATTTTTTATATATTTGGTTTGCCTTGTGAATGCCATTATATACCATTGTGACCACCCAATGACGTGGCTTTTGGGATACATCCTGAGATCATTCCCAGGTCGCCACAGACTCAGAGCTAAGCTGTCCGAGGGAGCAGTCTTTTGTCTTGAAACACTTGTGTCATTGCGTGACTGTGCAGCCAGTTCGTCTCTAATCTGTCTCTGACATTTGGTATTATGCTCTTTGTCCATTGACTGTTCTCCACTTGGGCCCATCTATTTTGCCATATTTCTACCTTTTTCTCTTAGATTTTTCGCTTCGATCCTTTCATTTCGATCACTTCTCCTCTCCATTCCACCACTCTTTGTATTTTTAATTTTCGTTTTATTCATATTGCTTCTGCTTCTATATCTAGCGGTATTGTACCTGCTAACACCTGCAGAGTATCTGTCACCACATACCATATGTCGCTGTCATGGCTATGTTTACCATTCTTTGTCCTCTGTTCAAAGCTAGTATGCCTTTCCTTGGTATGATTCTGTCATACCAGCTCCCTGCTCCATATAGCACTATCGGCACATATACTGCATCATATATCGTTCTAACAGCTTCCTTTATATTGATGTTCCATTGACAAGCTATTCTCTTGGCGATACTTCTTATTTGGTTATTTGCTTTCTGCGTCACCTCTCTCAAGTGCTTCACAACTTTCCATCCTTGTTGCCATTTTACCCCTAAATATTTTAACTCCTTAACCATTTTTATTGTCACCTCGTCGACCACCACTGTTGGCTCTCTTCTCAAAGTGCCTTTTAATAGCATCATTTGCGTCTTTTTCTCTGATAATTTTAATTTTATACTACCACACCATGTGGTTATTTCTCTTAATGTTTCTCTTGCAACAACCTCCAAATCTCTCCTCGACTCACCCCATAAGATGACCGCTCCATCATCTGCAAAAAACACCACTTTTCTACCTGCTCTCTTTAATTTTTTGATTAGGTCACACTTTCCACAGCTGTGGTCCCATTACCAACCTTGTGGACACCCTCTGTTAACTACTTTGCTAACTCTCCTTCCTGATTCAATCATTTCTACTTGTCTTCCGTTCAAGTAGTCTCTGATCACTCTGTATAATTTTCCCTTAAGTCCAGCCATTCTTAATTGCTTTGATACTGCCGGCCACCATACTCTGTCGAATGCCGCTTCCATATCTAGGAATATGCCCAGTATGTATTTTTCGCTTCTTTCAGCGATTGTCTTTTTGATCTGGTCCATGGCATCCTCTGTGGATCTTCCTGGCATGAAGCCGTACTGGTCCTGGTCTATTTTAGTCACAAATATATCACTTAGTTTAGTCACCAGCACCCTTTCCAATAGTTTACCCATTACTGGCAATAAACATATTGGTCTGTATGACTTTAGCTCAATAGGGTCTTTATCTTCGCCTTTTAACAGTGGTTTTATTGTCCCTTTTTTCCATCTTCTGGGAAATACTCCCTTGTCAATGCACCCTTGGAATAGTCTTATAACTGTGGTACTAATTACTTTCCAGCCTTCTACTATCATTTCGTGCTTTCGTGCCTGGTGCTTTTCGTTTCTTTAATTTATGTAACTCATTATTTATCATATCTTCAGTTACTTCTGTCATCATCATTTAGCTCGTTTTCATTCACCCAGTTTCTTATAGCTATGTGCTCTTCTGTGTTGCCATCATCATCTATTATTAGACCTTTCAGAAGTCTTCCAGCTGATTCTTCCCAGGAATAATCAGCTTTTTCATGCCCTAGTGCAACCATGATTTATTTAGGACGAATTTTACCTCAACCTAGCTTGTATACCACGTTCCATGGCCCTTTATCAAACTCATTGCTGACAAATTCTTTCCAACTTTTGTCTCTACACTCCTCTATCTTTTTCCTGTACTCCCTCCTCAAACTTTTCAATTCACATTCTCGTGACTGTTTCTCTTCTTGATCACACGCTTTTATCATAATTTTTTTCCTTTTTAAACATGTCTCCTCATGTTTCTTAGTTCGTCATTCCACCACCTGACCTGTTTCGCTCTACCTTTTGCCTTTTGTAGCATCTTGTGCGCTGCTTCCATAATCCATCTCTCAGTCTTATAAGCCTATTCAGCAACTGATTTCCTGGTATTTATCGATAATCTCTCCATTTCTTGCCGATTTTGTTCCAGCTCATTTCTGTACTCTTCCCAGTTTACATTTACCATCTTCCACCTTCCCTCATTTATACATTTGCCATGTTTTCCTCTTCCACCTACATCATATTGCATTAATGCATGCGAGCTAGAGGTCCAGCCCCATTCAATTTGCCAGTTGCTTACATCTTTCTCGATGTTCTTAGTTATTATGGTGACATCGATATATGTTTTCGCTACTCCCTTAACATAAGTTGGACCCTCCTCGGTATCATTTATCACATCTAATTCTAGTCCATTGATAAGTTCTTCTAGATCTTTTCCTCTTTGTTCTAGCTTTAGGGCCCCCCCTATATCTTGGGCTTGTAGCGTTTACATCAGCTGCTATCAAATTTTTCTTTCCCCAAAGGGTATGTATGATTATTTCGATCATCCTCAGATATAGTAAGCCTATACTAAACTGACAGTATAGGCTTACTAGATAAAAACTTTCTCTCCTCCTTGGCATTTCTACCGTCACACAGTGTGTATTCGATAGCTCAGCTATCCATGCAACCTACTTGTGGGTCTAAAGTCACAATCGCAGCCCATGGCCGCTCACTAATCTTGTTTCCAGTTATCACAGTGCTGCCCAAGCCAAAGCCACCAACTATACCTTGCCTAGTCACGTATGGCTCCTGTATTGCCAAGACTTATACACCATTTGCAACTGCTTGTTGCCTCAGTTCCACTCCCACATTTCTTGATCTGTCCATATTTATCTGTGCCATTTTCAATCCATTTGTCCCTTTTATGTTCCTTATATTTGATTTCATAACAGGGTCTCTATAAATGCCTTAGAGTCTCCATAATTGTCACTTTTTCCAGACTGCTCAACTGTTTTTTTTTTTT
This sequence comes from Piezodorus guildinii, assembly GCA_023052935.1. Classification (NCBI taxonomy): domain Eukaryota; kingdom Metazoa; phylum Arthropoda; class Insecta; order Hemiptera; family Pentatomidae; genus Piezodorus; species Piezodorus guildinii. The sequence continues at coordinate 188,544,750 of CM041293.1, read as the reverse complement.
CATATGATGTGATCTTTCTTATCTCCGCCTTTTCTCTTGCCAATATGGGACATCCTTCCCATAATGTTGAGTGTCGCCAATCTTTCACTCCATATCTTCGACAGTTTGCACATCCCATGTCCTTGCGACATTCTGTTCTTCTATGTCCCTCTTCTCCGCACTTTAGACAAGTGGTTTTTCTACCACACCTCCTTTGATGGTGTCCAAAATCTTGGCAGTTGTAACATCTTATTGGCGCTATAAACTCCTCTACTCTATTCTATCCCATCTTTATATTGACAATAAACATAAACAAGAATATATATGTATATTCTTAGTTTTTTGAGCATTCTTACCAGCATTAGCTCATCTACTTTAACAACCCATGCTCTGGTTGTTTTATTATTCTTGCCAAATTTCACCTCTGGTGCGAATGTATTTTTCCAACTGTCTTTAGCAATCCCGCTAAATAGAGTATCTCAGTCTTAGAGTATCTCTTGCCCTGAGAAGTGCTTAAATTGTGTGTCCAGTTTCTAGTTTTATTTTCTTAGTTTTATATTTATCTTGGTCAAAACCACAGAATATCTTGAACAATATTAAACATCAGGTAACCCTGTAGTTTAGTAATATTGTTCTAATTTACTAATAGGGATATAGAGAAAATATTAATATCTTTTAAACTTTTCATATCGTTAGTGCTGTCGAGTAATAGGAGTGGGGACAGTGTGTTTATAAGAGTAATCCCACTAGTCTCGCCGTAAACACGCAGTGTTTTTATTATCGTTTTCTTTATTTACTAGTCTTTTAAATTTCTAATTTTTATTCAGCAATGGCGAATTGTAAATGCTGTAATAAAAGCGTCGGAAGGGACGATAAGACGAAAATAGTATGCAATATTTGTCATAATTTTTTTCATACTAAATGTCTTAAAATCGAAGTGTTAGAACACGAAGCCTTAAAAAAATGGGTATGCCCCGACTGCGACTCAGCGTCACAAACATTACCTGCCACTGACCCTGGTGCTATGTTAGAGCTACTGGGGGCGCTCACTGTCGAAGTTAAGGAGATGAAACACGGCTGCAGGGAATCGACGAGTTGAAAAGTATAAAAGAAACGCTCAAAAAACAAAATTATCTCTCTTTTGAAAATATGGAGAGATTATTAAAAATTGAAAATCTCCTGGAGGAGCAAAAGAAGAAAACGGAAACATTAACTATAGAAAATAACACCCTAAAGTTAAAAGTGACTGATTTAGAGAGCTGTCTAATCTACGCAGAACAAACTCAGCTGTCGAATACCTTAGAAATAAGAGGTATCCCAGAGAAAACGGGAGAGACTACGGAGGGCACAATAATGAGCGTCGGCGCGGGCTTTGGAGTTCAGCTGACCCCGACGGATTTGGACCACGCCGCTCTACTCAGACCGAAACAGGAAGGAACTCCGGGACCTATTATTGTACGGTTCGTTCGCCAGACGATGAGGGACGAGTTAGTGCGGCTAGGAAGGGTGAAAAGAGATTTTTCTACCCGACACCTAGGCTGGGGAGAAAACGACTCGCATCGGGTTTATGTGAGCGAAGGGATGACACCCGCCAACCAACACCCCTACTGGTTAGCCAGACAAAAAAAAGTAGCAGCGAACATAAAGTATGTCTGGTTCAGTGGAGGACGAGTTAGGTGTCGGAAATCTGATGGCTTCCCGGCGGTAATAGTCAGTAAGCCTTCCGACTTAGACGTTTTTACATGAGAAATTTTAGTTTGTCTCCTTATGATTTTAAAAGTTTTATTTTTTTCTAAAGAAGCATTAGTTATATTTATTTTAATTAGTTTATTTATATTTTTTACAATTTTTATACTTTTTAGCAGAAATAATTTTCATCTTTTTTCGTTCTTTACTGATATTATTTACGAAAACATATTTTTCAAACTGTATAGATACTTTAACTCATTAATTTATTTATCTTATTTTTTATTGAATATTTTGACATTGTTTCCTTTCACAACTTATTATATCAAACACTTCTTAAAAATTTATTGTATCCTATTCCTTAACCTAAAACATTTTTCCTGTTCTATCACTTCATATTCCCAGTCATGACAAATCTCATGTCCTGTCACGTTAATGCACAATCCCTCATAGCCCACATCGATAAATTCCAACTATATTTCCTAGATAATTTCTATCACATAATAGCTGTATCCGAAACCTGGCTCAAACCTCACTTTCCATCCTCTCAAATATCCCTTACCAATTATTCCTTCCTTCACCACGATAGATCTGATCGTAGGGGCGGTGGTGTGAGTCTATATATACATGACAGCCTCGAGGCCAAAATCCTTCTGATTATCCTCATTTCGAATATATATTTGTGGAGATTTCAAATTTCTCATCACCCCTCCTTTATGTACTTGTCTACCGACCGCCTCACATACCATTCGATGACCTCTTTGAATCTTCCCTTATCCTAATGGTTTCCAGCTAATCTAACATCATTATCTCTGGTGACTTATAATGTTAATATGCTCTCAGATTATTCCGATAAATATCTCATTTCCAATTTATTGTTTTCTCAGAATCTCTACCTCGTACCCTACTCTCCTACCCACCATACGCAATAATCTGATACCTGGTTAGACCTCCATATTACTGATTCTCCTCTGAAAGTCCTTTCGTCTTCCCAGCACCCGGTCCCGTTTCTCTCTTCGCACGACCTTATCCACATAACTTACAACCTACCCGTTAAATCCTACACTCCTAAAGTGATTTCTTACCGTAATTTGAACCTTCTTACCTACGAATCCATTCAAACTGACCTGGAATCTTTCAATTGGGATATCATTTATTCCTATAATTCCATAGATCATATGGTTTCCGTCCTTACCTCCAATCTAAAATCCTTATTAGACTTACACGCTCCTCTGAAAACCCGAACCTTACGCCGCCCAACTGCGCCTTGGCTGACTACTGGAATAAAGGCGATGACGAAGAGACGGGAAGCAGCAATACGCAAATTTCGTCGAACTCACCAGCCTGCTGACTTCATACATTTTAAAGATCTTCGAAATGTAACCCAGGCCGCAGTTCGGCGAGCTAAATCCCTCCATATTCATACTGCCCTTTCCAACGCTCCTGATTCCAAATCAAAATGGAAAATACTTCATAAATTATCTCTTCCAGATTCAAATAACCTCAATTCAATCCTTGTCACAACTGACGGCCTCAATAACCATTTCGTTTCCTTTGCTCCTAACTCTGCACCCACTACCGATTTCGAACACCATAGATTTGACCCAAATAGCTTCTTTTTTTCTCACATCTCAAATGAGGAACTACTAACCACCTTCCTAAAATCCCATACCAATGATTATGGACCAGACAACATCCCTGTAAAATTAATAAAATCTAATTTCTCCAAACCACTGGAACGCCTTGTACAAACCCAGCTTTCAAATTTCCTAGAAGAGAATTTCCTTTTGAATACTCTACAATCTGGCTTCCGAACAGGGTATTCTACTCAATCCGCTCTCCTTAAAATAACTAAGGACCTCCAAACCGCCATGGAACACCAACAATTAACTATCTTCATTCTTCTGGATTTTTCCAAAGCTTTTGATACCGTTGATCACAACATTCTCCTTACCAAACTTAGAAATCTTCCTTTATCCAATAGAGCTCTGCGATGGTTCCAGTTCTTCCTTTCTGATCGTTCTCAGTACGTAGTAGTTCCAGACCAACCTCCTTCCATGACTCTGCCTCTATCATGTGTCCCACAGGGCTCATCACTGTCTCCCACCTTATTTGCTGTTTACATAAATGACCTTCCTCTCCTTATTGATCACTCCCAATACCATTTGTACGCCGACGATTTCCAAATTTACCTATCCTTCCCACCTTCGGATCTATTACTAGCAGCCGAAAAGCTACAAAATGATTTAAATAGAATTAGTCAGTGGGCCATAGATAACAAGCTAAAGCTAAATGTTGATAAGACGAAGGCAATAGTAATAGGTTCCAGTCCGCTACTTAAAACTCTACCTCCCATTCCGACCCTTTTTCTAAATAATAATCCGATAAAATTCTATCAATCCATTAAAAACCTTGGAATCGTCTTCGAACAACACCTCTCCTGGAAAAGGAAAAACCATATTTCTGACATCTCTCGCCGCTCCTTCATCACCTTAAAGCGATTAAATGGACTCCGTAACCTCTTTCCTCTTGAAACCCGTAAGCTTCTGATCTCCTCCCTCATATTTCCTCACTTTGACTATTGCTGTACGGTGTATGGGGGTGTCTCTGGAGATCTTGAAGAAAAACTAAAACGGTTATTTAATTGCTTTATTCGAATCATCTTTGGGGTCTCCAGGGACACTTCTGTCACTCGATTCTACGAAGAGTTAAAGTGGCTTTATCCCTCCTACCGTCACAAGTACTTCCTGGCTTCCTTCTTCTATCAAGTTATGTGATCCCGCCGTCCATCATACATCTCTGATCTCTTATTATTCAAATCCTCAATCCATATCCACAATACCCGTATGCGGCCTTCTGATTTGTATATTACGCCCCATCGAACCGCTGCTTTCGACAGATCTTTCATAATCCGATCCTCTCCCATATGGAACTCTATTCCTTCTGATATTCGTAATTCTAATACCCTTCCGACTTTCAAATCTCGTCTATTCCATTACTTCCTGTCTATTCAATTTCCAAATAATCCTGACTAATCAAGTTTCCTATGAAAATATGTTAACAGAAAAAGTTATAGAAGTGTTTCTTAATCTTTTTGTTATTTTTCTTTTTCTTTTTAATAAGTAAGAATTGTATTTTATTTTTTTGTCTAGATTATTTATGGCTAAATGATAATGATTTATTTCTTATATTATTTAATTATCACGTGTATTTTTTACAAATATTTTCACAGCCATTACTTTTCGAAGATATATATTGACTTATCATATTTTTATTTTTGTCATTTGTCTTATTGTTTTCTTTTTTACTTATTATTATTCAGTGTATATTTCTTTTCTTTTCATTTTTACTCTAAGACAGTAAACCTCACATTTTCGTATTTTGTATTATTCTAAAGGGACTTGTCCCAGAATAAATAAAGAAATTATTATTATTATTATTAAATAATTCCGGGTTCTTGCTCTCAACTGCACTTAATAGCTCTTCTATTTTCATATCTTTGTCAATCCTTTAATTATTACCCTGGGCTGTCTCACCCTGGGTTCTCCATCTACTCTAAATCCTGCTTTTAGGAGTTTTTCATTTTTCCTTATTTCATCAACATTGCTTTTGTCGTGCAGTTTCACTATCATATTTTTGCCTTGTTTTCTGATATTTGTAACTCGGATTTTTCCATTGGTTTTGTCTAAGCATTCTACCAAGTCCTCTTTTCTCTTTTTACTCCTTGTTTAGGGAATTCTACCACAACATGTGGTCTTATTCTCCGTTTTTTCACTACTGTTGCCCATTCAGTTTCTGGTTTGTTTTCAGCTGGCTCTAGACTTCTTTCTCCACTATGTTTTCATTTAGTCTTCCAAACTTTGGCGGCTTCATCAATTTGTTCTTTCACAGCTTGGATATCCTCTCCAAGCTTTTGTAGGTTCTGATGGCTGTCCTCCATCATCCGCAAGACCATTTCTTGCTCCTCTCCAATTTTTGCTACTACTCTCTGCATTTCGCTCTTTATTTCATTTACAACTAAGCTCATTTTTTGCTCAACAACCTCATTTATGATGTTTTTGACATCCTCTCTCCATTCCTTTACGTTCATACTCGTTAATCCTTCTTCTACAGAAGATATCTTTTCTTCAACCCATTCACATCTGTTCAATCTCTTTGATTCTTCAGCCCATTTCATCTTCACAGATGATATTCGCTCGATTCTTGGCATGAGATATTTCTCATGTCTGTTGTCTTTAGCCGTCAATGATCGTTGTATGTATCTCGTTATTTCCAGTAGTACTTGGTCTATTTCGTCCACATATTCATTCACTAGGTAAGATTCGTGGCAATAGCATTTATCTTCCATTATTCGCTCCTTTTTCCTTGTGGGTCTACCTTCTTCTCACTGGATGGTGTCTGCACCTCAGTCTTAGTCTTCCCATGCTCCAGCGTCACTTCTGTGATCCTTCCTTTCTTCCCTCTTTGTTCCTTAGGAACCTCCTCTACCTTTTTCTCTAATCCAGTAGTATATGTTTCCTGTCGCGACTGGCTGGCCTCAAGATCAGGGCAGGTACCTTTACCCGACTCATCCCCCTGCAAGGGTGTCGTCCGGGGTTCTCCAGTTCCAAAGTCTGGATAACTTTCACCATTTGCTGTACTAATATTGTTTCATTGTATTTTGTGCTGTCCATCGTTTCGCCTTATCCTTACCTTGTTGACAATCAGAAACCTGGGTGGGTAGCCCTAGAATGAGTAGTGCAAATGGCCCTATGTATGTGTACTGTGTGGCATCAGTGTACTGTTTCCCCAACCTGGAGAGCCAGTGGCTGATTGCTGTCCTAAAACTGGACGATGAGGTCGCCACATCTCATGCCGTACAGTAGGTAGGGACAGAGGGAATCTCGTTAATCCATTCATGCGCGTCACTAATTAGATGACGAGGCATTTGGCTAATAAGTGTTTATTTAATGATAATTTACAATAAGATTTAATATTTTTACAAAACATTTCTTTGTGCCTGTATTTAAAAAAAAAAAAAAATACATTCTTACAAAATAGCATAATACAATTTTACTGGGGGCTCATAACACCCCATATTAATGTATAAAGTAAAAAAGAAAAGCAAAATAAAATAAAATAAAGATAAAAAAATAAAATAAAAAGAATAAATGAAAATAACTAAGTTAAATTTGGTCCCAAAGGGCCAAATTAGGGAAATCTTCTCCCAAGTACATAAAACCATTGTAAAAAAAAAAAAAAAAGAAAGCAATAAACAAAATGGAGACTAATATAATATGTAACCACAAAAAAAAAAAAAAAAAACAAGTGGTAATGAGACATTACAGTAGTTAAGAGAGGTGCAAAAAAAAGTAAAGAAAGGTCTTAAAAGAGAATTGCGCCTGGTCAGTACAGCAATGTAAGGTTGGCAAAATTAATAAATTAATGATGTGAAAAATATATATAAAACAGTATACAGATATAATTAAATGATATAAGAAAGGAAAGAAAGAAAAGAAATAAGAGAACAGTCAGAGGTGAATGCCCATCGATGATACGTTCCTTTTCCATGTGGAATAATTCATGCAGGATCCCCTTAGGACTCTGAGGGTTATGAACTCAAGCGGCTTTGTGGTGATACCAATATCCATCAATACTCTGGCCGACTTAGTACACCACACTACTTTATAGTTGAGGACGACAGGAACTACCGAGGAAGTCACAGGAGGACTCCGAGCGCAGAAGAGGCTGCCCTGAAGACCTCATCCCTTTCATATCACCACTTTTTAGCAGCCGCCGATTTGAAGGCACCGTCTCCAGATACTATGGTGACATCAAAAATTAGTAGGGAGCCACCAGTCGATGCAATGATATCCGGTCTGAAGACTCCAGCTGTTGTCCTCAAGATTGGCTCCCTTGACACACCATCCTCACCCTTTTCAAGGATGCAAACAGGATTTTCACTACATCATGGTGTCTGAGGATGATGACTTCCTTTACAACAGGATAGTGGTTAATCACGTGGGCCACCGACTCAGGAACTTCGCAACCAGCTCTAGATCTTGAAAGTTCAGGTCTTCTGCCTCTAGACAGTCTGACAGCGGTGGCTAGCTCGAAGGCGGATGAACTGGATGTAGTCCCGTCCTGAAAAGGTCCCAGAAGACCGGTGCATCCACCTGGTAGAAGCAGCAACCTCAGGAGCACATGCCAAATCTTTACCATCATAATGACTCACCAATGCAGCAGCATCGCTAAGGGCAGGATAGGACGAGCAAGGAAGGAAAGGTAAGTCCATAAAGCTATTCCTGAAAGAGTCATCCAGACCCAAACCCTCCAATTCATAATCTACGCTTAAATATCTCTTACGTCTCAGATAAGGAACAAAGGTTTTGAGTTTTGGAACCACAAGACCGCCGAATCTGAGTGGAGTGGGGATAAAGTGATTGAGGGCGTCATGGGGCAGTCCTAAGTCATCTTTTAACGTAGCTCCTAATACTGACATCCAATGAGGACAAAATAAGCTGTCTACCCACTCCAAAGGTAAGCCGGTGATAGTATCTTGGGAGATAGAAAAGCCTAAGGATCTCGATCCTCTGCTGAGGCTTTAGAGGAGCCCTGGTTATCCTATCCAATCCCTCACCTAAATCCACATCATCACGAGCCAGGCCTCCCGGCCGAAAAAGCACACCCAAAAACTCAAAGCTGTCCTCAATCCCAGTGACCCCAATCGACTTGCCATCGGCAAGGTAAGATGTGTTCGATTCAACCTTTACCAGTTTCCTCCCAGCAGCAGCAGCCAGAGTCAGCGAGCGAGACTTATCTGGGTTAATGGACAGGCCACACTCAGACAGCCTCTTAACCGCCGAGTCAATTAGGACCTGCAGGCCCTCAGGAGTACTGGCGAGGAGAATCAGATCGTCCACGTAGGCCAAGGCCCGTATCCTGGGACGGCTCGAAGATAGGGGAAAGCCAAGCGAGGGGGTCAATCCATCGATGACATGATCCATTAACAATGTTGAACAACATCGAGGAAAGAGGGTCACCCTGCCGAACACCGCGTCTAGGTCTAATCTCACCAGATACCTCCCTAAAGGAGCAGATATGAGAAACAGCACCTCTGCAGGCATTCTACGCTCCCGGAGTAAGTGGAATATGACAGCATGCTAACATGATGGGATGGGATATGGGATGGCTAACACTATCAAAGGCCTTTCTCACGTCCAGGACCGCTACACATAGACCTCTCGACTTCTTCCACGCACCGCGAAGGACAGAGTCCAGTATAAAGACAACACCATCAAAACCCCTTCTAAATCCGTTCTGCTCGGGTACATGTGAGACTATGCGATCCAACCTAGCGGCAAGAATCTGATGAATACTACAATATCTAGTGGTACGATTCCAGCTATTACCAACAATGCATTACTTGATATTGTTCTATACGCACCCGTAAGGGCTAATGCCACTGATCTTTTACCACTAACTAATTTGGATCTTCCTTTACTCTTTATTATTCGATCAAACCATGCACCAACTCCGTAGAGTACAATAGGTAAATATACGCCTTTGTATATCTTTATCATTGAATCATAGATATCAATGTTCCACGAATTTTTTACTGTTCCTACAATTTTTCTAAATTGTAGGAACAGTAAAATGAATTTATTTGTTATGTTTACAATATGGGAATTTACCTTCCATCCTCTTTCCCATTCCACACCTAGGTACTTCACCTTATTTGTTGACTTTATGCTTACAATACCAAGTGTAATACTTGGTTCCCTTTTCATGTTTCCTTTTAGAAACATTAGCTTTGTTTTTTCTGCGGATAGTTCCATCTTATTTATCCTGCACCATTCATTTATTATTCTAATTAAATTTCTCATTGCCATTTCTAAATCTATTCTCGACTCTCCCCAGATAATTGCTACACCATCATCTGCGAAAGCTATTATCTCCCATCCTGTGTCTTTCATGACTTGCAATAGTCCGTCATTTCCACATTTGTGAACCCAATACTGAGCCCTGTGGACAACCTCTATTTACCTTCCTCTTTCCTTCTTGTATTTCGACAGATCTGTTGCTCAAGTAATCTTTCAAGATCCTATAACATCCTCTTTTTATATTTTTATCCCTGAGTATTTTCAGTATACTTGGCCACTATACCTTATCAAAGGCTGCTGCCATGTCGATAAACATACCTAGAACGAATTTTTCCGTCTTATTTTCTGTTATCATCTTGATTTTATCCATGGCATCCTCAGTTGATCTATTTGGCATGAAGCCATATTGATCACTATTTATATCATTAATGAATACTTCTTCTAGTTCCTTTGCAATAACTCTTTCCAATAATTTGCCTATTACAGGCAATAGACATATAGGTCTATAGGACTTGACTTTTGTTGGGTCCTTTTCATCTCCTTTTAATAAGGCTTTAATCCTACCTCTATTCCACCTTCTAGGAAACACTCCTTTATCAAAACATGCCTGAAACAGTCTTCTTAATATAACTTTCATTTCTGTCCAGCCTTAATAAATTCAATTATTATGCCTTCCCATCCTGGAGTTTTACCTTGTTTGCATTTACTTAATTCATCACTGATTTTTACCTCAGTTACTTCCACTCTTCCTACCTTCGGTTCTGTTTGAGCATTATTAATTTCAGTCCTTATTCTTGTATGTTCAACATCATCTTCTTCATCATCTATGATCATACCTTGTAACAATTTCTCGGCTGATTCCAGCCAAGAATATTCTTTCAGATCTTCACCTATGGTTACAAAGACCTTACTCGGCTTGATCTTTTCCTTAGCTAGTTTATATACAATATTCCATGATCCCTTTTGGAACTTCTCTTTAACAAAATTTTCCTAACTGTCCTTTCTTGCCACTTCTATTTATTTTCTATATTCTCTCATCATTTTCCACTTAATCTCTAATCTACTTTTTTCAATTTTACATCTGGCTTTTCTCCACTCTTTTCTTATTCTTAATACCTCTCTCCTTATATCTTGTAATATTGTATTCCACCATTTTACTTGTTTACTTCTTGGCCTACATAGCTTTATCATCTTCAATGCAGCTTTCAGAATCCATTGATCCAATTTTCTTGACATCACACATTCATTCACAGATCTCTTTATATTAATTGGGGAATTTTCCAACTTTTCCTTATCTGCGTTTAATGCTTTTCTAAACTCTGTCCAATTTGCATTTTTTGTAATCCATCTTTTTTCAACTTCTAATCTTTCGAGTAATCTCTTACTCGAAATTTCTATTACTATTGCTGCATGTGGACTCGAAGTCCACCATGAGGATCGTGGCGCGATGGGCTTGGTCGGGAAGTGGAGCAGTGCTAACGTGCCGGGCCTGGGCGAGGTGAAAGGCATTTTACGCCGGACCCTAGCTCGGTCCCGTGCCTTGACCACCCACGGATCTTCCTTGCTGCAAGCTCCGGCTGTCTAGTTGCCGCGCTCAGGCGCGGCGGCCGGCCGGCAGGTTCTTCGGCCGCCATAGAAAGATCAACTTAGAACTGGCACGGACCAGGGGAATCCGACAATCCCCCGGGAATCCCGCAAAGGAGGCCGGGGCCCAACCTCATAAATTTTGAGGGGGGAGACCTCCAGAATCCAATTGCCTATCTACACGTCCGTGCCTTCGGGTGCACGTGCGGGGTGGACGTCATCGTTACGGCTTGCCGAAGCGATGATGACTAACGTAGAAGGTAAAATCCGGACGTCTTAATGGTATGACCTGGCGAGCAGGAAGGACCGAAACTATTCTACTAGTTGAAGATTCGGAACTCGGAGCCGAAGATTCCCGGACGGGACCCTTGCAGGGGGGTACGTCGGGTAAAGTGACCTGCTCCTCTCACGTGGACACACAGGTGGGAGAGGATATCTATGCGCCTGGTGTAACTGATGATAAGGACGAAAGCCCTAAGGGCCAGAGAGTTAAAAGAGGAAGGATGGAAGGAGAAGAGGTAACAACACCATTGGGTATTCAAGAGGTGTTCGAATGGACGAGTTGTAAGAGTGAAGGGGTAGAAGGAGGATGGAGATCAGAACGGATTAAAAAGCCGAGGAGACACTCCTTTGTGTCGTCTCCTGAGGAGTTAAAAGAAATGAGGGAAGAGTCATATGTGGTAAGGGAATACTGTCAGGAGATAGATCAGCTAATATTGGATGTAAAAGGGTATACAGATAGAACTCTGTATACCAAAGATAAAAGGCATCAAAACTATATACTACCTAGATTGGAGAGAGTTATGGAAGTAAGGACAAAATGGGAAGAAGAGGCTAAGAGGATGAGGAGATGCGAATGGGTTGAAGGAAAAATTGTCAGTATTGAACAAGGAATTAAAAGCATTAATTTGAAAGAGTTGAAGCATGAAATGAGAGAGATGATAAATGAAATTGTGGAGGACAGAGTAAAGGAGGTAGTTAAGGAAGTTAAGAAGGAAATGAAGGACATGAGTAAGAAGTTAGGGCAGGATCAGGAGATTATTAAGAGATGTTTGGAAGAGACAGACCAGACTAGAAAGAAAGATGAGGAAAAATTGAGAAACTATGTAAGAACAGAGGTAAGGAAAAGTAGAGAGGAAGTGATGAAAATGTTTAGCGATATTGGGCACATGTTTACAGATGTAAAAGGTGCAATGGATGCTCTAAATGGAAATATGGGTGTGGTAAAGGAAAGAGTCAAAGAAATGCCCTGGAGTAAGATAGACCAAGTAATGGAAGGAGTTGGAAAGTTAGAAAAGATTGATATTATGAGCGATGTAAAGAAGATCGGTGAGGAGATGAGAGAAATGAGAGTAAAAACAGAAGAGGCAGCGAAAGCGCTAGAAAGTCAGAAATCGAAAAGAGATAAGAGTGTTGAGTCACTTAAGAGTGAACGAACAGAAGAATGGGTGGCAGTAGTTAAAAGGAAAAGGAGAGGACCTCAAGTGGTGGTAGAGTTTCCTAAGGAAGGAGATAGGAAGCGGAAAGAGGACCTAGTGGAGTGTTTGGATAAAAGGAACGGAAAGATAAAAGTATTGAACATGAGGAGACAAGGCAGGAATATGGTTATAGAGGTTCATGATAAAAGTGATATCAATGAACTAAAGAAAAACGAGAAAATGAAGGAAGCAGGCTTTATTGTAGATGGAGAACCAAGGATGAGAAAACCAAGAGTAATGATAAGAGGGGTGGATAAAGATATTCAAAAACAGGAACTAATTGGTGTTGTGGAGAGCAGAAATCCGGAGATTTTTTAAGGGGTGCCAAAAGAGAAATGGAATGAAGTATTCGTTCCAGAGGTCGAATTTGGAAGATACAATAGAACAGTGAGATCGTGGGTGGCGAAAGTTAATGAAGAAATTTTTGCGAGGTTGATGAAAAAGAGGAAAATATATTTGGGAATATGGGCTTGCAGAATCAAAGAATTCCTAACACCAATTAGGTGTTATAGATGTCAGATTTCGGACACCACCAAAGACTATGTGGACGAGCAGTGACTTCTTTAAAGTGTGGTGAGGAAGGGCACAGAGGTGTAAATTGTCAGAGAGAGGTGGCGTGTGCTAATTGTAAGAGGTATAATAAGAAAGAAGTAGGACATTCTACTCTGTGGGAAGGATGTCCGGTGATGATGAGAGAGAAGAATGCGATAAGGAAAGTGACCTCATATGAAATCAGGAAGGAAAAGGAGGAAACAGGAGAAGCTATGGAAGGGGTAGAAGTTATAGGAGGTGAGGCATCATTATGAGAGGAGGTAAAAGGAGAGTGATAGAGAGAAGTGGCCTTCTGGTCGCTCAACTAAACATGGACAGATCAAAGAACGTTGGTACTGAATTGAGGCAAAAGGCAGTGGAAAATCAGGTTAAAGTATTGGCAATCCAAGAGCCGTACACCACAGGGCAGAGCATGGTGGGTGGATTCGGAACAGGGAGCAAGGTTATAACGGGGTGTAAAGAAGGAGAAAGACCCTGGGCAGCAATTGTGGTGCTGGATTCCGAAATCGGATGTATGAAAATTGCAGAACTGTCGAACACCCATTGTGTGGCTGCAGAGATAATGCCAAGAAGGAAGAGCTTTTATCTGGTTAGTATGTATTGCCAATTTAGGGATGATATAGAACAATATCTGAAAATGATGAAGAAAATATTCAATACTCTTCGGGGGAAGAAGATTGTATTAGCGGCTGATGCTAACGCAAAGAGTCCAAGATGGGGAGCTCCATTTGTGGATGATAAAGGACTAAGCCTAGAGGAAGCTATAAATGAATTAGGTTTAGAAGTAGTAAATGAAAAAGAGCAAGGACCAACATTTGTAAGAGGAAGTGCAAGATCTTTCATAGATGTGACACTATGTACGAGGAATATAAGGAGTGAGGTGACCAAATGGGGAATAGAATAGAATTGGACTATGAGCCCCTATGCTGTTATAAGATATGAAGTAGGAGGAGAATGTATGAAGGATCAGTACGTAGTTGAGAATAGATGGAAAGTAAGAGATGCAAACTGGGATGAGTTTAGGAAGGTATTGAATGAATCCAGAGAGTGGATGGAAAGATTGCCAATATCAAATAAGAAATCAGTTGTGGAGTTGGCGTACTCGGTGGAAAAGTGGCTGCTTGATACAGCGCACAGAACCTTGAAGAAGGTAAGAAGAAAGGCTAGACAAATCAAATGGTGGAACGAGGAACTAAGTGAGATGCGGAGAAATGTCCTGAGAGGAAAAAAGGAATGGCCAAAGACGGTTGATCAGACTGAAAGAGAACAGAAATGTAAGGAATGGAAAAAGATGAGGAGGGAATACCGGAATAAGATTGAATTAAGAAGAGAACAAATCTGGAAGAACTTTGTAAAAGATGAATTCGGAAAAGAACCGTGGAATATAGTTTACAAATTAGGGAGAGGAAAATTGCGTCCTAGAGAGGTCATGAATGCCTTAGGGCAGGATAAGACTGAATACACCTGGGAAGAGTCAGCTAGTAGACTACTAAATGGTTTAGTTAAGGATGATGATGAGGACGCTGAGGAACATAAAGAGTTGAGAAGGTGGATTGAAAATGAGGAACGAGAAGACCTGGATAGAGCAAGAGTAGTAGTGAGCGATGAAGTGATTAAAAATGAATTACGGAGATTAAAGAAAGGTAAAGCACCTGGATTTGACGGTATCATGTCAGAAATGATTATAGAAGGATGGAGCGAGATTAGCACAACAGTACAGAGGTTGTTTCAGGGATGCATTGATAAAGGAGTCTTTCCGAAAAGGTGGAAGAGAGGAAGGATTAAGGCCCTTTTAAAAAGCGAGGATAAGGACCCGGAGATGATTAAATCGTTTAGGCCAATTTGCCTATTACCTATCATGGGAAAATTACTTGAGAGAGTAATAGTTACCAAGTTAGAAAGTGTATTTGTGAGGAGCATTGATAAAGATCAGTATGGGTTTATGCCGGGAAGAAGTACAGAAGATGTGATGGACGAAATTAAAAGAGTTTTCGAAGAGAGGGATGAAAAATATGTATTGGGGATCTTCGTGGACATGGAGGCAGCCTTTGATAGGGTATGGTGGCCTGCAGTGTTAAGACAGCTAAGAAGAGGTGGTGTAAGAGGAAAGATGTACAGGATTATTAAAGATTACCTTAGTGGTAGAAAGGTAGAGATAGTGGAAGCAGGGAGGAAGGTGATGAAGGAGGTAAATAGAGGGTGTCCACAAGGGTCAGTGCTGGGACCCCAGTTGTGGAAGATATTAATAGACGAAATAATTAAGATATTAAAAGATGCAGGTTGCAGAACGATCTTTTTTGCAGATGATGGAGCGGTCATAGTTTGGGGAAATTCCAGAAGAGACTTGGAGGTAGCTGCGAGAGGAATTATGAATACAATAATAGACTGGTGTGGGAGGTTAAAGCTTAAACTATCTGCGACAAAGACGATTATGATGCTCCTAAAGGGAACAATGAAAAGAGCACCTACAGCGGATGTAGAAGGTAAGTCCCTAAGAATGGAAAAAGGGGTAACATACCTGGGAGTAAAATGGCAAAGAGGATGGAAGGTGGAAAGCCATATTAAAGAGGTGTTGCAGAAGGCATAAAATCAGGTTCGGATAGTTATGAGACAAATTTCCAGTGAATGGAATAAAGATATAGAGGAGGCGATGAAGATGCTATACAAAGCGGTATTCATACAAATTGCGCTATATGGTGTTGGGAGTTGGTATGATGGAATGATACCGAGTATAGGGAAAACAATACTAAACAGAGGACAAAGGTTAGTAGCCATATCAATGACTGCGGCCTATAGGACGGTGTCGACGAATGCCTTACAAGTTGGACATGGGATGACACAGGTATTGACTGGACATGGATAATTTAAAGAGCATCTCTTTAAAAGAGGTATGTCGGAGACAGATAGATGCTCATGTGGAGAAAAAGAAGATGTAGCACATGTAATAGTAGAATGTGGAAAATATACTGAAGAAAGAAGAGGATGGCCAGAAGATGTGGATATCAGGGATTTCAGTGAGTGGTTGGTATCAGAAAAGATGGATGAAATAATAAAGATAATAAATCAAATATTAAAGAAGAAAAGAGAAGAAGGCGAGTAAACAGATTGGAGCAGTAAAAGAAGACGTCTGGACTTGGGTACGGAGCACCCTCCAGTACACAAAGGGGCGGGCATCCTCCCGTCAATTTGTGTTTCTGGTAAACCGTAGAGGTTGCGAGAAATTTGCTATCTCAGGGCAAGTGACCATTCTGGCCCTTAATAGGCCCTAGTCGGCCAAAATGGTACCATGGGGATGGCCGAGCCCAGGGTCATCATTGGGTGGTGGCCGGGAGTGTGAAAACACTGCCCGGTCGAATGACGTGGTGGTTGTGGTTGGAACCCTCTTTAGAGGGGTAAGCTAGTGTGTAGGTTATGCCCCCGCCATTAAAAGATAACACTACAACATGGTGGATCAAACACTTCAAGTGAGAATCCAGGTTGAAGAAATGTGTTGTTGTTGTTGTCTAATTAAAACAAAGCATTGCGATGGCCCCAAGGGGTGATGACGCAATGTGATTTCTGCCCAGTGCTCTGAATGTCAACGAGAAGAAATTCAAGCAAGCGCGGGTAAACGGCGGGAGTAACTATGACTCTCTTAACCTGCCGATGGTTGGAACTAGCCTAAGTCCTTTTCTCTGGTCAGTAGTGGATTCGTCTGGACAGCAGTCAGCAATCCCCGAAGGACGATGAAGCGAAGGTCCCAACAAGGGTTGTTTAGTGGCTCCCAGTGACGCAGGTGGGAAACGCATCGTTAATAGCTAGCAAATGCGAGGTAGGCTAGAGCTAAAAACTCGAATATAGGCACTAGGTGAAAGGTTTGCCGATTCCTAGTGTCCGCCTGTTCCGCGAGGGCAGGTACCTCTCAAGGTGGCAAACCCACCATGTGCCTACCGACCCTCGACTCGAGGAGGGGCCAAGAAAAAGGCGGAGGCTTTACAGGGTGTCAGGGTTGCCAGCCCTGACTCTCTTTTATCACTGGCCCGAATACAAACAAAAAAGCATACAACCTAAGGAGTGGCCCACAGGCTGCTCCTACCAGTGAGTCACTGCGCCCGGAAGTTGACCCCGAGGCGCCATTCGCTGCACCCGCAGAAGGTCAGCGATGTTCGGAATGTGCTCGAACATTTAAAACAAAAATTGGACTGGGTGTCCACATGAGGGCGAGACATCCCCTCGTTGCCAATGAAAAGGTCAAACCTGCTCCTTACAAGCACAGATGGGGCGAAGAGGAACTGAAGGTCGTGGCAAATAGGGAAGCTGAACTGAGAGGGGCATCAGTTCTAAAACTTAATCAAGCATTGCTCCCTATGTTCCCAGGCAGGACATTGGAGTCGGTAAAGGGCATAAGGTGCCGTCCCGACTATAAAGCCTGGGTTGAACAAGCTGCTTCACGTTTGAGGGCTGGGTCTTCTCATACAAACCCCACCCCGAGGGACTGAGGCGGCCATGGACACTAGTTTGGGCAGAGAGCAAGCGCAAGAAAAGGAGTGTTCAGATGAAATTAAGAACTCCATCATTGATCAAATGAGCAGCATAGACACGGTCGCCTACGAAGCAGAAATGCTCAGACAGATAGCTATGGAATCCATGAAGGGGCCGATGTCACGCAGAGGCTGGACGGGTGGCTTGCGAAAGTCTTCCCGAGGCCCAACCCTGCTAAGTGCGCTCAAAACCCAAGAGAGTAGTCCAGAGTCCTCCGAAAAGCAAACGCACTCGCGAGGAATATGCCAAATCGCAATCCATATGGCGAAGGAACCACTCGGTGGTTGCAAAATTGGTCATGGACGAGAATCCCAGGAAAGGTGCCCACTCGTTAAGAGGACATAGAGGACTTTTGGGCACCTATGTTTGAGTCCTGCCAAGGTCCGGGCAATCCTCCCCCTCTTAGGAGGGAAGGAGAACCCATTGTCATCTCAAGCATACTAAGTCCAATTACCACCGAGGACGTGGTATACTTCAAAGTGGCGACCACCTCATCGGGGGGCCCAGATGAGGTAACAGCCAGCCAATGGAACGCCGTTCTACCCATCATAAAGGCACTATTCTTCAACGTATTCCTCTTTAATGGAAAAATCCCAGAATCGTTACGAGATACTCGCACAATATTTATACCCAAGGAAAACTGTCCTAAGACAGCAGGTGACTACAGGCCGATATCTATCGCGTCCGTCATTGTACGTCACCTGCACAAGATCATAGCAACCAGGCTTACAAAATTAGGGATATTAGATGACCGCCAAAGAGCTTTCATCCCTACAGATGGGGTCGCCGAGAACATAGTTCTCCTGGACGCCATATTAACAGAAGTCCTCGAAGCGAGGGGCTTCCCAAGGGAATTTATAAAATACACAACTGATGTCAATGCCAATAGTGGAACCTATCTCGCAAAGGATGGAAGGAAGAGCCGGAGAGTCGAAGTTAGGAGAGGGGTCAGGCAAGGAGATCCTTTGTCCCCATTTATATTTAATTTATGTATCGACGAATTGATTAAATCGATACACACAGGTCATCGAGAACATAGTTCTCCTGGACGCCATATTGACAGAAGCTCGGTCATCTCTAAAACAGGTTCATATGGTAACGCTTGATATAAGGAAAGCTTTTGACAGTCTTGACCACGGGGCTATTGTGCGGGTCCTTGAAGCGAGGGGCTTCCCAAGGGAATTTATAAAATACATCACTCTAACATTTCTCGCAAAGGATGGGAGGAAGAGCCGGAGAGTCAAAGTTAGGAGAGGTGTAAGGCAAGGGGACCCTTCGTCTCCCTATAAATTTTATTTATGTATCGACAAATTGAGCTGTTCGAGTAACACACATTGACGGACAGAAAAAGAAAAATAGTTTGATTTGCGAAATATCAGATATCTGATTGTGAAAATCAACTAGGTTTCTTGATCTAACCTTGGATCCTTTGTTACGAGTTTTATTTTATTCTGCAGCAAGCGTAGGCTCTTACCTTATAAGTAGAAACATAATCAACTCAAACCTGACTGCAATGGCTGATGCTACCTTTTGGTCAGATGTTGTTGCTTGGTTGAGAGAGGATGCTGATTTGGACTGGGTCACGGAAGATGGTGTAAGGCAACTAAACATCGATGATGCCCTTGGAGGAGAATGGCAAGCAGCCATGCAATACCAGGGGTTTGATGTTAAGACCTTATTGAAAGCCATAAAGAGGTCCAAAGATGCATAAGTGGCTGATGCAGAATCATGGACATGCACTCTAAACAACACCACTGAAGTAGAATTCAGGAATGACTGGGGAGTGTTCAAGGACCTGGCCTGCCTACTAATGTTGTTTTCATTCAGAGGGTCAACTTGGGAGAAGGTGAGGTCCAAGTCTCTTCCTGCAGTTCAAAACTGGATAGATGCAATGAGGACCAAATATTCCATTGATATTGGGAAGAGAGACTCTGGGGCCTCATTGGCACCTGATGTCATCACTCTGCCCAGAATGGCCGCCTGCTTCCCTGCAGAAGTGGCCACTCACTTCCATAAGGGTCATGGCAGGCCATTGTACTCAGTGACTGACCTAGATCTCCCAGCAGACACATCAAAAGCTGTCTTGACTTCTTCTGTGATAGCATTATTGCCTCCTGCGTGGGTGGGTGCCACTGCTGGAATTCACCTTGTATTCTTCTGTGGCAGTGTTCTTGCTGATGACATATTGCATGCCACTAATCACAAGACAGCATTGTCTTCAATGTTCACCTACTATCAGGCATCATACAGATCACCAGCATGTCCTGTGAATCACAGAATTAAGTCCATGAAAAGATTTGCACTTTGCAATCGTGCTGAGAATGGGTTCTCTCTGAATCTGGTACATGCCATTATCTCTTGTGAGCAGAAGATAAGAGCCAGAAGACCAAATGACCCTTCATTAGAAAGTGTGATTGCACAGTTGAGAGCCCTAGTTTAAGATGGCTCCTGATCATTGTAAATAGTTGTAAATAGTGTAGTTTTTTATTGTCCTAATTTTGATTTATCATTGTTGTCTCTTAGGTTAAGTTGTATGTTTTATAATTTGGTGTTGGTAGTTAGTCCAAAATTAATGTGTCATTTAATGTTCTAATGTGAATTTGTTATTGTAATCTCTTAGGTTAAGTTGCATGTCATGTTTGTTTGGTTTAGGTATTGTAACTTTATTGTGTTTATAGTAAGTAAGTTATTGACTATTGGCATTTATGGTTTATGCTTTGTTTCTTGTTACTCAATACTGTATTTTTAACATATCTTGTTGTTGTGTTCATAGATGTATTCACTATGTTAGATGATTAATGTATCTTTTGCATTTGTATATAATTGTCCTGTTTCCCGTGTACATTATCCCCCGGTGCTTTGCACCACAAAAAAAATAAGGGGGAGCAGAGAGGGGTGGAAGCCGGAGGAGGTTCACCAGCAGCTCCCGTCCCAGGAAGAATTAAAGAGCATTGGTGCCAGCGTGAAAATGGTGAGAATCACCAAGGCTGGCACCATCCTGGTCAGGACGGAAGGTGCTGACCAGGCTAAGAAGATTATCGACTGGAGGGAACTCCGGGAAAAAGGGCTCGAGGCGAAGCTGGCCATTGCGAGGAGACCTCGCCTCGAAATAAGAGGAGTTCCGAAGCACTGGGACGGAGAGGTACTGGAAAAGTACCTATGGAACAAGATCTCCATAGAGACCCCTGCGGAGGCGAAGGACAGGAGGGAGTGGTTAAGGCCCTGCTTCTCCACTCCCGCGAGGGGCGGGCTGACAACTACATGGGTGATAGAGGTGCACCAGGCCATGAGGCTCGCCCTGATGACCCTGTCCGCGGACAGTTTGAGCGGAGGATGGTGGAGTCTAACCATCAGAGACTACCTCGACCCCCTACTCTGCCTTAGATGCCAAGAATACAGCCACCCCGCGAGGACCTGCACGAAAGAGGTCTCGTGCAGGTGGTGTGAAGGAACTGGGCACAAAGCCAAGGAGTGCCCGGAAAAGAAGAAAGGGGTGGCCCCGTGTTGTAGAAACTGCAAGAGGGCAGGCAGAGAGGGGAAAGAACTCCGGCATACTGCGGGCAGCAGGGAATGTCCGCAGCACTTGGAGATGATGGTTAGACAGGCGAAGAGAACCCGGTATGCGTAGGCTGCAGATGCTGCAGGTCAACATGGGCCGAAGACGAGTGGTCGCGGACGAGTTAAGAGCTCTCGCTCGAAGTGTCGACATCATGGCTATACAGGAACCATGTTGTCGAGGAAATGTGGTCACAGGATTTGGTGTGACGTCAAGGGTAATAGCCTTGGGCAGTGGTGGTAGGAGGCCCAGGGCAGCTATCGTGATAGTGAATCGGATCCTCGACGTCATGGAGTTGAAGCAATTCACCACGGCAGGATTCTCTTCCATCTGTTAGGGGTCTCGCCGATCCTCTCCCGGAGTCCCGCCGGAAGCGCGGATGGAAGAGAATCCTGAGGGAGGACTCCATTGAAGAGTGGAACGGGCGGTGGGTGGCAAGTGAGAAGGGCTCCACGCTGAGAAAGTTCTTCCCCACCGTCCAGTCAAGATTAAAGGCCACATGGGTCCTCCCGGACTACTGGCTCTCGCAGATCCTCACAGGACATGGTGGGTTCCGGGGAAAGCTGCAAAAGCATGGGAGAGAGATCGACCCCCGGTGCCCCACCTGCGGAGTCCCTGATACAGCGGAACACATCATCGTTTCCTGCACCTTGATGGAAGGACACCATGCCAGGTTGTCAAGGCATACCGGGATCTTCGCCCTCGATGAGACGGACTTCCCCCGCCTGATGGAGAAGGAGAACTTCTCCTTCTTCAAGGAGTTCATTAACGGGTGGAAGGAGGTGGTCGGACCGACGCACTTCTCCCTTGGCCGACCACCCGACCTCAACGAGCCACCAGTGGAGCAGCCAGGAGATCGGAGAGAGAGGAGACCGGACGGATGCGGCTGACCAGAAGGGCTGGACGCCGCCACCGGACGGATGCGGTAAGGGACCGGACGGATGCGGTGACCAGGAGGGCTGGACGCCGCTGCCTGCCGGACGGATGCAGCATAAGGTGCTACCCCACCATAAAGGTGGACAGCCGTCCACTGGGTAGCACCATAGAAATTTATATATATATTGTACCCACATAATTATATTATACCCCCCAACAATAGTGTATAATAAGAATTTTTAGCAATAAAGGTATTTTATTGGCAGTGGTGGGCGCACGCATTTGTGTATTCTTCGATAATTTCCCTAGCGTGCTAACCCACCACTGCTAACCCCGTATGCCAGCAATGGCAGGAAGGGGGAACCCAAAAAAAAAAAAAAAAAAAAAAAAAAAAAAAAAAAAAAAAAAAAAATTGATTAAATCGATACCGGAGGAGGTTGGATTCCCCATGAAAGGTAGTCGGGCATCATGCTTAGCATTTGCCGACGACCTAGCGATCATCACCTCCTCCATAGCTAGCATGAACCTGACCCTCAATGGCATTGTTGAATCGGCCTCCGGTCTCGGCCTTGCGTTTAACCATGCGAAGTGCCATGCCTTGTCCCTAGTCCCGGATGGGCATAACAAGAAGATCAAAGTCTTATCCACCTCATCGGGGGGGGGGGGGGGGGGCCCAGATGAGGTAACAGCCAGCCAATGGAACGCCGTTCTACCCATTGTAAAGGCTTTATTCTATAACATATTCCTCTTGAATGGAAAAATAAGGCGGTGAACCAGGAGTACTTTGGATCCCGAATAGTTACTTTCTGAGGAGCCCCCCGCGATGGCAAGCCCTATATGCTGGTGCCCATGGATCGGAACATGGGAGTTCGGAAAGCCTCCAGTAGTAGGAGTGTGAGTAAGGACCAGGAACCATAAGAGGTTTGAGAATATCACCTCAAGAAATGGTATAGTTCTGTTAGGGGGGAGTACCTCCCTCTTACCTCTTGAGGTAAGGGGTGTGCCAAACAGGAGGAGCTGCATATAGAAGGGAAGAAGCCAAATGTATAAACAATTCAGTGGGGGGGGGGGAGAGAGGGGGGGATCAGAGGGAGATAGTGGTTGGAGTAGAAAGAAGTGATGACGAAAGCCCAAAAGAACAGAGGCAAAAGAGAGGTAGAGTTGAAGGTGGCGAAGTTAGGACTCTAATAAGTGGAGAGGAAGTATTTGAATGGGCAGGTAGACAGAGTGAAATGGAGAGACGGTGGATATCCGAAGGTAAAAAGAGGCCGAGAAGGCACTCTTTTGTGGCATCACCAGAAGAACTAAGAGAGGTAGTGAAAGAGTCGTATGTGGTGAAAGAGTATTTCCGGGAGATGGATTATTCAATTGAGGAATTAAAGAGTTATGTAGATAGGACCTTAAGTACTAGGGATAGAAGGCATCCAAATTATATATTACCCAGGTTAGATAGAATTAAAGGAATAAATGGGAAATGGAGGCAAAGAGGATAAGGAGGTGTGAATGGGTTGAGGAAAAAATTGTAAATATAGAGCAAGGCATTAAAGATATGAATCCGAGTGAATGGAAGGTAGGAATTAAAGACATGATGATAAATGATATAGTGGAAGAGAGAATGAAAGAAGTGGTTAAAGAAGTAAAGAAAGAAATGCAGGTTTTGGGGAAAAAGTTAGGACAGGAACAAGAAGTTGTATTGAAAAGTATAGAAGAAACGGACCAGAATAGAAAAGATGATGAGGATAAATTAAGGAACTCGGTGAGAACAGAATGTAAGAAAAATAGAGAAGAGATGATAAATAAGTTTAGCGAGGTAAGTCATATGTTTAAGGATGAGAAAGGAGCGATGGATGCATTAAATGGAAATATGGGAGTGTTAAAGGAGAGGGTGAAAGAAATGACTTGGACTAAAATAGACCAGGTAATGGAGGGAATTGGAAAACTTGAGAAGGTAGATATCACGGATGATCTAAAGAAAATTGGAGAGGAAATTCAAGTGGTGAGAGAGAGGACAGAGGAAACAGCAAAAGTATTAGAGAGTCATAAATCTAGAGAAAAAAGTGTAGAGTCTTTAAAAAGTGAGCCAACTGGAGAATGGGTGGCTGCGGTAAAGCGAAAGAAAAAGAGGACCGCAAGTTGTAGTAGTGAACATGAACATGAAGTGGTGATAAGAGAAGACCAATGGGCGCATGAGGCGGTGGAAGCAGCCACGTAGCTGGGGTGCTCGTAGGTCGGATAGGCCGGCCTGCGGGGCCTACCGCCAACGCAAGAGGCAATTCCTAGAGCGGGTATTGTATACTGGTTAACCGGAGTATACAGAACCCTCTCAAGCACATCACTAATCGCTAGGGAAAGAAGCTTGTTTCTTGTAAACATAATCACACACCTCTGAAGGCATTCCTCGCTCCTGGAGTAAGTGGAAAATGGCAGCGTGGCTAACACTATCAAAAGCCCAATAACCACCGAAGACGTTGTATTCTTTAAAGTGGCGACCACTTCATCGTGAGGCCCAGATGAGGTAACAGCCCGCCAATGGAACGCCGTTCTTCCCATTATAAAGGCTTTGTTTTTCAACATATTCCTCTTGAATAGAAAAATCCCAGAACCGCTGAGAGAAACTCGCACAGTATTTATTCCCGAGGAAAACTGTCCTAAGACAGCAGGTGACTACAGGCCGATTTCTATCGCGTCCGTTATTGTACATCACCTGCATAAGATCATAGCAACCAGGTTGACAAAACTAGGGATAACCATACGAAGTGCCATGCCTTGTCCTTAGTCCCGGACGGGCACAATAAAAAGATTAAAGTCTTATCCGAGGAGACCCTGTTCGATATCTAAGGAAACCCTATACAGCAGTCAAATGCGGTTTCAAGCTGGAGATATTTGGGAGTCGAATTTTCTGTCAAAGGGGCCAGGACCGTGGAGTTGGAGGTACAGAGGCATTGAGGAACATCACCAAGGCGCCTTTAAAACCCCAACAGCGGCTGGCTATCCTGAGTGAGAGGTTATCTTCTCCCCAGATTTATGCACGGGTTGGTACTCAGCAGAGTCACGGATGGACGGCTGGTGAACCTTGACAGGCAGGTGAGAAAGGCTGTGAGGAGCTGGCTGAGGCTACCCATGGACGTCTCGATGGGATATTTCTATGCACGCAGCAAAAGTTGGGGCCTTGGTATACCATGTATTCGGACTACGGTACCAATGGTCCTACACAATCGTATTAAAGCTATAAAGCATAGCAGCTGCCCACTAGTGAGGGCGGTCCTAAGACATTGTCGCGTGCAGAGACGGATAACTTGGGCGATTCACACCCTGAGGAAACAAGGAATTCCAGTGGATAGTAGCTCAGGCTACGAATCCTACTGGCACAAAAAGCTACACTCGTCTACAGACGGAGTGGACCTCAGGGAAGCTGAACGTGTCAGGGCTTCAAACCAGTATAGGACACATGACCTTTGCACCAACTCCCACGACCACACGCAACTCCAGACGCATGCCCCAACCAAAGAACACATCAAGGCCAACCACTCGTGACCAGAAGAAGATGAAGGACTAATGGACACAGATCCAGAACACGTAACCATAGATTCAGACACATCCCTGACTGACTTTGACAATCCCCCAGAGGAAGTGAAGGCTGGGAAAGAAAAGTTTGATGAACTTATCTCGAATTATCCACACCTCCCTCATGGAAAGTGTCCATCGGGTATGTTCATATCCATACTTCGACCGGCTTATCTTAACAGGACCATCGACGAGAATAAAGATTTAGTGCCGCTTGACTGGGAAGAGCTCAAAATAAAGGATCCTATCTCAGCATGGACCAAACTCAACAACTCTATAGCTCTTCACTACAATAAGTGCCGGGGAAAGGATGGAATACAAATTCACCAGAGTGATAAACTGCGTCGACCAATTATCCTATTTTGATCTGAGAAAGGGAATACTAGACACCATAAAAGAAGTTTTCCAGTTGGTTGGACAGGTACAGACTCCACAAACAAACAAGGCTCTTGAACCTAAATCCTCCAAATCCGAACCCCAAGACCAGAGTGGTCGATCCGCGGAGGATAATTCCTCATGAGCAACTCACTCGTGAGCAGAGCGACACGCTTAAAGAAAGGATCGCTGATAAGGTGGGAGCACTCGATCCTTTTGGAGTACATCATCCTGCCTCATGAGCCATGAGAGCAATTGAAGGTGACAACGTTCTAGAAGACCTTGACGATTGGCTTAGGAAAGTCTTTCCAAGGAAGACACCTGTGAAACGCGCTCGAAACCCAAACGATGCTGTTCGAAGCCCTCCGATAAGTAAACGCATTCGCTGACGCGAAGAATATGCCAAGGTCCAGTCCATTTGGGCTAGGAACCGCTCGGTGGCAGCTAAAATAGTCCTGGATGGAAACCCCAGGAAGGGTAACCACACTATAAAGGAAATTGACGAATTTTGGGGCCCTATCTTCGAAGATAGTCGGGTAATAGGTAATTCCTCTCCTTTAAGGAGGCTGGGAGAACTTATTGACGTCTCGGAGATCTATAGCGCTATAACCACTGAGGAGGTTCAGTTCTTTAAAGTGGCGAACACCTCGGCTGGGGGGCCGGATGGGGTGTCCGCTCGCCTTTGGAACTCAATGCCACCCATACATAAGGCTGTAGCTTTCAATGTAATATTGCTGTTGGGTAAGTTACCAGCATCGCTAAGAGATTCTCGAACAGTGTTCATTCCCAAGGAAGACTGTCCATAGGCAGCGGGTGAGTACAGACCAATTTCGATTGCGTCAGTGATTGTACGTCACCTACACAAGATTATTGCGGCCAGGATATCCAAGCTTAACATGCTAGATAAAAGGCAGAGGGCTTTCGTCCCCGCAGATGGTGTCGCTGAGAACATTGTTCTCCTCGACGCCATATTGTGCGAGGCGAGGTCCTCCCTTAAACAGGTTCACCTGGTTACGCTGGATATTAAGAAGGCCTTTGACAGTCTCGACCATGGGGCCATCGTGAGGGTTCTCAAGGCGAGGGGCTTTCCACAGGAAACGCCTCGTTATTATGCTAGGAACGGCGAGGTACGCTAGAGCTAAACAACTCGAATATGGGCACTAGGTGAAAGGTTCGCCGATTCCTAGTGACCGCGAGGGCAGGTTCCTCTCAAAGGTGGCAGCCCCACCATGTGCCTACCGACCCCCGATTCAGGGAGGGGCTAAGAAAAGACGGAGGCTTTATAGGGAGTATGGGTTGCCAGCCCATACTCTCTTTTACAACCAGGTCCAATTAATTCACAGCATAGTAATTCTGGGAACGGAGGTTGACGCCGAGGCGCCATGCGCTGCACCTGTATTAGGTGATCAATTTTCGCAATGTGCTCGCACATTCCGAAGCAAGATTGGGCTGGGTGTCCATACAAGAGCTAAACATCCCCTCTCTGCAAATGCTAAAATCACTCCCGCTCCAATAAAACCCAGATGGGGCGAAGCTGAATTGGTTATGTTAGCCACACCAATGCTAGATAAAGCACTGCTCCCAATGTTTCCCTCACGTACACTCGAGTCTATAAAGGACGTTCGGCGCCGACAAGACTATAAAGCCCGGGTTGGTGAGGCCTTGGCTCGTTTAAGAACAGAGCCACCTATGCGTACAGCACACTCCCATCCTTGTGCTGAGGGGGTCGAGGACACTAGTTTGGGTGGAGAGCAAGTGGATCAGGTCTGGTCATCAGGGCTAAAGGAAGTGATCATAGATCTAATAAGTGGTGTTGAGACGGTCACCTTCGAAGCAGAAATGCTTCGGGAGATAGCCATGAGAGCAATTGAAGGTGACAACGTTCTAGAAGACCTTGACGATCGGCTTAGGAAAGTCTTCCCAAGAAGACACCTGTGAAACGCGCTCGAAACCCAAACGATGCTGTTCGAAGCCCTCTGATAAGTAAACGCATTCGCTGACGCGAAGAATATGCCAAGGTCCAGTCCATTTGGGCTAGGAACCGCTCAGTGGCAGCTAAAATAGTCCTGGATGGAAACCCCAGGAAGGGTGCCCACAATATGAAAGAAATTGAGGAATTTTGGGGCCCTATCTTCGAAGATAGTCGGGT
Source organism: Piezodorus guildinii (assembly GCA_023052935.1). Lineage (NCBI taxonomy): Eukaryota > Metazoa > Arthropoda > Insecta > Hemiptera > Pentatomidae > Piezodorus > Piezodorus guildinii. The sequence goes on along the minus strand of CM041293.1, from coordinate 188,516,568 downwards.
AATAGGTAATTCCCCTCCTTTAAGGAGGCTGGGAGAACTTATTGACGTCTCGGAGATCGGACGATTTGGTCATTATTACCTCCTCGGTGACAGGTATGAATACTACAATTGATCTACTGAATCAGGCCGCCTCCGGTCTTGGTCTTTCATTCAATCCAGCTAAATGCCATGCTTTATCCCTCGTCCCTGATGGACATACGAAGAAGATGAAGGTGATGTCGGAGGACCCCTTGTTCAAGATCCGTGGTAACCCAATACCGCAATCAAACGCTGTTTGTAGCTGGCGATACATGGGGGTGAGTTTCTTTTCCGGGGGAGCCAAGTCGGTAGAGTTGGACGTAGCGGCGGCGTTGAGGAATATTCCGAGGGTCATGCATGGGTTGGTTCTTGGCAGGGTTACCGATAGCAGGCTGCTGCAACTGGATAGACAGGTGAGAAAGACTGTACGGGATTGCCCAAAGACGTCTCGGTAGGCTACTTCCATGCACACAGTAGGTGTGGAGGCCTTGGTATACCATGTCTTCGGACCACGGTGCCAATGGTTCTCTACAACCGCTTAAAAGCCATGGAAAATAGCGACAGTCAGCTAGTAAGAGCTGTCTGGAGCCATAGCCGAATCCAAAGGCGGATGACGTGGGCGTCTCGCTCTCTGAGGAAGCAAGGGATCCCAGTGGATAACCCTGCCTACGCATCACACTGGGACATTAAGCTTCACTCGTCTACGGATGGAGTGGACCTCAGGGAGTCGGAGTGTGTCAGGGCATCGACCCAGTGGATCTTCTCGGGGACCACAGGGATTCCTGGCCGTGACTTCGTCCAGTTTATCCACGTACGTTCTGGATCTCTGCCTATTCGAGTGAGGACAAGTAGGGGAGCGAGGAGGATTAATATGGAGACGCTATGTAGGGCAGGATGCCAGGTGCAGGAAACAGCAGCACATGTGGTTCAACAGTGCCATCGCACTCATGGAGGTCGCATTTTGCGCCATAATGCTATTTATAACCTCGTTGGAGGTTCTTTAGTCAAGAAAGAGTGGGTGGTCACTTACGAACCACATCTGTATTTCGCATCAGGGCTAAGAAAACCAGACATAGTCGCCACCAAGGATGGAAGCTGGGATTGTATTGGACGCCCAAGTCGTAAGTAGCAGACCTACTCTGGATTCGCTCCATGTGTCCAAGAAGGAGTACTATGCCACAAACGAAAGCCTAATGGAAGAGATAGCTGAGAGATTTGGAATCCCTAGGGATCATCTCAAAGTCTCTACGATAACTATCTCTTGGAAAGGGGTGTGGAGCCGGAAGAGTTATGATGATCTGATCTCCTTCGGGGTCCCGAAACGGATACTTCGTGGTGTGACGACCAGAGTGCTCCAAGGCTCAAGCACCAACTGGAACAGGTTCAACCGGATGACCACTCTTAGAAGTCAGAGGTGAAAGCCAAGTCGAAACGTCCCAAAGGGAGGCGTATGCAAGTTAGTACCCAGTATGTGTGTCGGAGCTCCGCTGGAGAAAGCTTGCTATGTTGCGCTAACCTGGGCGTTACTTGTCTCATAGCAAGTGGGCGGCTTTGGGACCATGGACTCTAGGCTGGACCCGACCGGCTATAAGACAGGTGCCACGCCACATGAAGCGGTGATAAGAGAAGACCAATGGGCGCATGAGGGCGGTGGAAGCAGCCACGTAGCTGGCGTGCTCGTAGGTCGGACAGGCCGGCCTGCGGGGCCTACCGCCAACGCAAGAGGCAATTCCTAGAGCGGGTATTGTATACTGGTTAACCGGAGTATACAGAACCCTCTCAAGCACGTCACTAATCGCTAGGGAAAGAAGCTTGTTTCTTGTAAACATAATCACACACCTCTGAAGGCATTCCTCGCTCCTGGAGTAAGTGGAAAATGGCAGCGTGGCTAACACTATCAAAAGCCCAATAACCACCGAAGACGTTGTATTCTTTAAAGTGGCGACCACTTCATCGTGAGGCCCAGATGAGGTAACAGCCCGCCAATGGAACGCCGTTCTTCCCATTATAAAGGCTTTGTTTTTCAACATATTCCTCTTGAATAGAAAAATACCAGAACCGCTGAGAGACACTCGCACAGTATTTATTCCCGAGGAAAACTGTCCTAAGACAGCAGGTGACTACAGGCCGATTTCTATCGCGTCCGTTATTGTACATCACCTGCATAAGATCATAGCAACCAGGTTGACAAAACTAGGGATAACCATACGAAGTGCCATGCCTTGTCCTTAGTCCCGGACGGGCACAATAAAAAGATTAAAGTCTTATCCGAGGAGACCCTGTTCGATATCTAAGGAAACCCTATACAGCAGTCAAATGCGGTTTCAAGCTGGAGATATTTGGGAGTCGAATTTTCTGTCAAAGGGGCCAGGACCGTGGAGTTGGAGGTACAGAGGCATTGAGGAACATCACCAAGGCGCCTTTAAAACCCCAACAGCGGCTGGCTATCCTGAGTGAGAGGTTATCTTCTCTCCAGATTTATGCACGGGTTGGTACTCAGCAGAGTCACGGATGGACGGCTGGTGAACCTTGGCAGGCAGGTGAGAAAGGCTGTGAGGAGCTGGCTGAGGCTACCCATGGACGTCTCGATGGGATATTTCTATGCACGCGGCAAAAGTTGGAGCCTTGGTATACCATGTATTCGGACTACGGTACCAATGGTCCTACACAATCGTATTAAAGCTATGGAGCATAGCAGCTGCCCACTAGTGAGGGCGGTCCTAAGACATTGTCGCGTGCAGAGACGGATAACTTGGGCGATTCACACCCTGAGGAAACAAGGAATTCCAGTGGATAGTAGCTCAGCCTACGAATCCTACTGGGACAAAAAGCTACACTCGTCTACGGACGGAGTGGACCTCAGGGAAGCTGAACGTGTCAGGGCTTCAAACCAGTATAGGACACATGACCTTTGCACCAACTCCCACGACCACACGCAACTCCAGACGCATGCCCCAACCAAAGAACACATCGAGGCCAACCACTCGTGACCAGAAGAAGATGAAGGACTAATGGACACAGATCCAGAACACGTAACCATAGATTCAGACACATCCCTGACTGACTTTGACAATCCCCCAGAGGAAGTGAAGGCTGGGAAAGAAAAGTTTGATGAACTTATCTCGAATTATCCACACCTCCCTCATGGAAAGTGTAAATCGGGTATGTTCATATCCATACTTCGACCGGCTTATCTTAACAGGACCATCGACGAGAATAAAGATTTAGTGCCGCTTGACTGGGAAGAGCTCAAAATAAAGGATCCTATCTCAGCATGGACCAAACTCAACAACTCTATGGCTCTTCACTACAATAAGTGCCGGGGAAAGGATGGAATACAAATTCACCAGAGTGATAAACTGCGTCGACCAATTATCCTAATTTGATCTGAGAAAGGGAATACTAGACACCATAAAAGAAGTTTTCCAGTTGGTTGGACAGGTACAGACTCCACAAACAAACAAGGCTCTTGAACCTAAATCCTCCAAATCCGAACCCCAAGACCAGAGTGGTCGATCTGCGGAGGATAATTCCTCATGAGCAACTCACTCGTGAGCAGAGCGACACGCTTAAGAAAGGATCGCTGATAAGGTGGGAGCACTCGATCCTTTTGGAGTACATCATCCTGCCTCATGAGCCATGAGAGCAATTGAAGGTGACAACGTTCTAGAAGACCTTGACGATTGGCTTAGGAAAGTCTTTCCAAGGAAGACACCTGTGAAACGCGCTCGAAACCCAAACGATGCTGTTCGAAGCCCTCCGATAAGTAAACGCATTCGCTGACGCGAAGAATATGCCAAGGTCCAGTCCATTTGGGCTAGGAACCGCTCGGTGGCAGCTAAAATAGTCCTGGATGGAAACCCCAGGAAGGGTAACCACACTATAAAGGAAATTGACGAATTTTGGGGCCCTATCTTCGAAGATAGTCGGGTAATAGGTAATTCCTCTCCTTTAAGGAGGCTGGGAGAACTTATTGACGTCTCGGAGATCTATAGCGCTATAACCACTGAGGAGGTTCAGTTCTTTAAAGTGGCGAACACCTCGGCTGGGGGGCCGGATGGGGTGTCCGCTCGCCTTTGGAACTCAATGCCACCCATACATAAGGCTGTAGCTTTCAATGTAATATTGCTGTTGGGTAAGTTACCAGCATCGCTAAGAGATTCTCGAACAGTGTTCATTCCCAAGGAAGACTGTCCATAGGCAGCGGGTGAGTACAGACCAATTTCGATTGCGTCAGTGATTGTACGTCACCTACACAAGATTATTGCGGCCAGGATATCCAAGCTTAACATGCTAGATAAAAGGCAGAGGGCTTTCGTCCCCGCAGATGGTGTCGCTGAGAACATTGTTCTCCTCGACGCCATATTGTGCGAGGCGAGGTCCTCCCTTAAACAGGTTCACCTGGTTACGCTGGATATTAAGAAGGCCTTTGACAGTCTCGACCATGGGGCCATCGTGAGGGTTCTCAAGGCGAGGGGCTTTCCACAGGAAACGCCTCGTTATTATGCTAGGAACGGCGAGGTACGCTAGAGCTAAACAACTCGAATATGGGCACTAGGTGAAAGGTTCGCCGATTCCTAGTGACCGCGAGGGCAGGTTCCTCTCAAAGGTGGCAGCCCCACCATGTGCCTACCGACCCCCGATTCAGGGAGGGGCTAAGAAAAGACGGAGGCTTTATAGGGAGTATGGGTTGCCAGCCCATACTCTCTTTTACAACCAGGTCCAATTAATTCACAGCATAGTAATTCTGGGAACGGAGGTTGACGCCGAGGCGCCATGCGCTGCACCTGTATTAGGTGATCAATTTTCGCAATGTGCTCGCACAAGCCATAAATACCCAAAAATGATGTTAAACTTTTAAATCTTTTAGTAGTTGAATTGTTAGAATTGTTTTAATTGTTGATTTTAAATATTTGACCTTTAACTTTTAAGTGTAAAATTTTGGGAAGAGGTAAACTACTTACAGCATAAAAAATGAATACAAGAAATGACAAAAAAGAGTCGAACACCACTACTAACCCCAAGAAGGAGTCCGCCAAACAGAGACCCACCCACCAGTAGGACCAAGACAGAAGACATCAGAAAATTGATAAAAGATCTCGTAGCTATTGAAAAGTCAAAATATGACTCTACAGGAGACGTCTCAAACGTAGAAGCAATGCTGGACACGCTAACCTATGAAAAGATCACCAAAATGCACAAAGAAAGTGGAGAGAAACTATCCCTGGCCGAATATGTCAAAGTTCTTATACCTGAGATATCAAAGACTTCAGCTTACAAAATTGATCCAAAATCCTCTTCATTGTTTAAGAATCCAATTCAGTCAGGAAGCAATCAGATTCGAGATAATCCATCAGAAGAAGTGATGGTCGTGACGGAAGAGAAGGAGGCGGAGCCAACAACCGAAGACTGTCCAAATGAAAAAATGGAATTCTCCGATGAGGAGGACAACCCAGCACCACCAAAAGTCAACTTAACTGAAAAATATCCCCATATTCCGGCCTCAAAATGTCCCTCCGGGATGCTGGTTGGGGCACTGAGTTACCAATATTTGAACACCATCATAGAAGAAAAAAAGATTCAAACTCCTCCCAACTGGAATGAAATGAAGACCCGTTTTCCAATCGAAGCATGGGCAGAACTCGACAAAGTGGTAGTGGACTACATGAATGCCCAGTGGGGGGAGAGAGGATTGTCTCTAGGAAAACCAGACGATCTCCAATTGAACCAAATATCATATTTCGATTTAAAGAAAAGCCTTATTGACGCTGTACTACAGACGATGGGGACAAAAGGAGAGGGAACTAGCTCTCAAGCTGCAGGTCGAGACACAGAAGATGCTTTATGCGGACTGTCAAAGATGATGGGAGCTCTTGGAAGCTTAGTAACTAAATTGGATGGGATAGCAAAGAGCTTAACCTCAAGCGCGATTAAAGTGACTGGAAGAGAGATGACAACTCCCGCTGTCACTACGACCTCTGGCCCCATTCTGTCCGGATTCCAAGGGCCAACTGTAGTCACCACACAACCATCTTTTTCCTCATCGGCTCCTCCCGTCAAGAAAAAGAAAGTACTGAAACTTCTGAGGAATCTTATTTCAGCCGTCCAGGGCGAGCCTCAGCTACTGGACGGGTCCACAGGTGGCGGATAGTGGAACGGGTGACTTGTCACTCAGCTGCTTCGGCAGCCCCGGACCGAGGCGGTAGTTCTCTGAGGGTGCGTGAGGACGGTCCTTAGGCAAGGCCACCCTCGCTAAATAACGCATAAGCCCGATGAAGGAACTATGACATGGCGAGTAAGTGCCGCCACAAAAGCACTGCCGATCCCCTATGGGACATCCCACGTGCAGGGATGAGAGGCCTAGCAACCCTCGGGTTCCCTGCTCAGAACACTGCACGCACGCACAAACATCTACTCAAACACATGTTTGGCATGTAGGGGGGTGGGGCGGGGCGGTCGCGGTGGCGTTCGGCTTCTTCCCGCTCCATGGAGGGTACAGGAGGAAAACCAGTGTGGCACCTCTGGGCCGCCGGATAGTACAGGGGCCCGGGTCCTCCTAGCCAGATGGACCTAGCTGCCCTATCAGCCGGCGCATAATCTCGATCAGCCTAGTAGTGCCAGGTGGCGCCTGGGAGGGACCATGCTGGGCTGGTCGGGGGGCCCTCCCGAGGCCACCATGGAGTATGGGGGGGGTCGATCGGCTCCGCGGGTCGCCGCCTTTGCTCCTCGTCCCGAAATGTCAAATTACCCTTTTCCTTTATCCTACACAAGAACCCGTCCAAATTCCTTCCACGATTGTACCCCAATTCCTTATCCTTCCTCTCTAAAATACATATATTACACAATCCTAAAAAATTATGAAAAATGCAGGACCAAGAGAATTTAGATTTTCAGGTGCCTCCTGCGCTCGAGCATCCCAGCTCACAGGAAGAAGGAGTAAAGGCTGACGAGGCAATGAAAGCTGCCGTCGCAACACAAGAAGTGGCAGGAAAGGAGATAGGACCGTCCATAGCCCAAGACTCAGGGTCGGCTATGGACACAGACCTGGATGCTGACGAGAAGGGCGACAGAAGGAAGAAGAGGCCCCGGGAGGAAATAGCGACGCCTCCTAGAGAAGAGGACAGCCCCTCCAGCAAGGCGAAGAAGATCCAAGATCAAGTGAGGGACTACCTGGCGAGGAAGAAGATAACACAGGAGGCTCAGAAATATCTGAATGCCCAGATGGGAGAGATGGGGACCCTCATTGTCGGGCTTGAAGCCCAGTGGAGGGTTGTCCCCTACCTGGTGGAGGAAACGGTCAGGGAGGCCCTGGCTAAGGACATCGTTCACCAACTAATAGCCACGAAAGTGTCGGAAATCGTTGCCCCCATGGTGGTCAAGGCAATAAGTGACGCCATAGGGGATGAGTGTATCAACAAGAAGGACTGGGCCTCCCCGACCCTAAAAAAAGTCCAGGAGGTCATAGGGGACCTCAAAATGACGGAGGATGAGGTCAGCATCCTCCGCCAAACGGCGATGAGGAGGGCGGAGGAAAGAAGAAGTGTCAAAGCCGATACCCTCATTGCCAAGGAAGCGGAGCAGATGGCGGGTCCGTCAAAGCCCCCTGCACAGACACGAAGTAAATATTACGGGCTAGCTCCGGCCCCGATGCCGCAAAGAAAAAGCGGGAGAGAGATGTGCAGGGGAAGGAACATGGAGACAGACACAGACCCGGACTCCACGCCCGAAGATATATGGGAAACTGTAGAGAAGAAGAAGAAGAGGAAGAAGAAGAACAAGAAATCGGTTCCCCAAGAAGAGAAATCCTCCGAGGGCGAGAAGAGAGGAGAGAAGAAGGAGAAGAAGCTGACCTTCGCTGGGGTTTTAGCCAGCGTTCCGGCAATCCCTCGAAGGCCAGAGGAAACCCCCACCTACCTCACCATAAGGGGGAGCAGAGAGGGGTGGAAGCCGGAGGAGGTTCACCAGCAGCTCCCGTCCCAGGAAGAATTAAAGAGCATTGGTGCCAGCGTGAAAATGGTGAGAATCACCAAGGCTGGCACCATCCTGGTCAGGACGGAAGGTGCTGACCAGGCTAAGAAGATTATCGACTGGAGGGAACTCCGGGAAAAAGGGCTCGAGGCGAAGCTGGCCATTGCGAGGAGACCTCGCCTCGAAATAAGAGGAGTTCCGAAGCACTGGGACGGAGAGGTACTGGAAAAATACCTATGGAACAAGATCTCCATAGAGACCCCAGCGGAGGCGAAGGACAGGAGGGAGTGGTTAAGGCCCTGCTTCTCCACTCCCGCGAGGGGCGGGCTGACAACTACATGGGTGATAGAGGTGCACCAGGCCATGAGGCTCGCCCTGATGACCCTGTCCGCGGACAGTTTGAGCGGAGGATGGTGGAGTCTAACCATCAGAGACTACCTCGACCCCCTACTCTGCCTTAGATGCCAAGAATACGGCCACCCGGGAGGACCTGCACGAAAGAGGTCTCGTGCAGGTGGTGTGAAGGAACTGGGCACAAAGCCAAGGAGTGCCCGGAAAAGAAGAAAGGGGTGGCCCCGTGTTGTAGAAACTGCAAGAGGGCAGGCAGAGAGGGGAAAGAACTCCGGCATACTGCGGGCAGCAGGGAATGCCCGCAGCACTTGGAGATGATGGTTAGACAGGCGAAGAGAACCCGGTATGCGTAGGCTGCAGATGCTGCAGGTCAACATGGGCCGAAGACGAGTGGTCGCGGACGAGTTAAGAGCTCTCGCTCGAAGTGTCGACATCATGGCTATACAGGAACCATGTTGTCGAGGAAATTTGGTCACAGGATTTGGTGTGACGTCAAGGGTAATAGCCTTGGGCAGTGGTGGTAGGAGGCCCAGGGCAGCTATCGTGATAGTGAATCCGAACCTCGACGTCATGGAGTTGAAGCAATTCACCACGGCAGATCAGGCGGCATGTACCGTCAGATGGGGCGAGATGTCCTTTGCTCTAGTGTCATCGTACATGCCGCCGCGGCAAGGAATAGAGGAAAACGTCGCTGCCGTGGAGGCTATTGCGATGAGCTATAGGAACGTGATAGTCTGCTCCGACACCAATTCCTGGAGCACGGCCTGGGGTTCAGTTCGCACAGACGCAAGAGGAAGGACGGTAGAGGAGACCGTGGCGAGGTGTCAGCTCGTAGTAGTGAACGAGCCCTCTGGCCCCACATTTGTAGGAGCACGTGGCCAGAGCTGGATCGATGTGACACTCGCCACGGCTACCATGGCGAGACGCATAGCGGACTGGACCCTACGGTCTGATACGAGCTCCGACCACCGGGTCATTGCCTTCAGTGTGGTTCAGGAGGAAGGCGAAGCCCTACCTGTAGAAAAGGGCTACGTGACCCGTACGGCGGACTGGAGGGCATTCTCCAGTGAGCTGGAGGGGATATTGGCAGCCAACGAATGGGAAGAAATGGCGCCGTTGGAAGGTGAAACAACTATAGACCGCAGAGTGGCGGTACTGACGGGCGCCATTACAGATGCGGCCAATATCGCCCTCCGACGCCGAAGAGCGAGAGCGCGTCCGGTCCCATGGTGGACGCCTGCCCTGACGGAACTCAAGAAGGACTATTACAGGGCCAGGCGTAGGTACCAGGAGTGCAGGAACGAGGAGAGGAGGCCTGCACTCAGAGAAGAATCCAAGCATAGGTATAGGGTATACCGAAACGGCGTGCGTCACCAGAAGAAGAGGTCCTGGGACGAGTTTATCGTGGAAGAATCGGAGAAGAATCCCTGGGGTATCCCTTACAGGGTGGCACTGGGCAAAGTGAAGCCGCTTACAACGATGGCGGCTATTAGAGTAGGAGATGCCCGGGCAACCACCCTGGAGGAGGCCGCCACGATGTACATTGAGTATACATACCCCAGGGATGATCCGTCCCAGGATACTGAATATGACCAGATGGTTAGACGCACCACGGTGTACCCACCTGGTACCGACCTGTGTCCACCATGGGACATATGGGACCTTCGTCTTGCCGTGGATAGGCAGAGGACCGGGAGAGCTCCAGGACTCGACTCGATCGACGCCGCAATCCTCAAGAACAGTGTCCCCCTCATTGAGGAGGAGCTCTTGGGTATTCTCAATGAGTGCCTGGACCAGGGACACTTCCCAAGCAAGTGGAGGATTGCGGATTTGAGACTGCTCTACAAGGGAGGAGGTAAGGATAAGGAGATGCCAAAAGCATACAGGCCCATATGCCTCCTCCCTGTGATTAGTAAGGTCCTGGAGCACATGATCGTGACAAGCCTAAGACCAGTCCTCGCTGCTGCGAGCCATCCACGGCAGTTCGGCTCGACCCGTGGCAAGGGAACCACTGATGCGCTGCTGAGAGTGCGCAGGGACGTGGAAGAGAGGGCGGAGGAGTACGTAATGCTGCTGCTCTTCGATATATCCTCCGCCTTCGATAGCGTGTGGTGGCCCTGCGTTCTCCAGCGGCTGCAACAGTTCGACACCCCCAGCAACCTGTACTCCCTCGTCAGTAGCTACCTCAGCGAAAGGAGAGTCAAGATCAGAGGTAGCTACTACGAGGTCGAGAAGGTGATTGAGAGAGGATGCCCACAGGGTTCGGTTCTTGGCCCGGCCCTGTGGAAATTGGTATTTGATCAGTTGCTGGGGGATCTAGAGGAGAGAGGGTTCCCTGCCACGGCCTATGTGGACGACCTGGCAGTCATCGTGGCCGCGAACAGCAGAGCCAGGCTGAAGACACAAGCCGAGACGTGCGCCAGTCTCGTTGCCGATTGGTGTGTGAGGCGGAAGTTGAGTATGGCCGCATCAAAGACCCAGGCCATACTCCTTAGAGGCTCCACGGACAGGGCCCACCCTATCAATCTGGATATTGAAGGCGAAAGGGTAAGACCGGGTGAGGAGGTGACATACCTAGGAGTAAAGTTCAAGAAAGCATTTGATGTCACCCCTCACCTGGTGTACTTGAGGGATAGGGTGACCCTGTCACTAAACGGATTAAGCAGGATTGGGGGTGCATTCTGGGGCCTCAGGTATCCTGCTACGATGACCATTTACAAAGGCGTGGTCCTGGGTATCCTGAGGTATGCATCCCCGGCGTGGAGCAGCAGCCTCACGCGGCAACAGAAGAGGAGACTGGCCACCATACAGAGACTGGCTCTGCTGCGGGTCACGAGGGCGTATAGAACGGTGTCGCATGAAGCGGTGCAGGTGCTGGCCGGAGCGATGCCCCTGGACCTTATACTAAAGGAAGATTTAATAAAGCACAATGTGAAGAGGCAGGGGCTAGACGCGCTTCCGGCGGGACTCCGGGAGAGGATCGGCGAGACCCCTAACAGATGGAAGAGAATCCTGAGGGAGGACTCCATTGAAGAGTGGAACGGGCGGTGGGTGGCAAGTGAGAAGGGCTCCACGCTGAGAAAGTTCTTCCCCACCGTCCAGTCAAGATTAAAGGCCACATGGGTCCTCCCGGACTACTGGCTCTCGCAGATCCTCACAGGACATGGTGGGTTCCGGGGAAAGCTGCAAAAGCATGGGAGAGAGATCGACCCCCGGTGCCCCACCTGCGGAGTCCCTGATACAGCGGAACACATCATCGTTTCCTGCACCTTGATGGAAGGACACCGTGCCAGGTTGTCAAGGCATACCGGGATCTTCGCCCTCGATGAGACGGACTTCCCCCGCCTGATGGAGAAGGAGAACTTCTCCTTCTTCAAGGAGTTCATTAACGGGTGGAAGGAGGTGGTCGGACCGACGCACTTCTCCCTTGGCCGACCACCCGACCTCAACGAGCCACCAGTGGAGCAGCCAGGAGATCGGAGAGAGAGGAGACCGGACGGATGCGGCTGACCAGGAAGGCTGGACGGTATCCGGACGGATGGAGATAGCCAGGTGGCTGGCCCAAATAGGATAAGGTGCAACCCCACCAGTAAAGTGCGCAACCGCGTACTGGGTTGCACCACAGTAGCAGCTAAGGTGCAGCTCTAAGGTGCACACTTGTGTACCGGGCTGCACCACAGATCCTTATTTATTATTGTTCCAATATTAAAAATCCTAAAAGATTGTAAAATAAGAATATTAAAAATAAATTGTTTCTTTCTTGGAAGCAGTGGCATGCGATCACCTACCGCACTACCCCACTGCTTCCTAATCCCGTATGCCAGAAATGGCTAGGAAGGGAGAAAAAAAAAAAAAAAAAAAAAAAAAAAAAAAAAAAAAAAAAAAAAAAAAAAAAAAAAAAAAAAAAAAAGCTAGTAAGAGCTGTCTGGAGCCATAGCCGAATCCAAAGGCGGATGACGTGGGCGTCTCGCTCTCTGAGGAAGCAAGGGATCCCAGTGGATAACCCTGCCTACGCATCACACTGGGACATTAAGCTTCACTCGTCTACGGATGGAGTGGACCTCAGGGAGTCGGAGTGTGTCAGGGCATCGACCCAGTGGATCTTCTCGGGGACCACAGGGATTCCTGGCCGTGACTTCGTCCAGTTTATCCACGTACGTTCTGGATCTCTGCCTATTCGAGTGAGGACAAGTAGGGGAGCGAGGAGGATTAATATGGAGACGCTATGTAGGGCAGGATGCCAGGTGCAGGAAACAGCAGCACATGTGGTTCAACAGTGCCATCGCACTCATGGAGGTCGCATTTTGCGCCATAATGCTATTTATAACCTCGTTGGAGGTTCTTTAGTCAAGAAAGAGTGGGTGGTCACTTACGAACCACATCTGTATTTCGCATCAGGGCTAAGAAAACCAGACATAGTCGCCACCAAGGATGGAAGCTGGGATTGTATTGGACGCCCAAGTCGTAAGTAGCAGACCTACTCTGGATTCGCTCCATGTGTCCAAGAAGGAGTACTATGCCACAAACGAAAGCCTAATGGAAGAGATAGCTGAGAGATTTGGAATCCCTAGGGATCATCTCAAAGTCTCTACGATAACTATCTCTTGGAAAGGGGTGTGGAGCCGGAAGAGTTATGATGATCTGATCTCCTTCGGGGTCCCGAAACGGATACTTCGTGGTGTGACGACCAGAGTGCTCCAAGGCTCAAGCACCAACTGGAACAGGTTCAACCGGATGACCACTCTTAGAAGTCAGAGGTGAAAGCCAAGTCGAAACGTCCCACAGGGAGGCGTATGCAAGTTAGTACCCAGTATGTGTGTCGGAGCTCCGCTGGAGAAAGCTTGCTATGTTGCGCTAACCTGGGCGTTACTTGTCTCATAGCAAGTGGGCGGCTTTGGGACCATGGACTCTAGGCTGGACCCGACCGGCTATAAGACAGGTGCCACGCCACATGAAGCGGTGATAAGAGAAGACCAATGGGCGCATGAGGGCGGTAGAAGCAGCCACGTAGCTGGGGTGCTCGTAGGTCGGACAGGCCGGCCTGCGGGGCCTACCGCCAACGCAAGAGGCAATTCCTAGAGCGGGTATTGTATACTGGTTAACCGGAGTATACAGAACCCTCTCAAGCACGTCACTAATCGCTAGGGAAAGAAGCTTGTTTCTTGTAAACATAATCACACACCTCTGAAGGCATTCCTCGCTCCTGGAGTAAGTGGAAAATGGCAGCGTGGCTAACACTATCAAAAGCCCAATAACCACCGAAGACGTTGTATTCTTTAAAGTGGCGACCACTTCATCGTGAGGCCCAGATGAGGTAACAGCCCGCCAATGGAACGCCGTTCTTCCCATTATAAAGGCTTTGTTTTTCAACATATTCCTCTTGAATAGAAAAATCCCAGAACCGCTGAGAGACACTCGCACAGTATTTATTCCCGAGGAAAACTGTCCTAAGACAGCAGGTGACTACAGGCCGATTTCTATCGCGTCCGTTATTGTACATCACCTGCATAAGATCATAGCAACCAGGTTGACAAAACTAGGGATAACCATACGAAGTGCCATGCCTTGTCCTTAGTCCCGGACGGGCACAATAAAAAGATTAAAGTCTTATCCGAGGAGACCCTGTTCGATATCTAAGGAAACCCTATACAGCAGTCAAATGCGGTTTCAAGCTGGAGATATTTGGGAGTCGAATTTTCTGTCAAAGGGGCCAGGACCGTGGAGTTGGAGGTACAGAGGCATTGAGGAACATCACCAAGGCGCCTTTAAAACCCCAACAGCGGCTGGCTATCCTGAGTGAGAGGTTATCTTCTCTCCAGATTTATGCACGGGTTGGTACTCAGCAGAGTCACGGATGGACGGCTGGTGAACCTTGGCAGGCAGGTGAGAAAGGCTGTGAGGAGCTGGCTGAGGCTACCCATGGACGTCTCGATGGGATATTTCTATGCACGCGGCAAAAGTTGGAGCCTTGGTATACCATGTATTCGGACTACGGTACCAATGGTCCTACACAATCGTATTAAAGCTATGGAGCATAGCAGCTGCCCACTAGTGAGGGCGGTCCTAAGACATTGTCGCGTGCAGAGACGGATAACTTGGGCGATTCACACCCTGAGGAAACAAGGAATTCCAGTGGATAGTAGCTCAGCCTACGAATCCTACTGGGACAAAAAGCTACACTCGTCTACGGACGGAGTGGACCTCAGGGAAGCTGAACGTGTCAGGGCTTCAAACCAGTATAGGACACATGACCTTTGCACCAACTCCCACGACCACACGCAACTCCAGACGCATGCCCCAACCAAAGAACACATCGAGGCCAACCACTCGTGACCAGAAGAAGATGAAGGACTAATGGACACAGATCCAGAACACGTAACCATAGATTCAGACACATCCCTGACTGACTTTGACAATCCCCCAGAGGAAGTGAAGGCTGGGAAAGAAAAGTTTGATGAACTTATCTCGAATTATCCACACCTCCCTCATGGAAAGTGTCCATCGGGTATGTTCATATCCATACTTCGACCGGCTTATCTTAACAGGACCATCGACGAGAATAAAGATTTAGTGCCGCTTGACTGGGAAGAGCTCAAAATAAAGGATCCTATCTCAGCATGGACCAAACTCAACAACTCTATGGCTCTTCACTACAATAAGTGCCGGGGAAAGGATGGAATACAAATTCACCAGAGTGATAAACTGCGTCGACCAATTATCCTATTTTGATCTGAGAAAGGGAATACTAGACACCATAAAAGAAGTTTTCCAGTTGGTTGGACAGGTACAGACTCCACAAACAAACAAGGCTCTTGAACCTAAATCCTCCAAATCCGAACCCCAAGACCAGAGTGGTCGATCTGCGGAGGATAATTCCTCATGAGCAACTCACTCGTGAGCAGAGCGACACGCTTAAAGAAAGGATCGCTGATAAGGTGGGAGCACTCGATCCTTTTGGAGTACATCATCCTGCCTCATGAGCCATGAGAGCAATTGAAGGTGACAACGTTCTAGAAGACCTTGACGATTGGCTTAGGAAAGTCTTTCCAAGGAAGACACCTGTGAAACGCGCTCGAAACCCAAACGATGCTGTTCGAAGCCCTCCGATAAGTAAACGCATTCGCTGACGCGAAGAATATGCCAAGGTCCAGTCCATTTGGGCTAGGAACCGCTCGGTGGCAGCTAAAATAGTCCTGGATGGAAACCCCAGGAAGGGTGCCCACAATATGAAAGAAATTGAGGAATTTTGGGGCCCTATCTTCGAAGATAGTCGGGTAATAGGTAATTCCCCTCCTTTAAGGAGGCTGGGAGAACTTATTGACGTCTCGGAGATCGGACGATTTGGTCATTATTACCTCCTCGGTGACAGGTATGAATACTACAATTGATCTACTGAATCAGGCCGCCTCCGGTCTTGGTCTTTCATTCAATCCAGCTAAATGCCATGCTTTATCCCTCGTCCCTGATGGACATACGAAGAAGATGAAGGTGATGTCGGAGGACCCCTTGTTCAAGATCCGTGGTAACCCAATACCGCAATCAAACGCTGTTTGTAGCTGGCGATACCTGGGGGTGAGTTTCTTTTCCGGGGGAGCCAAGTCGGTAGAGTTGGACGTAGCGGCGGCGTTGAGGAATATTCCGAGGGTCATGCATGGGTTGGTTCTTGGCAGGGTTACCGATAGCAGGCTGCTGCAACTGGATAGACAGGTGAGAAAGACTGTACGGGATTGCCCAAAGACGTCTCGGTAGGCTACTTCCATGCACACAGTAGGTGTGGAGGCCTTGGTATACCATGTCTTCGGACCACGGTGCCAATGGTTCTCTACAACCGCTTAAAAGCCATGGAAAATAGCGACAGTCAGCTAGTAAGAGCTGTCTGGAGCCATAGCCGAATCCAAAGGCGGATGACGTGGGCGTCTCGCTCTCTGAGGAAGCAAGGGATCCCAGTGGATAACCCTGCCTACGCATCACACTGGGACATTAAGCTTCACTCGTCTACGGATGGAGTGGACCTCAGGGAGTCGGAGTGTGTCAGGGCATCGACCCAGTGGATCTTCTCGGGGACCACAGGGATTCCTGGCCGTGACTTCGTCCAGTTTATCCACGTACGTTCTGGATCTCTGCCTATTCGAGTGAGGACAAGTAGGGGAGCGAGGAGGATTAATATGGAGACGCTATGTAGGGCAGGATGCCAGGTGCAGGAAACAGCAGCACATGTGGTTCAACAGTGCCATCGCACTCATGGAGGTCGCATTTTGCGCCATAATGCTATTTATAACCTCGTTGGAGGTTCTTTAGTCAAGAAAGAGTGGGTGGTCACTTACGAACCACATCTGTATTTCGCATCAGGGCTAAGAAAACCAGACATAGTCGCCACCAAGGATGGAAGCTGGGATTGTATTGGACGCCCAAGTCGTAAGTAGCAGACCTACTCTGGATTCGCTCCATGTGTCCAAGAAGGAGTACTATGCCACAAACGAAAGCCTAATGGAAGAGATAGCTGAGAGATTTGGAATCCCTAGGGATCATCTCAAAGTCTCTACGATAACTATCTCTTGGAAAGGGGTGTGGAGCCGGAAGAGTTATGATGATCTGATCTCCTTCGGGGTCCCGAAACGGATACTTCGTGGTGTGACGACCAGAGTGCTCCAAGGCTCAAGCACCAACTGGAACAGGTTCAACCGGATGACCACTCTTAGAAGTCAGAGGTGAAAGCCAAGTCGAAACGTCCCACAGGGAGGCGTATGCAAGTTAGTACCCAGTATGTGTGTCGGAGCTCCGCTGGAGAAAGCTTGCTATGTTGCGCTAACCTGGGCGTTACTTGTCTCATAGCAAGTGGGCGGCTTTGGGACCATGGACTCTAGGCTGGACCCGACCGGCTATAAGACAGGTGCCACGCCACATGAAGCGGTGATAAGAGAAGACCAATGGGCGCATGAGGGCGGTGGAAGCAGCCACGTAGCTGGCGTGCTCGTAGGTCGGACAGGCCGGCCTGCGGGGCCTACCGCCAACGCAAGAGGCAATTCCTAGAGCGGGTATTGTATACTGGTTAACCGGAGTATACAGAACCCTCTCAAGCACGTCACTAATCGCTAGGGAAAGAAGCTTGTTTCTTGTAAACATAATCACACACCTCTGAAGGCATTCCTCGCTCCTGGAGTAAGTGGAAAATGGCAGCGTGGCTAACACTATCAAAAGCCCAATAACCACCGAAGACGTTGTATTCTTTAAAGTGGCGACCACTTCATCGTGAGGCCCAGATGAGGTAACAGCCCGCCAATGGAACGCCGTTCTTCCCATTATAAAGGCTTTGTTTTTCAACATATTCCTCTTGAATAGAAAAATCCCAGAACCGCTGAGAGACACTCGCACAGTATTTATTCCCGAGGAAAACTGTCCTAAGACAGCAGGTGACTACAGGCCGATTTCTATCGCGTCCGTTATTGTACATCACCTGCATAAGATCATAGCAACCAGGTTGACAAAACTAGGGATAACCATACGAAGTGCCATGCCTTGTCCTTAGTCCCGGACGGGCACAATAAAAAGATTAAAGTCTTATCCGAGGAGACCCTGTTCGATATCTAAGGAAACCCTATACAGCAGTCAAATGCGGTTTCAAGCTGGAGATATTTGGGAGTCGAATTTTCTGTCAAAGGGGCCAGGACCGTGGAGTTGGAGGTACAGAGGCATTGAGGAACATCACCAAGGCGCCTTTAAAACCCCAACAGCGGCTGGCTATCCTGAGTGAGAGGTTATCTTCTCTCCAGATTTATGCACGGGTTGGTACTCAGCAGAGTCACGGATGGACGGCTGGTGAACCTTGGCAGGCAGGTGAGAAAGGCTGTGAGGAGCTGGCTGAGGCTACCCATGGACGTCTCGATGGGATATTTCTATGCACGCGGCAAAAGTTGGAGCCTTGGTATACCATGTATTCGGACTACGGTACCAATGGTCCTACACAATCGTATTAAAGCTATGGAGCATAGCAGCTGCCCACTAGTGAGGGCGGTCCTAAGACATTGTCGCGTGCAGAGACGGATAACTTGGGCGATTCACACCCTGAGGAAACAAGGAATTCCAGTGGATAGTAGCTCAGCCTACGAATCCTACTGGGACAAAAAGCTACACTCGTCTACGGACGGAGTGGACCTCAGGGAAGCTGAACGTGTCAGGGCTTCAAACCAGTATAGGACACATGACCTTTGCACCAACTCCCACGACCACACGCAACTCCAGACGCATGCCCCAACCAAAGAACACATCGAGGCCAACCACTCGTGACCAGAAGAAGATGAAGGACTAATGGACACAGATCCAGAACACGTAACCATAGATTCAGACACATCCCTGACTGACTTTGACAATCCCCCAGAGGAAGTGAAGGCTGGGAAAGAAAAGTTTGATGAACTTATCTCGAATTATCCACACCTCCCTCATGGAAAGTGTAAATCGGGTATGTTCATATCCATACTTCGACCGGCTTATCTTAACAGGACCATCGACGAGAATAAAGATTTAGTGCCGCTTGACTGGGAAGAGCTCAAAATAAAGGATCCTATCTCAGCATGGACCAAACTCAACAACTCTATGGCTCTTCACTACAATAAGTGCCGGGGAAAGGATGGAATACAAATTCACCAGAGTGATAAACTGCGTCGACCAATTATCCTAATTTGATCTGAGAAAGGGAATACTAGACACCATAAAAGAAGTTTTCCAGTTGGTTGGACAGGTACAGACTCCACAAACAAACAAGGCTCTTGAACCTAAATCCTCCAAATCCGAACCCCAAGACCAGAGTGGTCGATCTGCGGAGGATAATTCCTCATGAGCAACTCACTCGTGAGCAGAGCGACACGCTTAAAGAAAGGATCGCTGATAAGGTGGGAGCACTCGATCCTTTTGGAGTACATCATCCTGCCTCATGAGCCATGAGAGCAATTGAAGGTGACAACGTTCTAGAAGACCTTGACGATTGGCTTAGGAAAGTCTTTCCAAGGAAGACACCTGTGAAACGCGCTCGAAACCCAAACGATGCTGTTCGAAGCCCTCCGATAAGTAAACGCATTCGCTGACGCGAAGAATATGCCAAGGTCCAGTCCATTTGGGCTAGGAACCGCTCGGTGGCAGCTAAAATAGTCCTGGATGGAAACCCCAGGAAGGGTAACCACACTATAAAGGAAATTGACGAATTTTGGGGCCCTATCTTCGAAGATAGTCGGGTAATAGGTAATTCCTCTCCTTTAAGGAGGCTGGGAGAACTTATTGACGTCTCGGAGATCTATAGCGCTATAACCACTGAGGAGGTTCAGTTCTTTAAAGTGGCGAACACCTCGGCTGGGGGGCCGGATGGGGTGTCCGCTCGCCTTTGGAACTCAATGCCACCCATACATAAGGCTGTAGCTTTCAATGTAATATTGCTGTTGGGTAAGTTACCAGCATCGCTAAGAGATTCTCGAACAGTGTTCATTCCCAAGGAAGACTGTCCATAGGCAGCGGGTGAGTACAGACCAATTTCGATTGCGTCAGTGATTGTACGTCACCTACACAAGATTATTGCGGCCAGGATATCCAAGCTTAACATGCTAGATAAAAGGCAGAGGGCTTTCGTCCCCGCAGATGGTGTCGCTGAGAACATTGTTCTCCTCGACGCCATATTGTGCGAGGCGAGGTCCTCCCTTAAACAGGTTCACCTGGTTACGCTGGATATTAAGAAGGCCTTTGACAGTCTCGACCATGGGGCCATCGTGAGGGTTCTCAAGGCGAGGGGCTTTCCACAGGAAACGCCTCGTTATTATGCTAGGAACGGCGAGGTACGCTAGAGCTAAACAACTCGAATATGGGCACTAGGTGAAAGGTTCGCCGATTCCTAGTGACCGCGAGGGCAGGTTCCTCTCAAAGGTGGCAGCCCCACCATGTGCCTACCGACCCCCGATTCAGGGAGGGGCTAAGAAAAGACGGAGGCTTTATAGGGAGTATGGGTTGCCAGCCCATACTCTCTTTTACAACCAGGTCCAATTAATTCACAGCATAGTAATTCTGGGAACGGAGGTTGACGCCGAGGCGCCATGCGCTGCACCTGTATTAGGTGATCAATTTTCGCAATGTGCTCGCACAAGCCATAAATACCCAAAAATGATGTTAAACTTTTAAATCTTTTAGTAGTTGAATTGTTAGAATTGTTTTAATTGTTGATTTTAAATATTTGACCTTTAACTTTTAAGTGTAAAATTTTGGGAAGAGGTAAACTACTTACAGCATAAAAAATGAATACAAGAAATGACAAAAAAGAGTCGAACACCACTACTAACCCCAAGAAGGAGTCCGCCAAACAGAGACCCACCAGTAGGACCAAGACAGAAGACATCAGAAAATTGATAAAAGATCTCGTAGCTATTGAAAAGTCAAAATATGACTCTACAGGAGACGTCTCAAACGTAGAAGCAATGCTGGACACGCTAACCTATGAAAAGATCACCAAAATGCACAAAGAAAGTGGAGAGAAACTATCCCTGGCCGAATATGTCAAAGTTCTTATACCTGAGATATCAAAGACTTCAGCTTACAAAATTGATCCAAAATCCTCTTCATTGTTTAAGAATCCAATTCAGTCAGGAAGCAATCAGATTCGAGATAATCCATCAGAAGAAGTGATGGTCGTGACGGAAGAGAAGGAGGCGGAGCCAACAACCGAAGACTGTCCAAATGAAAAAATGGAATTCTCCGATGAGGAGGACAACCCAGCACCACCAAAAGTCAACTTAACTGAAAAATATCCCCATATTCCGGCCTCAAAATGTCCCTCCGGGATGCTGGTTGGGGCACTGAGTTACCAATATTTGAACACCATCATAGAAGAAAAAAAGATTCAAACTCCTCCCAACTGGAATGAAATGAAGACCCGTTTTCCAATCGAAGCATGGGCAGAACTCGACAAAGTGGTAGTGGACTACATGAATGCCCAGTGGGGGGAGAGAGGATTGTCTCTAGGAAAACCAGACGATCTCCAATTGAACCAAATATCATATTTCGATTTAAAGAAAAGCCTTATTGACGCTGTACTACAGACGATGGGGACAAAAGGAGAGGGAACTAGCTCTCAAGCTGCAGGTCGAGACACAGAAGATGCTTTATGCGGACTGTCAAAGATGATGGGAGCTCTTGGAAGCTTAGTAACTAAATTGGATGGGATAGCAAAGAGCTTAACCTCAAGCGCGATTAAAGTGACTGGAAGAGAGATGACAACTCCCGCTGTCACTACGACCTCTGGCCCCATTCTGTCCGGATTCCAAGGGCCAACTGTAGTCACCACACAACCATCTTTTTCCTCATCGGCTCCTCCCGTCAAGAAAAAGAAAGTACTGAAACTTCTGAGGAATCTTATTTCAGCCGTCCAGGGCGAGCCTCAGCTACTGGACGGGTCCACAGGTGGCGGATAGTGGAACGGGTGACTTGTCACTCAGCTGCTTCGGCAGCCCCGGACCGAGGCG
Organism: Piezodorus guildinii; assembly: GCA_023052935.1. Lineage (NCBI taxonomy): Eukaryota > Metazoa > Arthropoda > Insecta > Hemiptera > Pentatomidae > Piezodorus > Piezodorus guildinii. Next base: position 188,494,738 of record CM041293.1, on the reverse strand, counting down.
GTAGTTCTCTGAGGGTGCGTGAGGACGGTCCTTAGGCAAGGCCACCCTCGCTAAATAACGCATAAGCCCGATGAAGGAACTATGACATGGCGAGTAAGTGCCGCCACAAAAGCACTGCCGATCCCCTATGGGACATCCCACGTGCAGGGATGAGAGGCCTAGCAACCCTCGGGTTCCCTGCTCAGAACACTGCACGCACGCACAAACATCTACTCAAACACATGTTTGGCATGTAGGGGGGTGGGGCGGGGCGGTCGCGGTGGCGTTCGGCTTCTTCCCGCTCCATGGAGGGTACAGGAGGAAAACCAGTGTGGCACCTCTGGGCCGCCGGATAGTACAGGGCCCGGGTCCTCCTAGCCAGATGGACCTAGCTGCCCTATCAGCCGGCGCATAATCTCGATCAGCCTAGTAGTGCCAGGTGGCGCCTGGGAGGGACCATGCTGGGCTGGTCGGGGGGCCCTCCCGAGGCCACCATGGAGTATGGGGGGGGTCGATCGGCTCCGCGGGTCGCCGCCTTTGCTCCTCGTCCCGAAATGTCAAATTACCCTTTTCCTTTATCCTACACAAGAACCCGTCCAAATTCCTTCCACGATTGTACCCCAATTCCTTATCCTTCCTCTCTAAAATACATATATTACACAATCCTAAAAAATTATGAAAAATGCAGGACCAAGAGAATTTAGATTTTCAGGTGCCTCCTGCGCTCGAGCATCCCAGCTCACAGGAAGAAGGAGTAAAGGCTGACGAGGCAATGAAAGCTGCCGTCGCAACACAAGAAGTGGCAGGAAAGGAGATAGGACCGTCCATAGCCCAAGACTCAGGGTCGGCTATGGACACAGACCTGGATGCTGACGAGAAGGGCGACAGAAGGAAGAAGAGGCCCCGGGAGGAAATAGCGACGCCTCCTAGAGAAGAGGACAGCCCCTCCAGCAAGGCGAAGAAGATCCAAGATCAAGTGAGGGACTACCTGGCGAGGAAGAAGATAACACAGGAGGCTCAGAAATATCTGAATGCCCAGATGGGAGAGATGGGGACCCTCATTGTCGGGCTTGAAGCCCAGTGGAGGGTTGTCCCCTACCTGGTGGAGGAAACGGTCAGGGAGGCCCTGGCTAAGGACATCGTTCACCAACTAATAGCCACGAAAGTGTCGGAAATCGTTGCCCCCATGGTGGTCAAGGCAATAAGTGACGCCATAGGGGATGAGTGTATCAACAAGAAGGACTGGGCCTCCCCGACCCTAAAAAAAGTCCAGGAGGTCATAGGGGACCTCAAAATGACGGAGGATGAGGTCAGCATCCTCCGCCAAACGGCGATGAGGAGGGCGGAGGAAAGAAGAAGTGTCAAAGCCGATACCCTCATTGCCAAGGAAGCGGAGCAGATGGCGGGTCCGTCAAAGCCCCCTGCACAGACACGAAGTAAATATTACGGGCTAGCTCCGGCCCCGATGCCGCAAAGAAAAAGCGGGAGAGAGATGTGCAGGGGAAGGAACATGGAGACAGACACAGACCCGGACTCCACGCCCGAAGATATATGGGAAACTGTAGAGAAGAAGAAGAAGAGGAAGAAGAAGAACAAGAAATCGGTTCCCCAAGAAGAGAAATCCTCCGAGGGCGAGAAGAGAGGAGAGAAGAAGGAGAAGAAGCTGACCTTCGCTGGGGTTTTAGCCAGCGTTCCGGCAATCCCTCGAAGGCCAGAGGAAACCCCCACCTACCTCACCATAAGGGGGAGCAGAGAGGGGTGGAAGCCGGAGGAGGTTCACCAGCAGCTCCCGTCCCAGGAAGAATTAAAGAGCATTGGTGCCAGCGTGAAAATGGTGAGAATCACCAAGGCTGGCACCATCCTGGTCAGGACGGAAGGTGCTGACCAGGCTAAGAAGATTATCGACTGGAGGGAACTCCGGGAAAAAGGGCTCGAGGCGAAGCTGGCCATTGCGAGGAGACCTCGCCTCGAAATAAGAGGAGTTCCGAAGCACTGGGACGGAGAGGTACTGGAAAAATACCTATGGAACAAGATCTCCATAGAGACCCCAGCGGAGGCGAAGGACAGGAGGGAGTGGTTAAGGCCCTGCTTCTCCACTCCCGCGAGGGGCGGGCTGACAACTACATGGGTGATAGAGGTGCACCAGGCCATGAGGCTCGCCCTGATGACCCTGTCCGCGGACAGTTTGAGCGGAGGATGGTGGAGTCTAACCATCAGAGACTACCTCGACCCCCTACTCTGCCTTAGATGCCAAGAATACGGCCACCCCGGGAGGACCTGCACGAAAGAGGTCTCGTGCAGGTGGTGTGAAGGAACTGGGCACAAAGCCAAGGAGTGCCCGGAAAAGAAGAAAGGGGTGGCCCCGTGTTGTAGAAACTGCAAGAGGGCAGGCAGAGAGGGGAAAGAACTCCGGCATACTGCGGGCAGCAGGGAATGCCCGCAGCACTTGGAGATGATGGTTAGACAGGCGAAGAGAACCCGGTATGCGTAGGCTGCAGATGCTGCAGGTCAACATGGGCCGAAGACGAGTGGTCGCGGACGAGTTAAGAGCTCTCGCTCGAAGTGTCGACATCATGGCTATACAGGAACCATGTTGTCGAGGAAATTTGGTCACAGGATTTGGTGTGACGTCAAGGGTAATAGCCTTGGGCAGTGGTGGTAGGAGGCCCAGGGCAGCTATCGTGATAGTGAATCCGAACCTCGACGTCATGGAGTTGAAGCAATTCACCACGGCAGATCAGGCGGCATGTACCGTCAGATGGGGCGAGATGTCCTTTGCTCTAGTGTCATCGTACATGCCGCCGCGGCAAGGAATAGAGGAAAACGTCGCTGCCGTGGAGGCTATTGCGATGAGCTATAGGAACGTGATAGTCTGCTCCGACACCAATTCCTGGAGCACGGCCTGGGGTTCAGTTCGCACAGACGCAAGAGGAAGGACGGTAGAGGAGACCGTGGCGAGGTGTCAGCTCGTAGTAGTGAACGAGCCCTCTGGCCCCACATTTGTAGGAGCACGTGGCCAGAGCTGGATCGATGTGACACTCGCCACGGCTACCATGGCGAGACGCATAGCGGACTGGACCCTACGGTCTGATACGAGCTCCGACCACCGGGTCATTGCCTTCAGTGTGGTTCAGGAGGAAGGCGAAGCCCTACCTGTAGAAAAGGGCTACGTGACCCGTACGGCGGACTGGAGGGCATTCTCCAGTGAGCTGGAGGGGATATTGGCAGCCAACGAATGGGAAGAAATGGCGCCGTTGGAAGGTGAAACAACTATAGACCGCAGAGTGGCGGTACTGACGGGCGCCATTACAGATGCGGCCAATATCGCCCTCCGACGCCGAAGAGCGAGAGCGCGTCCGGTCCCATGGTGGACGCCTGCCCTGACGGAACTCAAGAAGGACTATTACAGGGCCAGGCGTAGGTACCAGGAGTGCAGGAACGAGGAGAGGAGGCCTGCACTCAGAGAAGAATCCAAGCATAGGTATAGGGTATACCGAAACGGCGTGCGTCACCAGAAGAAGAGGTCCTGGGACGAGTTTATCGTGGAAGAATCGGAGAAGAATCCCTGGGGTATCCCTTACAGGGTGGCACTGGGCAAAGTGAAGCCGCTTACAACGATGGCGGCTATTAGAGTAGGAGATGCCCGGGCAACCACCCTGGAGGAGGCCGCCACGATGTACATTGAGTATACATACCCCAGGGATGATCCGTCCCAGGATACTGAATATGACCAGATGGTTAGACGCACCACGGTGTACCCACCTGGTACCGACCTGTGTCCACCATGGGACATATGGGACCTTCGTCTTGCCGTGGATAGGCAGAGGACCGGGAGAGCTCCAGGACTCGACTCGATCGACGCCGCAATCCTCAAGAACAGTGTCCCCCTCATTGAGGAGGAGCTCTTGGGTATTCTCAATGAGTGCCTGGACCAGGGACACTTCCCAAGCAAGTGGAGGATTGCGGATTTGAGACTGCTCTACAAGGGAGGAGGTAAGGATAAGGAGATGCCAAAAGCATACAGGCCCATATGCCTCCTCCCTGTGATTAGTAAGGTCCTGGAGCACATGATCGTGACAAGCCTAAGACCAGTCCTCGCTGCTGCGAGCCATCCACGGCAGTTCGGCTCGACCCGTGGCAAGGGAACCACTGATGCGCTGCTGAGAGTGCGCAGGGACGTGGAAGAGAGGGCGGAGGAGTACGTAATGCTGCTGCTCTTCGATATATCCTCCGCCTTCGATAGCGTGTGGTGGCCCTGCGTTCTCCAGCGGCTGCAACAGTTCGACACCCCCAGCAACCTGTACTCCCTCGTCAGTAGCTACCTCAGCGAAAGGAGAGTCAAGATCAGAGGTAGCTACTACGAGGTCGAGAAGGTGATTGAGAGAGGATGCCCACAGGGTTCGGTTCTTGGCCCGGCCCTGTGGAAATTGGTATTTGATCAGTTGCTGGGGATCTAGAGGAGAGAGGGTTCCCTGCCACGGCCTATGTGGACGACCTGGCAGTCATCGTGGCCGCGAACAGCAGAGCCAGGCTGAAGACACAAGCCGAGACGTGCGCCAGTCTCGTTGCCGATTGGTGTGTGAGGCGGAAGTTGAGTATGGCCGCATCAAAGACCCAGGCCATACTCCTTAGAGGCTCCACGGACAGGGCCCACCCTATCAATCTGGATATTGAAGGCGAAAGGGTAAGACCGGGTGAGGAGGTGACATACCTAGGAGTAAAGTTCAAGAAAGCATTTGATGTCACCCCTCACCTGGTGTACTTGAGGGATAGGGTGACCCTGTCACTAAACGGATTAAGCAGGATTGGGGTGCATTCTGGGGCCTCAGGTATCCTGCTACGATGACCATTTACAAAGGCGTGGTCCTGGGTATCCTGAGGTATGCATCCCCGGCGTGGAGCAGCAGCCTCACGCGGCAACAGAAGAGGAGACTGGCCACCATACAGAGACTGGCTCTGCTGCGGGTCACGAGGGCGTATAGAACGGTGTCGCATGAAGCGGTGCAGGTGCTGGCCGGAGCGATGCCCCTGGACCTTATACTAAAGGAAGATTTAATAAAGCACAATGTGAAGAGGCAGGGGCTAGACGCGCTTCCGGCGGGACTCCGGGAGAGGATCGGCGAGACCCCTAACAGATGGAAGAGAATCCTGAGGGAGGACTCCATTGAAGAGTGGAACGGGCGGTGGGTGGCAAGTGAGAAGGGCTCCACGCTGAGAAAGTTCTTCCCCACCGTCCAGTCAAGATTAAAGGCCACATGGGTCCTCCCGGACTACTGGCTCTCGCAGATCCTCACAGGACATGGTGGGTTCCGGGGAAAGCTGCAAAAGCATGGGAGAGAGATCGACCCCCGGTGCCCCACCTGCGGAGTCCCTGATACAGCGGAACACATCATCGTTTCCTGCACCTTGATGGAAGGACACCGTGCCAGGTTGTCAAGGCATACCGGGATCTTCGCCCTCGATGAGACGGACTTCCCCCGCCTGATGGAGAAGGAAACTTCTCCTTCTTCAAGGAGTTCATTAACGGGTGGAAGGAGGTGGTCGGACCGACGCACTTCTCCCTTGGCCGACCACCCGACCTCAACGAGCCACCAGTGGAGCAGCCAGGAGATCGGAGAGAGAGGAGACCGGACGGATGCGGCTGACCAGGAAGGCTGGACGGTATCCGGACGGATGGAGATAGCCAGGTGGCTGGCCCAAATAGGATAAGGTGCAACCCCACCAGTAAAGTGCGCAACCGCGTACTGGGTTGCACCACAGTAGCAGCTAAGGTGCAGCTCTAAGGTGCACACTTGTGTACCGGGCTGCACCACAGATCCTTATTTATTATTGTTCCAATATTAAAAATCCTAAAAGATTGTAAAATAAGAATATTAAAAATAAATTGTTTCTTTCTTGGAAGCAGTGGCATGCGATCACCTACCGCACTACCCCACTGCTTCCTAAATCCGTATGCCAGAAATGGCTAGAAGGGAGAAAAAAAAAAAAAAAAAAAAAAAAAAAAAAAAAAAAAAAAAAAAAAAAAAAAAGCTAGTAAGAGCTGTCTGGAGCCATAGCCGAATCCAAAGGCGGATGACGTGGGCGTCTCGCTCTCTGAGGAAGCAAGGGATCCCAGTGGATAACCCTGCCTACGCATCACACTGGGACATTAAGCTTCACTCGTCTACGGATGGAGTGGACCTCAGGGAGTCGGAGTGTGTCAGGGCATCGACCCAGTGGATCTTCTCGGGGACCACAGGGATTCCTGGCCGTGACTTCGTCCAGTTTATCCACGTACGTTCTGGATCTCTGCCTATTCGAGTGAGGACAAGTAGGGGAGCGAGGAGGATTAATATGGAGACGCTATGTAGGGCAGGATGCCAGGTGCAGGAAACAGCAGCACATGTGGTTCAACAGTGCCATCGCACTCATGGAGGTCGCATTTTGCGCCATAATGCTATTTATAACCTCGTTGGAGGTTCTTTAGTCAAGAAAGAGTGGGTGGTCACTTACGAACCACATCTGTATTTCGCATCAGGGCTAAGAAAACCAGACATAGTCGCCACCAAGGATGGAAGCTGGGATTGTATTGGACGCCCAAGTCGTAAGTAGCAGACCTACTCTGGATTCGCTCCATGTGTCCAAGAAGGAGTACTATGCCACAAACGAAAGCCTAATGGAAGAGATAGCTGAGAGATTTGGAATCCCTAGGGATCATCTCAAAGTCTCTACGATAACTATCTCTTGGAAAGGGGTGTGGAGCCGGAAGAGTTATGATGATCTGATCTCCTTCGGGGTCCCGAAACGGATACTTCGTGGTGTGACGACCAGAGTGCTCCAAGGCTCAAGCACCAACTGGAACAGGTTCAACCGGATGACCACTCTTAGAAGTCAGAGGTGAAAGCCAAGTCGAAACGTCCCACAGGGAGGCGTATGCAAGTTAGTACCCAGTATGTGTGTCGGAGCTCCGCTGGAGAAAGCTTGCTATGTTGCGCTAACCTGGGCGTTACTTGTCTCATAGCAAGTGGGCGGCTTTGGGACCATGGACTCTAGGCTGGACCCGACCGGCTATAAGACAGGTGCCACGCCACATGAAGCGGTGATAAGAGAAGACCAATGGGCGCATGAGGGCGGTAGAAGCAGCCACGTAGCTGGGGTGCTCGTAGGTCGGACAGGCCGGCCTGCGGGGCCTACCGCCAACGCAAGAGGCAATTCCTAGAGCGGGTATTGTATACTGGTTAACCGGAGTATACAGAACCCTCTCAAGCACGTCACTAATCGCTAGGGAAAGAAGCTTGTTTCTTGTAAACATAATCACACACCTCTGAAGGCATTCCTCGCTCCTGGAGTAAGTGGAAAATGGCAGCGTGGCTAACACTATCAAAAGCCCAATAACCACCGAAGACGTTGTATTCTTTAAAGTGGCGACCACTTCATCGTGAGGCCCAGATGAGGTAACAGCCCGCCAATGGAACGCCGTTCTTCCCATTATAAAGGCTTTGTTTTTCAACATATTCCTCTTGAATAGAAAAATCCCAGAACCGCTGAGAGACACTCGCACAGTATTTATTCCCGAGGAAAACTGTCCTAAGACAGCAGGTGACTACAGGCCGATTTCTATCGCGTCCGTTATTGTACATCACCTGCATAAGATCATAGCAACCAGGTTGACAAAACTAGGGATAACCATACGAAGTGCCATGCCTTGTCCTTAGTCCCGGACGGGCACAATAAAAAGATTAAAGTCTTATCCGAGGAGACCCTGTTCGATATCTAAGGAAACCCTATACAGCAGTCAAATGCGGTTTCAAGCTGGAGATATTTGGGAGTCGAATTTTCTGTCAAAGGGGCCAGGACCGTGGAGTTGGAGGTACAGAGGCATTGAGGAACATCACCAAGGCGCCTTTAAAACCCCAACAGCGGCTGGCTATCCTGAGTGAGAGGTTATCTTCTCTCCAGATTTATGCACGGGTTGGTACTCAGCAGAGTCACGGATGGACGGCTGGTGAACCTTGGCAGGCAGGTGAGAAAGGCTGTGAGGAGCTGGCTGAGGCTACCCATGGACGTCTCGATGGGATATTTCTATGCACGCGGCAAAAGTTGGAGCCTTGGTATACCATGTATTCGGACTACGGTACCAATGGTCCTACACAATCGTATTAAAGCTATGGAGCATAGCAGCTGCCCACTAGTGAGGGCGGTCCTAAGACATTGTCGCGTGCAGAGACGGATAACTTGGGCGATTCACACCCTGAGGAAACAAGGAATTCCAGTGGATAGTAGCTCAGCCTACGAATCCTACTGGGACAAAAAGCTACACTCGTCTACGGACGGAGTGGACCTCAGGGAAGCTGAACGTGTCAGGGCTTCAAACCAGTATAGGACACATGACCTTTGCACCAACTCCCACGACCACACGCAACTCCAGACGCATGCCCCAACCAAAGAACACATCGAGGCCAACCACTCGTGACCAGAAGAAGATGAAGGACTAATGGACACAGATCCAGAACACGTAACCATAGATTCAGACACATCCCTGACTGACTTTGACAATCCCCCAGAGGAAGTGAAGGCTGGGAAAGAAAAGTTTGATGAACTTATCTCGAATTATCCACACCTCCCTCATGGAAAGTGTCCATCGGGTATGTTCATATCCATACTTCGACCGGCTTATCTTAACAGGACCATCGACGAGAATAAAGATTTAGTGCCGCTTGACTGGGAAGAGCTCAAAATAAAGGATCCTATCTCAGCATGGACCAAACTCAACAACTCTATGGCTCTTCACTACAATAAGTGCCGGGGAAAGGATGGAATACAAATTCACCAGAGTGATAAACTGCGTCGACCAATTATCCTATTTTGATCTGAGAAAGGGAATACTAGACACCATAAAAGAAGTTTTCCAGTTGGTTGGACAGGTACAGACTCCACAAACAAACAAGGCTCTTGAACCTAAATCCTCCAAATCCGAACCCCAAGACCAGAGTGGTCGATCTGCGGAGGATAATTCCTCATGAGCAACTCACTCGTGAGCAGAGCGACACGCTTAAAGAAAGGATCGCTGATAAGGTGGGAGCACTCGATCCTTTTGGAGTACATCATCCTGCCTCATGAGCCATGAGAGCAATTGAAGGTGACAACGTTCTAGAAGACCTTGACGATTGGCTTAGGAAAGTCTTTCCAAGGAAGACACCTGTGAAACGCGCTCGAAACCCAAACGATGCTGTTCGAAGCCCTCCGATAAGTAAACGCATTCGCTGACGCGAAGAATATGCCAAGGTCCAGTCCATTTGGGCTAGGAACCGCTCGGTGGCAGCTAAAATAGTCCTGGATGGAAACCCCAGGAAGGGTGCCCACAATATGAAAGAAATTGAGGAATTTTGGGGCCCTATCTTCGAAGATAGTCGGGTAATAGGTAATTCCCCTCCTTTAAGGAGGCTGGGAGAACTTATTGACGTCTCGGAGATCGGACGATTTGGTCATTATTACCTCCTCGGTGACAGGTATGAATACTACAATTGATCTACTGAATCAGGCCGCCTCCGGTCTTGGTCTTTCATTCAATCCAGCTAAATGCCATGCTTTATCCCTCGTCCCTGATGGACATACGAAGAAGATGAAGGTGATGTCGGAGGACCCCTTGTTCAAGATCCGTGGTAACCCAATACCGCAATCAAACGCTGTTTGTAGCTGGCGATACCTGGGGGTGAGTTTCTTTTCCGGGGGAGCCAAGTCGGTAGAGTTGGACGTAGCGGCGGCGTTGAGGAATATTCCGAGGGTCATGCATGGGTTGGTTCTTGGCAGGGTTACCGATAGCAGGCTGCTGCAACTGGATAGACAGGTGAGAAAGACTGTACGGGATTGCCCAAAGACGTCTCGGTAGGCTACTTCCATGCACACAGTAGGTGGGGGAGCCTTGGTATACCATGTCTTCGGACCACGGTGCCAATGGTTCTCTACAACCGCTTAAAAGCCATGGAAAATAGCGACAGTCAGCTAGTAAGAGCTGTCTGGAGCCATAGCCGAATCCAAAGGCGGATGACGTGGGCGTCTCGCTCTCTGAGGAAGCAAGGGATCCCAGTGGATAACCCTGCCTACGCATCACACTGGGACATTAAGCTTCACTCGTCTACGGATGGAGTGGACCTCAGGGAGTCGGAGTGTGTCAGGGCATCGACCCAGTGGATCTTCTCGGGGACCACAGGGATTCCTGGCCGTGACTTCGTCCAGTTTATCCACGTACGTTCTGGATCTCTGCCTATTCGAGTGAGGACAAGTAGGGGAGCGAGGAGGATTAATATGGAGACGCTATGTAGGGCAGGATGCCAGGTGCAGGAAACAGCAGCACATGTGGTTCAACAGTGCCATCGCACTCATGGAGGTCGCATTTTGCGCCATAATGCTATTTATAACCTCGTTGGAGGTTCTTTAGTCAAGAAAGAGTGGGTGGTCACTTACGAACCACATCTGTATTTCGCATCAGGGCTAAGAAAACCAGACATAGTCGCCACCAAGGATGGAAGCTGGGATTGTATTGGACGCCCAAGTCGTAAGTAGCAGACCTACTCTGGATTCGCTCCATGTGTCCAAGAAGGAGTACTATGCCACAAACGAAAGCCTAATGGAAGAGATAGCTGAGAGATTTGGAATCCCTAGGGATCATCTCAAAGTCTCTACGATAACTATCTCTTGGAAAGGGGTGTGGAGCCGGAAGAGTTATGATGATCTGATCTCCTTCGGGGTCCCGAAACGGATACTTCGTGGTGTGACGACCAGAGTGCTCCAAGGCTCAAGCACCAACTGGAACAGGTTCAACCGGATGACCACTCTTAGAAGTCAGAGGTGAAAGCCAAGTCGAAACGTCCCACAGGGAGGCGTATGCAAGTTAGTACCCAGTATGTGTGTCGGAGCTCCGCTGGAGAAAGCTTGCTATGTTGCGCTAACCTGGGCGTTACTTGTCTCATAGCAAGTGGGCGGCTTTGGGACCATGGACTCTAGGGTGGACCCGACCGGCTATAAGACAGGTGCCACGCCACATGAAGCGGTGATAAGAGAAGACCAATGGGCGCATGAGGGCGGTTGAAGCAGCCACGTAGCTGGGGTGCTCGTAGGTCGGACAGGCCGGCCTGCGGGGCCTACCGCCAACGCAAGAGGCAATTCCTAGAGCGGGTATTGTATACTGGTTAACCGGAGTATACAGAACCCTCTCAAGCACGTCACTAATCGCTAGGGAAAGAAGCTTGTTTCTTGTAAACATAATCACACACCTCTGAAGGCATTCCTCGCTCCTGGAGTAAGTGGAAAATGGCAGCGTGGCTAACACTATCAAAAGCCCAATAACCACCGAAGACGTTGTATTCTTTAAAGTGGCGACCACTTCATCGTGAGGCCCAGATGAGGTAACAGCCCGCCAATGGAACGCCGTTCTTCCCATTATAAAGGCTTTGTTTTTCAACATATTCCTCTTGAATAGAAAAATCCCAGAACCGCTGAGAGACACTCGCACAGTATTTATTCCCGAGGAAAACTGTCCTAAGACAGCAGGTGACTACAGGCCGATTTCTATCGCGTCCGTTATTGTACATCACCTGCATAAGATCATAGCAACCAGGTTGACAAAACTAGGGATAACCATACGAAGTGCCATGCCTTGTCCTTAGTCCCGGACGGGCACAATAAAAAGATTAAAGTCTTATCCGAGGAGACCCTGTTCGATATCTAAGGAAACCCTATACAGCAGTCAAATGCGGTTTCAAGCTGGAGATATTTGGGAGTCGAATTTTCTGTCAAAGGGGCCAGGACCGTGGAGTTGGAGGTACAGAGGCATTGAGGAACATCACCAAGGCGCCTTTAAAACCCCAACAGCGGCTGGCTATCCTGAGTGAGAGGTTATCTTCTCTCCAGATTTATGCACGGGTTGGTACTCAGCAGAGTCACGGATGGACGGCTGGTGAACCTTGGCAGGCAGGTGAGAAAGGCTGTGAGGAGCTGGCTGAGGCTACCCATGGACGTCTCGATGGGATATTTCTATGCACGCGGCAAAAGTTGGAGCCTTGGTATACCATGTATTCGGACTACGGTACCAATGGTCCTACACAATCGTATTAAAGCTATGGAGCATAGCAGCTGCCCACTAGTGAGGGCGGTCCTAAGACATTGTCGCGTGCAGAGACGGATAACTTGGGCGATTCACACCCTGAGGAAACAAGGAATTCCAGTGGATAGTAGCTCAGCCTACGAATCCTACTGGGACAAAAAGCTACACTCGTCTACGGACGGAGTGGACCTCAGGGAAGCTGAACGTGTCAGGGCTTCAAACCAGTATAGGACACATGACCTTTGCACCAACTCCCACGACCACACGCAACTCCAGACGCATGCCCCAACCAAAGAACACATCGAGGCCAACCACTCGTGACCAGAAGAAGATGAAGGACTAATGGACACAGATCCAGAACACGTAACCATAGATTCAGACACATCCCTGACTGACTTTGACAATCCCCCAGAGGAAGTGAAGGCTGGGAAAGAAAAGTTTGATGAACTTATCTCGAATTATCCACACCTCCCTCATGGAAAGTGTCCATCGGGTATGTTCATATCCATACTTCGACCGGCTTATCTTAACAGGACCATCGACGAGAATAAAGATTTAGTGCCGCTTGACTGGGAAGAGCTCAAAATAAAGGATCCTATCTCAGCATGGACCAAACTCAACAACTCTATGGCTCTTCACTACAATAAGTGCCGGGGAAAGGATGGAATACAAATTCACCAGAGTGATAAACTGCGTCGACCAATTATCCTAATTTGATCTGAGAAAGGGAATACTAGACACCATAAAAGAAGTTTTCCAGTTGGTTGGACAGGTACAGACTCCACAAACAAACAAGGCTCTTGAACCTAAATCCTCCAAATCCGAACCCCAAGACCAGAGTGGTCGATCTGCGGAGGATAATTCCTCATGAGCAACTCACTCGTGAGCAGAGCGACACGCTTAAAGAAAGGATCGCTGATAAGGTGGGAGCACTCGATCCTTTTGGAGTACATCATCCTGCCTCATGAGCCATGAGAGCAATTGAAGGTGACAACGTTCTAGAAGACCTTGACGATTGGCTTAGGAAAGTCTTTCCAAGGAAGACACCTGTGAAACGCGCTCGAAACCCAAACGATGCTGTTCGAAGCCCTCCGATAAGTAAACGCATTCGCTGACGCGAAGAATATGCCAAGGTCCAGTCCATTTGGGCTAGGAACCGCTCGGTGGCAGCTAAAATAGTCCTGGATGGAAACCCCAGGAAGGGTAACCACACTATAAAGGAAATTGACGAATTTTGGGGCCCTATCTTCGAAGATAGTCGGGTAATAGGTAATTCCTCTCCTTTAAGGAGGCTGGGAGAACTTATTGACGTCTCGGAGATCTATAGCGCTATAACCACTGAGGAGGTTCAGTTCTTTAAAGTGGCGAACACCTCGGCTGGGGGGCCGGATGGGGTGTCCGCTCGCCTTTGGAACTCAATGCCACCCATACATAAGGCTGTAGCTTTCAATGTAATATTGCTGTTGGGTAAGTTACCAGCATCGCTAAGAGATTCTCGAACAGTGTTCATTCCCAAGGAAGACTGTCCATAGGCAGCGGGTGAGTACAGACCAATTTCGATTGCGTCAGTGATTGTACGTCACCTACACAAGATTATTGCGGCCAGGATATCCAAGCTTAACATGCTAGATAAAAGGCAGAGGGCTTTCGTCCCCGCAGATGGTGTCGCTGAGAACATTGTTCTCCTCGACGCCATATTGTGCGAGGCGAGGTCCTCCCTTAAACAGGTTCACCTGGTTACGCTGGATATTAAGAAGGCCTTTGACAGTCTCGACCATGGGGCCATCGTGAGGGTTCTCAAGGCGAGGGGCTTTCCACAGGAAACGCCTCGTTATTATGCTAGGAACGGCGAGGTACGCTAGAGCTAAACAACTCGAATATGGGCACTAGGTGAAAGGTTCGCCGATTCCTAGTGACCGCGAGGGCAGGTTCCTCTCAAAGGTGGCAGCCCCACCATGTGCCTACCGACCCCCGATTCAGGGAGGGGCTAAGAAAAGACGGAGGCTTTATAGGGAGTATGGGTTGCCAGCCCATACTCTCTTTTACAACCAGGTCCAATTAATTCACAGCATAGTAATTCTGGGAACGGAGGTTGACGCCGAGGCGCCATGCGCTGCACCTGTATTAGGTGATCAATTTTCGCAATGTGCTCGCACATTCCGAAGCAAGATTGGGCTGGGTGTCCATACAAGAGCTAAACATCCCCTCTCTGCAAATGCTAAAATCACTCCCGCTCCAATAAAACCCAGATGGGGCGAAGCTGAATTGGTTATGTTAGCCACACCAATGCTAGATAAAGCACTGCTCCCAATGTTTCCCTCACGTACACTCGAGTCTATAAAGGACGTTCGGCGCCGACAAGACTATAAAGCCCGGGTTGGTGAGGCCTTGGCTCGTTTAAGAACAGAGCCACCTATGCGTACAGCACACTCCCATCCTTGTGCTGAGGGGGTCGAGGACACTAGTTTGGGTGGAGAGCAAGTGGATCAGGTCTGGTCATCAGGGCTAAAGGAAGTGATCATAGATCTAATAAGTGGTGTTGAGACGGTCACCTTCGAAGCAGAAATGCTTCGGGAGATAGCCATGAGAGCAATTGAAGGTGACAACGTTCTAGAAGACCTTGACGATCGGCTTAGGAAAGTCTTCCCAAGAAGACACCTGTGAAACGCGCTCGAAACCCAAACGATGCTGTTCGAAGCCCTCTGATAAGTAAACGCATTCGCTGACGCGAAGAATATGCCAAGGTCCAGTCCATTTGGGCTAGGAACCGCTCAGTGGCAGCTAAAATAGTCCTGGATGGAAACCCCAGGAAGGGTGCCCACAATATGAAAGAAATTGAGGAATTTTGGGGCCCTATCTTCGAAGATAGTCGGGTAATAGGTAATTCCCCTCCTTTAAGGAGGCTGGGAGAACTTATTGACGTCTCGGAGATCGGACGATTTGGTCATTATTACCTCCTCGGTGACAGGTATGAATACTACAATTGATCTACTGAATCAGGCCGCCTCCGGTCTTGGTCTTTCATTCAATCCAGCTAAATGCCATGCTTTATCCCTCGTCCCTGATGGACATACGAAGAAGATGAAGGTGATGTCGGAGGACCCCTTGTTCAAGATCCGTGGTAACCCAATACCGCAATCAAACGCTGTTTGTAGCTGGCGATACATGGGGGTGAGTTTCTTTTCCGGGGGAGCCAAGTCGGTAGAGTTGGACGTAGCGGCGGCGTTGAGGAATATTCCGAGGGTCATGCATGGGTTGGTTCTTGGCAGGGTTACCGATAGCAGGCTGCTGCAACTGGATAGACAGGTGAGAAAGACTGTACGGGATTGCCCAAAGACGTCTCGGTAGGCTACTTCCATGCACACAGTAGGTGTGGAGGCCTTGGTATACCATGTCTTCGGACCACGGTGCCAATGGTTCTCTACAACCGCTTAAAAGCCATGGAAAATAGCGACAGTCAGCTAGTAAGAGCTGTCTGGAGCCATAGCCGAATCCAAAGGCGGATGACGTGGGCGTCTCGCTCTCTGAGGAAGCAAGGGATCCCAGTGGATAACCCTGCCTACGCATCACACTGGGACATTAAGCTTCACTCGTCTACGGATGGAGTGGACCTCAGGGAGTCGGAGTGTGTCAGGGCATCGACCCAGTGGATCTTCTCGGGGACCACAGGGATTCCTGGCCGTGACTTCGTCCAGTTTATCCACGTACGTTCTGGATCTCTGCCTATTCGAGTGAGGACAAGTAGGGGAGCGAGGAGGATTAATATGGAGACGCTATGTAGGGCAGGATGCCAGGTGCAGGAAACAGCAGCACATGTGGTTCAACAGTGCCATCGCACTCATGGAGGTCGCATTTTGCGCCATAATGCTATTTATAACCTCGTTGGAGGTTCTTTAGTCAAGAAAGAGTGGGTGGTCACTTACGAACCACATCTGTATTTCGCATCAGGGCTAAGAAAACCAGACATAGTCGCCACCAAGGATGGAAGCTGGGATTGTATTGGACGCCCAAGTCGTAAGTAGCAGACCTACTCTGGATTCGCTCCATGTGTCCAAGAAGGAGTACTATGCCACAAACGAAAGCCTAATGGAAGAGATAGCTGAGAGATTTGGAATCCCTAGGGATCATCTCAAAGTCTCTACGATAACTATCTCTTGGAAAGGGGTGTGGAGCCGGAAGAGTTATGATGATCTGATCTCCTTCGGGGTCCCGAAACGGATACTTCGTGGTGTGACGACCAGAGTGCTCCAAGGCTCAAGCACCAACTGGAACAGGTTCAACCGGATGACCACTCTTAGAAGTCAGAGGTGAAAGCCAAGTCGAAACGTCCCAAAGGGAGGCGTATGCAAGTTAGTACCCAGTATGTGTGTCGGAGCTCCGCTGGAGAAAGCTTGCTATGTTGCGCTAACCTGGGCGTTACTTGTCTCATAGCAAGTGGGCGGCTTTGGGACCATGGACTCTAGGCTGGACCCGACCGGCTATAAGACAGGTGCCACGCCACATGAAGCGGTGATAAGAGAAGACCAATGGGCGCATGAGGGCGGTGGAAGCAGCCACGTAGCTGGGGTGCTCGTAGGTCGGACAGGCCGGCCTGCGGGGCCTACCGCCAACGCAAGAGGCAATTCCTAGAGCGGGTATTGTATACTGGTTAACCGGAGTATACAGAACCCTCTCAAGCACGTCACTAATCGCTAGGGAAAGAAGCTTGTTTCTTGTAAACATAATCACACACCTCTGAAGGCATTCCTCGCTCCTGGAGTAAGTGGAAAATGGCAGCGTGGCTAACACTATCAAAAGCCCAATAACCACCGAAGACGTTGTATTCTTTAAAGTGGCGACCACTTCATCGTGAGGCCCAGATGAGGTAACAGCCCGCCAATGGAACGCCGTTCTTCCCATTATAAAGGCTTTGTTTTTCAACATATTCCTCTTGAATAGAAAAATCCCAGAACCGCTGAGAGACACTCGCACAGTATTTATTCCCGAGGAAAACTGTCCTAAGACAGCAGGTGACTACAGGCCGATTTCTATCGCGTCCGTTATTGTACATCACCTGCATAAGATCATAGCAACCAGGTTGACAAAACTAGGGATAACCATACGAAGTGCCATGCCTTGTCCTTAGTCCCGGACGGGCACAATAAAAAGATTAAAGTCTTATCCGAGGAGACCCTGTTCGATATCTAAGGAAACCCTATACAGCAGTCAAATGCGGTTTCAAGCTGGAGATATTTGGGAGTCGAATTTTCTGTCAAAGGGGCCAGGACCGTGGAGTTGGAGGTACAGAGGCATTGAGGAACATCACCAAGGCGCCTTTAAAACCCCAACAGCGGCTGGCTATCCTGAGTGAGAGGTTATCTTCTCTCCAGATTTATGCACGGGTTGGTACTCAGCAGAGTCACGGATGGACGGCTGGTGAACCTTGGCAGGCAGGTGAGAAAGGCTGTGAGGAGCTGGCTGAGGCTACCCATGGACGTCTCGATGGGATATTTCTATGCACGCGGCAAAAGTTGGAGCCTTGGTATACCATGTATTCGGACTACGGTACCAATGGTCCTACACAATCGTATTAAAGCTATGGAGCATAGCAGCTGCCCACTAGTGAGGGCGGTCCTAAGACATTGTCGCGTGCAGAGACGGATAACTTGGGCGATTCACACCCTGAGGAAACAAGGAATTCCAGTGGATAGTAGCTCAGCCTACGAATCCTACTGGGACAAAAAGCTACACTCGTCTACGGACGGAGTGGACCTCAGGGAAGCTGAACGTGTCAGGGCTTCAAACCAGTATAGGACACATGACCTTTGCACCAACTCCCACGACCACACGCAACTCCAGACGCATGCCCCAACCAAAGAACACATCGAGGCCAACCACTCGTGACCAGAAGAAGATGAAGGACTAATGGACACAGATCCAGAACACGTAACCATAGATTCAGACACATCCCTGACTGACTTTGACAATCCCCCAGAGGAAGTGAAGGCTGGGAAAGAAAAGTTTGATGAACTTATCTCGAATTATCCACACCTCCCTCATGGAAAGTGTAAATCGGGTATGTTCATATCCATACTTCGACCGGCTTATCTTAACAGGACCATCGACGAGAATAAAGATTTAGTGCCGCTTGACTGGGAAGAGCTCAAAATAAAGGATCCTATCTCAGCATGGACCAAACTCAACAACTCTATGGCTCTTCACTACAATAAGTGCCGGGGAAAGGATGGAATACAAATTCACCAGAGTGATAAACTGCGTCGACCAATTATCCTAATTTGATCTGAGAAAGGGAATACTAGACACCATAAAAGAAGTTTTCCAGTTGGTTGGACAGGTACAGACTCCACAAACAAACAAGGCTCTTGAACCTAAATCCTCCAAATCCGAACCCCAAGACCAGAGTGGTCGATCTGCGGAGGATAATTCCTCATGAGCAACTCACTCGTGAGCAGAGCGACACGCTTAAAGAAAGGATCGCTGATAAGGTGGGAGCACTCGATCCTTTTGGAGTACATCATCCTGCCTCATGAGCCATGAGAGCAATTGAAGGTGACAACGTTCTAGAAGACCTTGACGATTGGCTTAGGAAAGTCTTTCCAAGGAAGACACCTGTGAAACGCGCTCGAAACCCAAACGATGCTGTTCGAAGCCCTCCGATAAGTAAACGCATTCGCTGACGCGAAGAATATGCCAAGGTCCAGTCCATTTGGGCTAGGAACCGCTCGGTGGCAGCTAAAATAGTCCTGGATGGAAACCCCAGGAAGGGTAACCACACTATAAAGGAAATTGACGAATTTTGGGGCCCTATCTTCGAAGATAGTCGGGTAATAGGTAATTCCTCTCCTTTAAGGAGGCTGGGAGAACTTATTGACGTCTCGGAGATCTATAGCGCTATAACCACTGAGGAGGTTCAGTTCTTTAAAGTGGCGAACACCTCGGCTGGGGGGCCGGATGGGGTGTCCGCTCGCCTTTGGAACTCAATGCCACCCATACATAAGGCTGTAGCTTTCAATGTAATATTGCTGTTGGGTAAGTTACCAGCATCGCTAAGAGATTCTCGAACAGTGTTCATTCCCAAGGAAGACTGTCCATAGGCAGCGGGTGAGTACAGACCAATTTCGATTGCGTCAGTGATTGTACGTCACCTACACAAGATTATTGCGGCCAGGATATCCAAGCTTAACATGCTAGATAAAAGGCAGAGGGCTTTCGTCCCCGCAGATGGTGTCGCTGAGAACATTGTTCTCCTCGACGCCATATTGTGCGAGGCGAGGTCCTCCCTTAAACAGGTTCACCTGGTTACGCTGGATATTAAGAAGGCCTTTGACAGTCTCGACCATGGGGCCATCGTGAGGGTTCTCAAGGCGAGGGGCTTTCCACAGGAAACGCCTCGTTATTATGCTAGGAACGGCGAGGTACGCTAGAGCTAAACAACTCGAATATGGGCACTAGGTGAAAGGTTCGCCGATTCCTAGTGACCGCGAGGGCAGGTTCCTCTCAAAGGTGGCAGCCCCACCATGTGCCTACCGACCCCCGATTCAGGGAGGGGCTAAGAAAAGACGGAGGCTTTATAGGGAGTATGGGTTGCCAGCCCATACTCTCTTTTACAACCAGGTCCAATTAATTCACAGCATAGTAATTCTGGGAACGGAGGTTGACGCCGAGGCGCCATGCGCTGCACCTGTATTAGGTGATCAATTTTCGCAATGTGCTCGCACATTCCGAAGCAAGATTGGGCTGGGTGTCCATACAAGAGCTAAACATCCCCTCTCTGCAAATGCTAAAATCACTCCCGCTCCAATAAAACCCAGATGGGGCGAAGCTGAATTGGTTATGTTAGCCACACCAATGCTAGATAAAGCACTGCTCCCAATGTTTCCCTCACGTACACTCGAGTCTATAAAGGACGTTCGGCGCCGACAAGACTATAAAGCCCGGGTTGGTGAGGCCTTGGCTCGTTTAAGAACAGAGCCACCTATGCGTACAGCACACTCCCATCCTTGTGCTGAGGGGGTCGAGGACACTAGTTTGGGTGGAGAGCAAGTGGATCAGGTCTGGTCATCAGGGCTAAAGGAAGTGATCATAGATCTAATAAGTGGTGTTGAGACGGTCACCTTCGAAGCAGAAATGCTTCGGGAGATAGCCATGAGAGCAATTGAAGGTGACAACGTTCTAGAAGACCTTGACGATCGGCTTAGGAAAGTCTTCCCAAGAAGACACCTGTGAAACGCGCTCGAAACCCAAACGATGCTGTTCGAAGCCCTCTGATAAGTAAACGCATTCGCTGACGCGAAGAATATGCCAAGGTCCAGTCCATTTGGGCTAGGAACCGCTCAGTGGCAGCTAAAATAGTCCTGGATGGAAACCCCAGGAAGGGTGCCCACAATATGAAAGAAATTGAGGAATTTTGGGGCCCTATCTTCGATGATAGTCGGGTAATAGGTAATTCCCCTCCTTTAAGGAGGCTGGGAGAACTTATTGACGTCTCGGAGATCGGACGATTTGGTCATTATTACCTCCTCGGTGACAGGTATGAATACTACAATTGATCTACTGAATCAGGCCGCCCCGTAAAGGAGGCTGGGGCCCAACCTCAGTTCGCTGAGAGGGGAGACCCCCAGAATCCAATTGCCTATCTCCACGTCCGTACCTTCGGGTGCACGTGCGGGGTGGACGTCTTCGTGTCAGCTTGCTGACGCGATGATGGCTAACGGAGAAGGCAATTCCGTCGGGTCTAAACTGGTAGGACATGGATAGGAAAGGACTTATATGGTTACAAGAGGTATAGACAATGGGCTGGTGAACCAGGGACACTTTGGACCCCTAATAGATGTTTTCTGGGAATCCCCCCGCCTGGCAAGCACTATATAGAGTGCCCACGGATCGGAACGTGGGAGTCCTGAAAGCTAGGGTAGTGCCGAAGCTAGTAGGGACCGGGAACCACAAAGGAGTTTGAGAATTTCACTCTATGAGGTGGTATATCTTTACCAGAGGGGAGTACCCCTCTCTTGGGACTTAGGTTTCAAGGGGCGTGCCCGGTAGAGGGAGCTCTATATAGGAGAGGGACAAAAAGCAATTAATTTAAAATGGAAAAGCACGTAGAAGAGGAGATGTATGAGGAAGTTGGAACTCCAACTGGAGCTATTGGTAGAGGAATAGAAGAATCCTTTGAAGGAGTGGGAGAGGTTGAAAGGGAGAAGAAAAGAAAGAGAAGTAGATCAGTAGGATCTCCGGAGGAGATGAAGTATCAAGCAAGGAAAGGTGTCATAAGCGAAGGATTAGTGATACAAGAATTTTGTAAAGAGATAAGTGTAAATTTAGAGGAGATTGAGTCATATACTAAGAGAACACTTGTTGCAAAGGATAACAGGCATGAGAAATATATTATCCCGAGAATAACTCAAATAAGAATGGTACAGGATAAATGGGTTGAGGAATGTAAAAAGGTGGCCCAACTGGATTGGATTGCATCGAAAGTTGCAAGTATTGAGAGAGAAGTGGTCAAGGCCAAGAATATTGATTGGCGAGAGGAGGTAAGGGATATTGCTATGGAAATAATAGGTGAAAAAATGAAAACGCTAACGCAAGCTGTAGAGCAGGAGATTAAAGAGTCGATGATAAGATTCAAAAGAGATCAGGAGATTCTTATTCATAGTATAGAAGATAATGATAAGACCTGGCGAGAGGAAGCAAAAAAGATGGAAAAAAGTGTTAAAATGGAGGTGCAGAAAGGAAAGGTTGATGTTGAGGAAAAAATAGGAGATGTCCAGGAGATGTTTAGGGATGTTAAAGGAGCCATGGATGCCTTAAATGGCAACATGAGTATATTGAAAACTAAAGTTAAAGAGGTACCATGGGAAAAAATAGACAAAGTTGCAGAGACGGTGCAACAGTTTGGAGAGAAAGAGATTGGAGAAAAATTGAACAGATTAAATGAGACAATAAGTGAAATTAAAGAACGAGGTGTTAAACAGGAATTAAAGAAAACGGATGCCTCATGGTCTACCGTTGTTAGAAAAGGAAAAACGAAGGGTCCAGTAGTATCTATAGCCTTCCCAAGGGAAGGAGAGATGAAAACGAAGAGAGATCTGTTTAACTGTATGGGAGGAAAGAGAACAGAAATCAGAATTGAAAATATGAGGAAACAAGCAGGTGTGGTCATTATGGAAGTCCCAGAAAAGAGTGATGTTGAGAAATTGAAGAGTATGACAAAATTGAAGGAGGCTGGCTTCAAAATTAATGAGGATCCAAAAATGAGAAGCCCCAGAATTCTTATTAGAGGAGTTGAGAAGGATATAGAAAAAGATGAATTATTTGAGATAGTGAACTCAAAGAATGAAGAGATATTTGAGGGAATAGAGATGGATAAGAGAAAGGAAATGTTTGTCCCAGAAATAAGATGGGGAAGAAGAACGCAATATACTCAATCATGGGTGGTCAGAGTTGACCAGAGAATTTTTAGTCGAGTTATGAAAAAAGGAAGGTTGTATGTGGGTATGTGGGCATGTAGAGTAGAAGAATATTTAAAACCAATGAGATGTTACAAATGTCTAGGATATGGGCATAAGGGAATAAAGTGTAAAAATGAGATCACCTGTGCTAAATGCGGGGGAGAAAAACACAAAAGTGAAAAATGCACTATTGAAGGAGATCCAATCTGTGTGAATTGTAAGAGAAATGGGCTGAAGGATATAAATCATTCAGTATATTGGGAGTCATGCCCGATAGCGGCAATAGAGAGGAGAAGAGCAAAAGACATGACGTCTTATGAATATCGACAGACTCCAGAGTTTAGAGAAAAGGCTATGATAAAGAGGATCACTTCTTATGAATGTGAACCGGATACTGAAGCTATGGAAGTTGTAGAGGGAGTAACAGAACAGAGAAGAGAAGAAGAAGCAGAACTTGAACAACTATGATAGGTGAAATAAGAAAGAATAAAAAGGGAAAAGAAGCGAAGGTGAGGATCATTCAGAATAATGCAGATAGGGCAAAGAATGTTACTGTGGAACTTAGAACAAAAGCTGTACTAGAAGACATTGATATAATTGCAATGCAGGAGCCATATACCTCGAGATATAATAAAGTTATTACAGGATTTGGAGTAGCGAGTAAGGTGATAAGTGGGGAAAAACAAGAGGAAAGAGCCTGGGCTGGAACAGTTATTATAAACCCAGAAATAAGTGCGTTACAATTTGGAGAACTTTCGAATAGTCATTGTGTGGTGATAGAGGTACTACCGAAGGGCTGCGAAGGCTTCTATATGGTAAATATATATTGCCAATATAAAGATGAGATTGAGGAGTACTTGATCATGATGGAAAAGGCACTAACAAAGCTTAAAGGGAAACCAGTATTGATTACCATGGATGCCAATGCGAAAAACCCCAGTTGGGGTGGATGTATCCTTGACGAAAGAGGGAGAAGACTGGAAGAAGTGATATCAAGATGGGAGTTGATGACTTTGAATGATATATCTCAAGGACCGACTTATATTAAAGGGAAAGGTTCATCATATATTGATGTAACGCTAGCGACAAAAGAACTAGTGGATAGAGTAAGAGGATGGAATATTAGATGGGATTGGACATCGAGTAGTCATGCGGTAATTGAAGTTGAAATAGGAACAAGAATAACAACTAAAATGGGAAAGGAAAGAAAGAGGTGGAGTCTGAAGAATGTAGACTGGGAAGAGTATAGGAAGGTACTTGCAGAGGGTAAAGAACAAGCTGAAATGTTTCAGGTGAATACTAGGCGCTCGGTATCAAAGTATGCGGAATATATAGAAGCTTGGATCTTAAGAGCGGCAAATAGAACAATGAAGAAAATAAAGCCAAATCCGAGGAAAGTGAGATGGTGGAATAAAGAACTACAAGATAGAAGAAGAGAGGTTCTAAGAGCAAGGAAAGAATGTAGAAAGATGATGGATGAGGAAACTAAGAAGGTGATGGAGGAGAGGTGGAGAAAAATGAGAAGGGAATACCGAAATGAAATTGAGGCGGCTAGGAAAGCTAGCTGGGAAGATTTTGTAACAAAGGAGTTTAAAAAAGGACCATGGAATATAGTGTACAAACTGGCGAAGGGAAAGATTAAGCCTAGTGGAGTGATGATGGCAGTAGGAGATGATCTGAAGGACTATACTTGGAGGAATCAGCAGAAAGATTGTTAAATGGACTAATAATTGATGATGAGGAAGATACAGATGAACAAAAAAATATAAGGAGGGAGGTGGAGGACAGAAGACGAGAACCCGGACAAGGGAGAGTACTAGTGACGGAGCAGAAAATAGACGATGAGCTTTACAAATGTAAAAAAGGGAAGGCACCCGGTAGAGATGGAGTGATGGTGGAAATGATAAAGGAAGGATGGGAGATACTAAAAGCTTCAATATGTAAGCTATTTCAAGGATGTTTTGACAAAGGAGTGTTTCCAAATAGGTGGAAAAAGGGAAGGATAAGAGCTCTTCTTAAGAGTGAGGATAAAGACAAAACCAAAATAAAGTCTTATAGGCCGATTTGTCTGTTGCCGGTAATGGGTAAGCTACTGGAAAGAGTACTTGTGAGTGAAATGTATGACACGTTTGTGAGGGATATGGAAAGGAATCAATTCGGCTTCATGCCGAAAAGGAGTACGGAGGATGCCATGAATAGAATAAAAGAAGTTATAGATAGCAGAAGAGAAAAATATATAGTGGGGATTTTTATAGATATGGCATCGGCGTTCGATAAAGTCTGGTGGCCAAGTATTTTGAGGATACTAGGTAAGTATAGGATAAAAAGAGGATGTTTTAGGATAATAAAAGATTACCTAAGGAATAGAGAAGTGGAAATGGTAGAGGCTGGAAGAGTGGTCAGAAAGAAGGTGAATAGAGGGTGCCCGCAGGGATCCGTACTTGGTCCTCAAATGTGGAAAATTTTGATCAACGAACTGATCCTTTTGATCAAAGAGAGATGGGAGATAGTTGCATATGCGGACGACTGCGTGGTCATTGTATGGGGAGAGTCTAGAAGAGATCTTGAGGTAGCAGTGAGAAAGTTGTTCGAAGGTGTGATAAAATGGTGCGATGCAAATAAGATGGAGATATCCAAAGAAAAAACACAGGCGATGTTTTTGAAAGGAAACATGCAAAGAGATCCAACCTTAACTGCTGGTGGAGAAACGATAAAGACAGTGAAGCAGCTCAAGTATCTTGGAATAAAATGGGAGAGAGGCTGGAAGGTGAATGTGCATATTGACGAGGTAACGCAAAAAGCGAATAATATCTTTAGAAATATCATAAATATGATTAGGGTTGCCTGGAATGTGGAGATACAAGAGGCAATGGATAAAATATACGAAGGAGTATATGTGCCAATTGTGCTGTATGGAGTTGGTGCCTGGTATGACAGGATCATAAAAAGTAAAGGGAAACAGAAGATGGTTAGTGGACAAAGAATTACTGCAATTGCAATAACAGGTGCATATAGAACGGTGTCTAGTGAAGCCCTTATGGTAATAGCAGGAAAAATACCATTGGATATTGAGGCGGAGGCGAGATGGGTTAAAAGGAGGTTCCTAAAGAAAGAAATTGACCAATGGGAAGGTACGCAATTAAGGAAAGAAGGTATCAAGAATCAGATAAAGGAGTTGAAGATAGAGAGATGGCAGAAGAGATGGGAGGCGTCCGAGACTGGTCTATGGACCAGACGGATATTTCCAAACATCAGGGAGAGACTGGAAATGACAAAATTAAAACCAGTACATTATATGAGTCAGATATTGAGTGGGCATGGGGATTTCGGGAACTTCTTGATGAAGAGAGGATTGATAGACAAAGAGACTTGTGAGTGTGGGGAGATTGAAACCATAATGCATGTTATGGTGGAATGTGTTTTATACAATGAGGAAAGAAGCCAGTGGCCAGAAATGGAAGATAGATATGACATTAAAGAATGGATAAAGGAAGAACGGATTATACAAATGAAGACAATAGTAGAAAAAATCTTAAAGAAGAAAAAGAGTAGACAGCTGGAAAAGGAATAGGAGGAGACTGACAGATGACTGGACGTACGGGGACGGTTATCGGCAGGACCTTGCCCGGGTTCCTGTCGTCCCACTACCACTCTGCTCCATGGGCACCCTCCCATGGACCAGAGTGTGTCAGTAAAGCCGTAGGGGCTGTGTGAGTGTTTACACTCCCAGTCCCGGGCCGGTGACCATTCCTGCCTTTAAGATATTTATATCAAAATGGTACTACGGGGGTGGCTCAATAACATCAGAGCCACCATGGGTTGGTGACCAGGAGTACTTGTACTGCCTGGTCACAGACGTAGTGGCGTGGTTAGATCCCTTTCGAGGGGGAGCTAGATAGGGGTTATGCCCCAGCCAAACTGACATGACACTGCAGACCAAAGGTCAAAAACCTTCGGGTTAGAACCTCTGCAATAGTTGTCTTCTTATATACTGAATCAGGCCGCCTCCGGTCTTGGTCTTTCATTCAATCCAGCTAAATGCCATGCTTTATCCCTCGTCCCTGATGGACATACGAAGAAGATGAAGGTGATGTCGGAGGACCCCTTGTTCAAGATCCGTGGTAACCCAATACCGCAATCAAACGCTGTTTGTAGCTGGCGATACCTGGGGGTGAGTTTCTTTTCCGGGGGAGCCAAGTCGGTAGAGTTGGACGTAGCGGCGGCGTTGAGGAATATTCCGAGGGTCATGCATGGGTTGGTTCTTGGCAGGGTTACCGATAGCAGGCTGCTGCAACTGGATAGACAGGTGAGAAAGACTGTACGGGATTGCCCAAAGACGTCTCGGTAGGCTACTTCCATGCACACAGTAGGTGTGGAGGCCTTGGTATACCATGTCTTCGGACCACGGTGCCAATGGTTCTCTACAACCGCTTAAAAGCCATGGAAAATAGCGACAGTCAGCTAGTAAGAGCTGTCTGGAGCCATAGCCGAATCCAAAGGCGGATGACGTGGGCGTCTCGCTCTCTGAGGAAGCAAGGGATCCCAGTGGATAACCCTGCCTACGCATCACACTGGGACATTAAGCTTCACTCGTCTACGGATGGAGTGGACCTCAGGGAGTCGGAGTGTGTCAGGGCATCGACCCAGTGGATCTTCTCGGGGACCACAGGGATTCCTGGCCGTGACTTCGTCCAGTTTATCCACGTACGTTCTGGATCTCTGCCTATTCGAGTGAGGACAAGTAGGGGAGCGAGGAGGATTAATATGGAGACGCTATGTAGGGCAGGATGCCAGGTGCAGGAAACAGCAGCACATGTGGTTCAACAGTGCCATCGCACTCATGGAGGTCGCATTTTGCGCCATAATGCTATTTATAACCTCGTTGGAGGTTCTTTAGTCAAGAAAGAGTGGGTGGTCACTTACGAACCACATCTGTATTTCGCATCAGGGCTAAGAAAACCAGACATAGTCGCCACCAAGGATGGAAGCTGGGATTGTATTGGACGCCCAAGTCGTAAGTAGCAGACCTACTCTGGATTCGCTCCATGTGTCCAAGAAGGAGTACTATGCCACAAACGAAAGCCTAATGGAAGAGATAGCTGAGAGATTTGGAATCCCTTGCTTGAAAAGCTTGCTATGTTGCGCTAACCTGGGCGTTACTTGTCTCATAGCAAGTGGGCGGCTTTGGGACCATGGACTCTAGGCTGGACCCGACCGGCTATAAGACAGGTGCCACGCCACATGAAGCGGTGATAAGAGAAGACCAATGGGCGCATGAGGGCGGTGGAAGCAGCCACGTAGCTGGCGTGCTCGTAGGTCGGACAGGCCGGCCTGCGGGGCCTACCGCCAACGCAAGAGGCAATTCCTAGAGCGGGTATTGTATACTGGTTAACCGGAGTATACAGAACCCTCTCAAGCACGTCACTAATCGCTAGGGAAAGAAGCTTGTTTCTTGTAAACATAATCACACACCTCTGAAGGCATTCCTCGCTCCTGGAGTAAGTGGAAAATGGCAGCGTGGCTAACACTATCAAAAGCCCAATAACCACCGAAGACGTTGTATTCTTTAAAGTGGCGACCACTTCATCGTGAGGCCCAGATGAGGTAACAGCCCGCCAATGGAACGCCGTTCTTCCCATTATAAAGGCTTTGTTTTTCAACATATTCCTCTTGAATAGAAAAATCCCAGAACCGCTGAGAGACACTCGCACAGTATTTATTCCCGAGGAAAACTGTCCTAAGACAGCAGGTGACTACAGGCCGATTTCTATCGCGTCCGTTATTGTACATCACCTGCATAAGATCATAGCAACCAGGTTGACAAAACTAGGGATAACCATACGAAGTGCCATGCCTTGTCCTTAGTCCCGGACGGGCACAATAAAAAGATTAAAGTCTTATCCGAGGAGACCCTGTTCGATATCTAAGGAAACCCTATACAGCAGTCAAATGCGGTTTCAAGCTGGAGATATTTGGGAGTCGAATTTTCTGTCAAAGGGGCCAGGACCGTGGAGTTGGAGGTACAGAGGCATTGAGGAACATCACCAAGGCGCCTTTAAAACCCCAACAGCGGCTGGCTATCCTGAGTGAGAGGTTATCTTCTCTCCAGATTTATGCACGGGTTGGTACTCAGCAGAGTCACGGATGGACGGCTGGTGAACCTTGGCAGGCAGGTGAGAAAGGCTGTGAGGAGCTGGCTGAGGCTACCCATGGACGTCTCGATGGGATATTTCTATGCACGCGGCAAAAGTTGGAGCCTTGGTATACCATGTATTCGGACTACGGTACCAATGGTCCTACACAATCGTATTAAAGCTATGGAGCATAGCAGCTGCCCACTAGTGAGGGCGGTCCTAAGACATTGTCGCGTGCAGAGACGGATAACTTGGGCGATTCACACCCTGAGGAAACAAGGAATTCCAGTGGATAGTAGCTCAGCCTACGAATCCTACTGGGACAAAAAGCTACACTCGTCTACGGACGGAGTGGACCTAAGGGAAGCTGAACGTGTCAGGGCTTCAAACCAGTATAGGACACATGACCTTTGCACCAACTCCCACGACCACACGCAACTCCAGACGCATGCCCCAACCAAAGAACACATCGAGGCCAACCACTCGTGACCAGAAGAAGATGAAGGACTAATGGACACAGATCCAGAACACGTAACCATAGATTCAGACACATCCCTGACTGACTTTGACAATCCCCCAGAGGAAGTGAAGGCTGGGAAAGAAAAGTTTGATGAACTTATCTCGAATTATCCACACCTCCCTCATGGAAAGTGTCCATCGGGTATGTTCATATCCATACTTCGACCGGCTTATCTTAACAGGACCATCGACGAGAATAAAGATTTAGTGCCGCTTGACTGGGAAGAGCTCAAAATAAAGGATCCTATCTCAGCATGGACCAAACTCAACAACTCTATGGCTCTTCACTACAATAAGTGCCGGGGAAAGGATGGAATACAAATTCACCAGAGTGATAAACTGCGTCGACCAATTATCCTATTTTGATCTGAGAAAGGGAATACTAGACACCATAAAAGAAGTTTTCCAGTTGGTTGGACAGGTACAGACTCCACAAACAAACAAGGCTCTTGAACCTAAACCCTCCAAATCCGAACCCCAAGACCAGAGTGGTCGATCTGCGGAGGATAATTCCTCATGAGCAACTCACTCGTGAGCAGAGCGACACGCTTAAAGAAAGGATCGCTGATAAGGTGGGAGCACTCGATCCTTTTGGAGTACATCATCCTGCCTCATGAGCCATGAGAGCAATTGAAGGTGACAACGTTCTAGAAGACCTTGACGATTGGCTTAGGAAAGTCTTTCCAAGGAAGACACCTGTGAAACGCGCTCGAAACCCAAACGATGCTGTTCGAAGCCCTCCGATAAGTAAACGCATTCGCTGACGCGAAGAATATGCCAAGGTCCAGTCCATTTGGGCTAGGAACCGCTCGGTGGCAGCTAAAATAGTCCTGGATGGAAACCCCAGGAAGGGTAACCACACTATAAAGGAAATTGACGAATTTTGGGGCCCTATCTTCGAAGATAGTCGGGTAATAGGTAATTCCTCTCCTTTAAGGAGGCTGGGAGAACTTATTGACGTCTCGGAGATCTATAGCGCTATAACCACTGAGGAGGTTCAGTTCTTTAAAGTGGCGAACACCTCGGCTGGGGGGCCGGATGGGGTGTCCGCTCGCCTTTGGAACTCAATGCCACCCATACATAAGGCTGTAGCTTTCAATGTAATATTGCTGTTGGGTAAGTTACCAGCATCGCTAAGAGATTCTCGAACAGTGTTCATTCCCAAGGAAGACTGTCCATAGGCAGCGGGTGAGTACAGACCAATTTCGATTGCGTCAGTGATTGTACGTCACCTACACAAGATTATTGCGGCCAGGATATCCAAGCTTAACATGCTAGATAAAAGGCAGAGGGCTTTCGTCCCCGCAGATGGTGTCGCTGAGAACATTGTTCTCCTCGACGCCATATTGTGCGAGGCGAGGTCCTCCCTTAAACAGGTTCACCTGGTTACGCTGGATATTAAGAAGGCCTTTGACAGTCTCGACCATGGGGCCATCGTGAGGGTTCTCAAGGCGAGGGGCTTTCCACAGGAAACGCCTCGTTATTATGCTAGGAACGGCGAGGTACGCTAGAGCTAAACAACTCGAATATGGGCACTAGGTGAAAGGTTCGCCGATTCCTAGTGACCGCGAGGGCAGGTTCCTCTCAAAGGTGGCAGCCCCACCATGTGCCTACCGACCCCCGATTCAGGGAGGGGCTAAGAAAAGACGGAGGCTTTATAGGGAGTATGGGTTGCCAGCCCATACTCTCTTTTACAACCAGGTCCAATTAATTCACAGCATAGTAATTCTGGGAACGGAGGTTGACGCCGAGGCGCCATGCGCTGCACCTGTATTAGGTGATCAATTTTCGCAATGTGCTCGCACATTCCGAAGCAAGATTGGGCTGGGTGTCCATACAAGAGCTAAACATCCCCTCTCTGCAAATGCTAAAATCACTCCCGCTCCAATAAAACCCAGATGGGGCGAAGCTGAATTGGTTATGTTAGCCACACCAATGCTAGATAAAGCACTGCTCCCAATGTTTCCCTCACGTACACTCGAGTCTATAAAGGACGTTCGGCGCCGACAAGACTATAAAGCCTGGGTTGGTGAGGCCTTGGCTCGTTTAAGAACAGAGCCACCTATGCGTACAGCACACTCCCATCCTTGTGCTGAGGGGGTCGAGGACACTAGTTTGGGTGGAGAGCAAGTGGATCAGGTCTGGTCATCAGGGCTAAAGGAAGTGATCATAGATCTAATAAGTGGTGTTGAGACGGTCACCTTCGAAGCAGAAATGCTTCGGGAGATAGCCATGAGAGCAATTGAAGGTGACAACGTTCTAGAAGACCTTGACGATCGGCTTAGGAAAGTCTTCCCAAGAAGACACCTGTGAAACGCGCTCGAAACCCAAACGATGCTGTTCGAAGCCCTCTGATAAGTAAACGCATTCGCTGACGCGAAGAATATGCCAAGGTCCAGTCCATTTGGGCTAGGAACCGCTCAGTGGCAGCTAAAATAGTCCTGGATGGAAACCCCAGGAAGGGTGCCCACAATATGAAAGAAATTGAGGAATTTTGGGGCCCTATCTTCGAAGATAGTCGGGTAATAGGTAATTCCCCTCCTTTAAGGAGGCTGGGAGAACTTATTGACGTCTCGGAGATCGGACGATTTGGTCATTATTACCTCCTCGGTGACAGGTATGAATACTACAATTGATCTACTGAATCAGGCCGCCTCCGGTCTTGGTCTTTCATTCAATCCAGCTAAATGTCATGCTTTATCCCTCGTCCCTGATGGACATACGAAGAAGATGAAGGTGATGTCGGAGGACCCCTTGTTCAAGATCCGTGGTAACCCAATACCGCAATCAAACGCTGTTTGTAGCTGGCGATACCTGGGGGTGAGTTTCTTTTCCGGGGGAGCCAAGTCGGTAGAGTTGGACGTAGCGGCGGCATTGAGGAATATTCCGAGGGTCATGCATGGGTTGGTTCTTGGCAGGGTTACCGATAGCAGGCTGCTGCAACTGGATAGACAGGTGAGAAAGACTGTACGGGATTGCCCAAAGACGTCTCGGTAGGCTACTTCCATGCACACAGTAGGTGTGGAGGCCTTGGTATACCATGTCTTCGGACCACGGTGCCAATGGTTCTCTACAACCGCTTAAAAGCCATGGAAAATAGCCGACAGTCAGCTAGTAAGAGCTGTCTGGAGCCATAGCCGAATCCAAAGGCGGATGACGTGGGCGTCTCGCTCTCTGAGGAAGCAAGGGATCCCAGTGGATAACCCTGCCTACGCATCACATTGGGACATTAAGCTTCACTCGTCTACGGATGGAGTGGACCTCAGGGAGTCGGAGTGTGTCAGGGCATCGACCCAGTGGATCTTCTCGGGGACCACAGGGATTCCTGGCCGTGACTTCGTCCAGTTTATCCACGTACGTTCTGGATCTCTGCCTATTCGAGTGAGGACAAGTAGGGGAGCGAGGAGGATTAATATGGAGACGCTATGTAGGGCAGGATGCCAGGTGCAGGAAACAGCAGCACATGTGGTTCAACAGTGCCATCGCACTCATGGAGGTCGCATTTTGCGCCATAATGCTATTTATAATCTCGTTGGAGGTTCTTTAGTCAAGAAAGAGTGGGTGGTCACTTACGAACCACATCTGTATTTCGCATCAGGGCTAAGAAAACCAGACATAGTCGCCACCAAGGATGGAAGCTGGGATTGTATTGGACGCCCAAGTCGTAAGTAGCAGACCTACTCTGGATTCGCTCCATGTGTCCAAGAAGGAGTACTATGCCACAAACGAAAGCCTAATGGAAGAGATAGCTGAGAGATTTGGAATCCCTAGGGATCATCTCAAAGTCTCTACGATAACTATCTCTTGGAAAGGGGTGTGGAGCCGGAAGAGTTATGATGATCTGATCTCCTTCGGGGTCCCGAAACGGATACTTCGTGGTGTGACGACCAGAGTGCTCCAAGGCTCAAGCACCAACTGGAACAGGTTCAACCGGATGACCACTCTTAGAAGTCAGAGGTGAAAGCCAAGTCGAAACGTCCCACAGGGAGGCGTATGCAAGTTAGTACCCAGTATGTGTGTCGGAGCTCCGCTGGAGAAAGCTTGCTATGTTGCGCTAACCTGGGCGTTACTTGTCTCATAGCAAGTGGGCGGCTTTGGGACCATGGACTCTAGGCTGGACCCGACCGGCTATAAGACAGGTGCCACGCCACATGAAGCGGTGATAAGAGAAGACCAATGGGCGCATGAGGGCGGTGGAAGCAGCCACGTAGCTGGGGTGCTCGTAGGTCGGACAGGCCGGCCTGCGGGGCCTACTGCCAACGCAAGAGGCAATTCCTAGAGCGGGTATTGTATACTGGTTAACCGGAGTATACAGAACTCTCTCAAGCACGTCACTAATCGCTAGGGAAAGAAGCTTGTTTCTTGTAAACATAATCACACACCTCTGAAGGCATTCCTCGCTCCTGGAGTAAGTGGAAAATGGCAGCGTGGCTAACACTATCAAAAGCCCAATAACCACCGAAGACGTTGTATTCTTTAAAGTGGCGACCACTTCATCGTGAGGCCCAGATGAGGTAACAGCCCGCCAATGGAACGCCGTTCTTCCCATTATAAAGGCTTTGTTTTTCAACATATTCCTCTTGAATAGAAAAATCCCAGAACCGCTGAGAGACACTCGCACAGTATTTATTCCCGAGGAAAACTGTCCTAAGACAGCAGGTGACTACAGGCCGATTTCTATCGCGTCCGTTATTGTACATCACCTGCATAAGATCATAGCAACCAGGTTAACAAAACTAGGGATAACCATACGAAGTGCCATGCCTTGTCCTTAGTCCCGGACGGGCACAATAAAAAGATTAAAGTCTTATCCGAGGAGACCCTGTTCGATATCTAAGAAAACCCTATACAGCAGTCAAATGCGGTTTCAAGCTGGAGATATTTGGGAGTCGAATTTTCTGTCAAAGGGGCCAGGACCGTGGAGTTGGAGGTACAGAGGCATTGAGGAACATCACCAAGGCGCCTTTAAAACCCCAACAGCGGCTGGCTATCCTGAGTGAGAGGTTATCTTCTCTCCAGATTTATGCACGGGTTGGTACTCAGCAGAGTCACGGATGGACGGCTGGTGAACCTTGACAGGCAGGTGAGAAAGGCTGTGAGGAGCTGGCTGAGGCTACCCATGGACGTCTCGATGGGATATTTCTATGCACGCGGCAAAAGTTGGGGCCTTGGTATACCATGTATTCGGACTACGGTACCAATGGTCCTACACAATCGTATTAAAGCTATGCACTAGTGAGGGCGGTCCTAAGACATTGTCGCGTGCAGAGACGGATAACCTGGGCGATTCATACCCTGAGGAAACAAGGAATTCCAGTGGATAGTAGCTCAGCCTACGAATCCTACTGGGACAAAAAGCTACACTCATCTACGGACGGAGTGGACCTCAGGGTAGCTGAACGTGTCAGGGCTTCAACCCAATGGATTACATCCGGATCCACAGGGATTCCTGGCAGTATCTGCACGTATTCCTGCAGTATCTTTGTCCAGTATCTGCACGTTCAGTCCGGATCCCTGCCAACTTGGGTTCGAACCAGAGCAGAGGAGCCAGGCGAGGCAATATGGATGTACTATGCAGGGCCGGCTGTCAGGTGCAGGAGACTGCCGCACATGTTATCCAGCAATACCATTGCACCCATGGAGGCCGCATACTGTGACATAACGCTACCTACAGGATAATAGGTGGTGCGTTGGCTACTAAGGGCTGGAATGTGGAATATGAACCACATGTGCGCTCCACATCTGGGCTGCGAAAGCTGGATATAGTTGCAACGAAGTGTGATGAGGCAATAGTGGTGGATGCCTAAATTGTCAGTGGTAGACCTACACTGGACTCGGATCACGAGGCCAAGATTAGGTACTACGCTGACAACGAGAGCCTGATGGTATGGTAGGGGTCGCCGACAGGCTCAAAATACCAAGAGATCATGTGACTGTCTCGGCAATGACGATCACATGGAAAGGCCTATGGTGCGCTAGGAGCTACTCGGATCTGATCACCTTTGGGGTCCCTCCGGGGATTCTCAGGGGAGTGAAGACGAGGGTGCTCCAAGGATCGAGCACAAATTGGAATCGCTTTAACTGGATGACTGATCTTAGAAGTCAGAGGAGACAGCCAAGATCATAACGTCCCACAGTGGAGGCGTGGGTGAAACGGCAGATGGTATCTGTGTCGGAGCAATGCCGGACGCCCTTCGCAATACTGCGCCAACCTGGGCGTCCCTTGCCAAGGCAAGAGGGCGGATTTGGGGCGGGAGATCTTAGGCCTGATCCATCCAGATATATAAGGCGGGTGCTACGCCGCATGAAGTGGCGATAAGGCTCAAGGACGGGCGCGGAGAGACGGTGGAAGCGGCCACGTAGGAGGGGTGCTCGCAGAACGGACAGGCCGGCCTGTGGGGCCCACCGCCAATGCAAGAAGCAGTCCCTAGGGGTATTGCATACTGGTCTACCCGGAGTATGCAGAACCCTCGCAAGCACGTCACTAATCACTAGGGAAAAGCTCGTTTCTTGTAAACTAGCCAAATGACCTTGCCTTGTCCTAACTAACTTGTCACTAATTAGTATGGTAAAACAAACGGTCATGATCTAGCCGGAGTCACCTTCTCTGGTAATTAACGGAATCACTTGATTTGCCAGACCCATAAGGTGAGGATGTGAAGGTGAAGCTCAGTGTTGCCCTGGTGGCTCCAAGTGCCCGAGGCGGGAAACGCCTTTTTGGTTGGCTCGGAACCAATTAGGTAGGCTGAATCCGGGGTCGGGGTGGCCGAGCGTGTTAGCGTGAGCACGCGTTTCCTAGCAACAGATAACCGAAATAGTTAAAACCAAATAATTACGTGTTCGACTCTCGTGCTGGAGGATTTTATCTCAGCATATGTCCCCCGCCCTCAACCCCTGGCCCGAGAGAACCCCCGTATAGCCTTCAAAGGCGAGGTAGGGATAGAAAAGAGAAAAAAAAAAAAAAAAAAAAAAAAAAACGTTAGGCTGAATCCAGGCATCACGACTATGGGCCTGCCAGGAGGCTCTGAGGGGGCTTTACTCACCCCACTTGGCTAGGAGGCAAACCTTTTGCCTCTAACTCTTTTGCAGGAGGGTGAACACTAGCTGGGGCTACAGGAGACCTCGAAGCCATGCCACTCGCAACTGAAGCCGAGGCACCATGCGCCACGCCTGCTGAGCAGTGTCTGAGGGGGTTTTTGCACCGAAGCCTGCTCTACGAAGGACCATTTTCGTTAGCAGTGCATTACGCTTTAAAGTGGTGATAAAGCGGAGGTAGAGAGGAGGCTTGTGGAAGCGGCTACAGAGGAGAGGCGCTCATAGAATGGTTTTGGCCGATCTATGAGGTCCACCGCAAATGCAAAGGCTTCCCGAAGAAGGTTTTTGTAAAAGATAGCCAAATGGCCTCGTCCTAACTAACTTGTCACTAATTAATATGGTAAAACGATCATGATCCAGCCAGTCACCTTCTCTGGTAAGTAACGGAACCACTTGATTTGCTAGACCCATAAGGTGAGGATGTGAAGGTGAAGATCAGTGTTGCCCTGGTGGCTCCAAGTGCCTGAGGCGGTATGATCATAGATGATGAAGAAGATGATGTTGAACATACAAGAATAAGGACTGAAATTAATAATATTCAAACAGAACCGAAGGTAGGAAGAGTGGAAGTAACTGAGGTAAAAATCAGTGATGAATTAAGTAAATGCAAAAAAAGGTAAAGCTCCAGGATGGGAAGGCATAATAATTGAATTTATTAAAGAATGCTGGACAGAAATGAAAGTTATATTAAGAAGACTGTTTCAGGCATGTTTTGATTAAGGAGTGTTTCCTAGAAGGTGGAAGAGAGGTAGGATTAAAAGCTTATTAAAAGGAGATGAAAAGGAACCAACAAAAGTCAAGTCCTATAGACCTATATGTCTATTGCCTGTAATAGGCAAATTATTGGAAAGAGTTATTGCAAAGGAATTAGAAGAAGTATTCATTAATGATATAAATAGTGATCAATAATGGCTTCATGCCAAATAGATCAACCGAGGATACCATGGATAAAATCAAGATGATAACAAAAAATAGGACGGAAAAATTCGTCCTAGGTATGTTTATTGATATGGCAGCAGCCTTTGATAAGGTATGGTGGCCAAGTATACTGAAAATATTCAGGGATAAAAATATAAAAAGAGGATGTTACAGGATCTTGAAAGATTACTTGAGCAACAGATCTGTCGAAATACAAGAAGGAAAGAGGAAGGTAAATAGAGGTTGTCCACAGGGCTCAGTATTGGGTCCACAAATGTGGAAAATTTTGATAAACGGACTATTGCAAGTCGTGAAAGACACGGGATGGGAGATAATAGCTTTCGCAGATGATGGTGTAGCAATTATCTGGGGAGAGTCGAAAATAGATTTAGAAATGGCAATGAGAAATTTAATTAGAATAATAAATGAGTGGTGCAGGATAAATAAGATGGAACTATCCGCAGAAAAAAACAAAGCTAATGTTTCTAAAAGGATACATGAAAAGGGAACCAAGTATTACACTTGGTAACGTAAGCATTAAGTCAACAAATATGGTGAGGTACCTAGTTGTGGAATGGGAAAGAGGATGGAAGATAAATTCCCATATTGTAAACATAACAAATAAAGGAAACGATGTAATTAGAAAAATTGTAAGAACAGTAAAAAAAAAATTTGTGATATCTATGATTCAATGATAAAAATATACAAAGGTGTATATTTACCTATTGTACTCGACGGATTGGGGCATGGTTTGATCGAATAATAAAGAGTAAAGGAAGATCCAAATTGGTTAGTGGTCAAAGATCGGTGGCATTAGCCCTTACAGGTGCGTATAGAATATCAAGTAATGCATTGTTGGTAATAGCTGAAATTGTACCACTAGATATTGTAGCAGAAGAAAAATGGATTTAACGAAAATTTAAAAGAGGTGAAGAGGATAAATGGAGTGAAGTCCACCTCAACAGAATAGGCCTAAGAAGACAATTAAATGAAATAAAAACCGATCTATGGCAGAGAAGATGGTTGGAAACTGAAACAGGTCAATGGACTAAAGAAATATTGCCTAGTGTCAAAGAAAGAATGAATATGAAGTGGCTAAGATCAAGTCACTATCTAACTCAAGTCTTGAGTGGACATGGATGTTTTAAAACCTACTTAAATAAAAGAGGTTTGTCAGAAAATGAAAATTGTGAATGTGGAGAACTAGAAACAGTAATCCAGGTCATGTTGGATTGTGAAATTTATACTGATGAAAGAAAGGAATGGCCAGTGATGGTAAATAGAAATAACATAAAAGAATGGATAAAAGGAGAAAATATTTTAAAAATGAAGGAAATAATAGAAAAAATACTAAGAAAAAAGAAGACCAGAGAAATAACACAAAGATAAGAGAAGATGAAAGAAAACTGGAGGGATAGCGTGGAAGAAGAAGGAAGAAGACGTGTTTTAGAAATGGAAGAAGAGGAAAAGGATGATGACGGGCAAATGGGGACGGTTACCAGTAAACCAGTAAAATGGTTTACTGTCCCTCTACCACTGTGGTCCTGTAGGCACCCTCCTATAGGTCACAGTTGGTCAGAAAAGCCGTAGAGACTGTGTGAGCGCTAGCACTTCCAGCCTCGGGCAGGCAACCATTCCGGCCTTTAAGGTATTTATACCAAAATGGTACTACGGGATGCCATGGCTTCCAGTGAGGCACCGTTGGGTGGTGGCCGGGAACTGCCCGGTTGCATGACGTAGTGGTCGTAGTTAGATCTCTCAACTGAGAGGGAGCTTGATAGTGGGTTATGCCCCAGCCAAAATGATATTTGACACTGCAAGTAAGTGTCTTCAGTATGTCCCTACCTACTTTCGGCGTAGAGATGTGGCGACCTCATTGCCCAGTCTTAGGACTGCAATCAGCCACTAGCTCTCCAAGTTGGGGAAACAGTACACTGACGCCACACAGTACACTATCACAGCACACGTATACATTGGACCATTTGCAGTACTCACTCTAGGGCTACCCACCCAAGTTTCCGGCTGCCAGTCTTCTCCCAGCACTCGTAGGGAGAGGTTGTGTTGGAGCGCTGAGCTGTAATCCTACAGGTATTAATAATGTTTATGTATTGTTACGGGGCTTCCTCTCCTCGTTAATCCTTTCAATAATTCTCTTTATCTATCACTCTTATCTTCCTTTTTGTTTATATTTTCTGTATTTTGGGAACATATTTATTCATTACCTGTTAATAAATTCCTGTTTTTTTTTTTTTTCAATTTGTTTATCTCTCTCGTCTTGATCCCTGTTACCTTATTTTTTTTTTTTCATTTGTTATTTTATTACTACTATCACTTCAATTCTTTTTTTATTCTTTTTTAATCTATTTTTTCCTCTATTTCTTTTTTTTCTTTCGATTATATGCATAAAGACGGATAGGTCTGTTAAGCCGGTTCCTATTCCCCGACCCCGTGCCGCTTTGGCCATCTCTTAAATTGATCCCGACCCTGGGGACATTCAAGAGGAGAGCCTCCTGGACGACTTCTTGCGGCGATTTTTAGTTTCTCAGAGCACTACTGAATGCCCTGACAAAGTTCTCGAATTTCTAAGGGATGCCGCAGAAATTAGGAGATCTGTATCTGATTCGGTTTTTTCCCAATCTAGAATGTCGGCGGCTGACAAAAAAGCGCTCATGAGCATTATTGAGAAATTTCCCACCTTGGGTCTCTCAATGATTTCTACCATCATTGATCTCCAGAAAAAGAAGATTGAGTTGGAGACCAAGATTGCTGTCTCTGAGAAAGGGTCGAATGTTTCTGAAGTCTCTACTGTTCCCAGATCGTTTTCACAAGTGGTTTCTGGCCCCCCTCCTTCATCTAGCCGGCTTCCGGTTCGGTTGGGCTCGAATCAGCCGAGCAGGTTAAGTCGGCTCACATGAGCGCAGTCAGACCTGCCGAGATGGGGTGGCAAGGGTTGGAGTGAAGGCTCGCGACAAGAGTGTTAAGTTGAGCCTTGCCTCTGATGAGGCTGCAGGTAGGGGGCTCAAATCAGGCGCCCTTACCCAGGCCGGTCTCATGGCTAGCCCTGTCGGCAAGCGTAGACCCACTCTGTTTCGGCACAGGAAATTCTGAAAATAATCAGAGAGCAAAATTTTTCGGGTGTTAAGGCGTTTGATGGGGACTCTTGGGGCGGTTTGTCCCATGAATTTGGCAGAAGGGATTCTCCTTCCAGACACGGGGTCTTGCAGGTTGCGCCTGGGATAAGGGATGTTCTGATAGCGAGGGGTAGGCTCTTTGTCAACTGGAGCTTCTGCCGAGTTAAGGACTTCATGAGGGTGACCCGATGCTGGGGTTGCCAGGATTATGGTCACGTCCAGAAAAATTGTAGGTACAAGGAGGTATGCCTTCACTGTGCCGGTGAGGGTCACAAGAAAGCTGACTGCCCGAACTCGAGTGGTCAGCCCAAGTGTCCTCCCTGTCGGTTTGCGGGTAGGCCTCACGAGCACTCTATTGATGCTCTGGCTGAGTGCCCCTTGTACCAGAGGATGTTTAGGATGGCTGTTGGTAGGACCGATTATCATGGCTGAATCTCTCGGCTTTGATTGTCGGTTCTGTCGGCAGTCGTTTTCCTCTGCCCGTGGGTTGGGTCAGCACTTTAAAAGGGTCCATCCTGTGGAGAGAAATGCTTGGATAGAGATCCCTTCTAGGCGTAGGTGGGACGATGAGGAAGTTACCCTGATTGCATTTGAGGAAATCAAACTACGCGCGGCCGGGTATACTGGCAACATAAACAGCCGACTGGTAGAGGCTTTCCCTAGCCGCACCTTTGATGCTATCAAGGGCATCAGGGCTAAGCCAATATATCAACAACGGCTTGCTAAGCTCTCAGCCCCACCCGTATTAGAGGCTTCCTTTTCTGGCCCTGGTTCGATAGTGGATTGGTCGTGGGGTCTTTGGTCCTCGGTTCTCCTCTGGGTCTGATGTATGGTTTCCTGTGTCCAAAAATGAATCTGTTGAGCTCTGCCCATCGGATAAGTCTTCTGCCGGACTTGATAGGGTAGCGCTCCGTCCATATGGAGTGCGCTTCCCTGGAGTCAGATTTGTCGTTCTTAATCTGTTGCTATTCGAGGGGCGCGTGCCATTGGATTTGTTGAGGGCCAGGGTGATGATGATCCCTAAGTCGTGCGATCCTGGGGGACCAGGAGACTACAGGCCCATTTCTGTCTCATCTATAGTTGTTCGTCGCCTTCATCAGATTCTTGCTGCTTTGGGGGGTTTTGATGGCGTTGCTGCTGGTGTCTTCATGCTGGACTCTCTCCTTCCCTGCGCGTGGAAGAAGTCGAGGGGTCTATGCGTAGCGGTCCTGGACCTGAGAAAGGCCTTTGATAGTGTTAGCCATGCTGCCATATTCCACTTACTCCGGGAGCGTGGAATGCCTGCAGAGGTGTGTGATTACCTTAAAGCTGTCTATAGTGATGCTGTTTCCCATATCTGCTCCTTTGGGGCAATATCTGGTGAGATTAGACCTGGACGCGGAGTTCGGCAGGGTGACCCTCTTACCTCAATGTTGTTTAACATTGTTATGGATCATGTCATCAGTAGATTGACCCCCTCGCTTGGCTTTCCCTATCTTCGAGCCGTCCCAGGATACGGGTCTTGGCCTACGCGGACGATCTGATTCTCCTCGCCAGTACTCCTGAGGGCCTGCAGGTCCTCATTGACTCGGCGGTTAAGAGGCTGTCTGAGTGTGACTTGTTTATTAACCCGGATATGTCTCACTCCCTGACTCTGGCTGCTGCTGCTGGGAAGAAACTGGTAAAGGTTGATTCAGATACATCCTTCTTTGCCGATGGCAAATCGATTGGGGTCATTGAGATTGAGGACAGCTTTAAGTTTTTGGGCGTGCTTTTTAGTCCGAGTGGTCTGGCTCGTGATAATGTGGATTTAGGTGAGGGCTTGGATAGGATAACTAGGGCGCCTCTAAAGCCTCAGCAGAGGATCGAGATCCTTAGGCTGTTTTATCTCCCGAAATTCTATCACCGGCTCACCTTTGGAGTGAGTAGGCAGATTATCCTGTCTTTATTGGATGTTACTGTTAGAAGCTACGTTAGGAGATGGCTAAGACTGCCCCATGATGCCCTCAATCACTTTATCCACGCTCCACCCAAGTTCGGCGGTCTTTGGGTTCCAAGACTCAAGACCTTTGTTCCCTATCTAAAACGAAAAAGATTTTTAAGCGTCGATGATGAATTAGAGGA
Organism: Piezodorus guildinii; assembly: GCA_023052935.1. NCBI lineage: Eukaryota > Metazoa > Arthropoda > Insecta > Hemiptera > Pentatomidae > Piezodorus > Piezodorus guildinii. The sequence goes on along the minus strand of CM041293.1, from coordinate 188,452,326 downwards.
TTTAGGTCTAGACGACTCTATTAGGGATAGTTCTGTAGACTTACCTCTCCTTCCCATCCTGCCCTTAGCGATGCTGCTGCATTAGTGAGCCATTATGATGGAAAAGACTTGGCATGCGCTAAAATAATAGACGATGATGGCGACACAGAAGAACACATAGCTATAAGAAACTGAGTGAATGAAAACGAGCTAAATGATAATGACAGAAGTAAAATAGAAGTAACCGAAGACATGATAAATAATGAGTTACATAAATTAAAGAAACGAAAAGCACCAGGACATGATGGAATGATGTCCGAAATGATAGTAGAAGGCTGGAAAGTAATTAGTACCTCAGTTATAAGACTATTCCAAGGGAGTATTTCCCAGAAGATGGAAAAAAGGGACAATAAAACCACTGTTAAAAGGCGAAGATAAAGACCCTATTGAGCTAAAGTCATACAGACCAATATGTTTATTGCCAGTAATGGGTAAACTATTAGAAAGAGTGTTGGTGACAAAATTGGCGAAATCCTGAGGATGCCATGGACCAGATCAAAAAAGCAATCGCTGAAAGAAGCGAAAAATATGTACTGGGCATATTCCTAGATATGTAAGCGGCATTTGACAGAGTATGGTGGCCGGCAGTATTAAGGCAATTAAGAATGGCTGGACTTAAAGGAAAACTATACAGAGTGATCATAGACAATTTGAACAGAAGACAAGTAGAAATGATTGAATCAGGAAGGAGAGTTAGCAAAGTAGTTAACAGAGGGTGCCCACAAGGCTCAGTAATGGGTGTTGATAGCCGACCTAATCAAAATATTAAAGAGAGCAGGTAGAAAAGTGGTGTTTTTTGCAGATGATGGAGAGGTCATCTTATGGGGCAGAAGAGACTTGGAGGTTGTAGCAGGAGAAACATTAAGAGAAATAACCACATGGTGTGGTAGTATAAAACTGTAACTATCAGAGAAAAAGACGCAAATGATGCTATAAAAGGCACCTCGAGAAGAGAGCCAACAGTGCTGGTCGACGAGGTGACAATAAAAATGGTTAAGGAGTTAAAATATTTAGGGTAAAATGGCAACAAGGATGGAAAGATGTAAAGCACAAGTTATGAAGTGTCGTTGTTGTTGTCCCTACCTACTCGGTGTTGAGATGTGGTGACCTCATCATCCAGTCTTAGGACTGCAATCAGCCACTGGCTCTCCAGGTTGGGGAAACAGTACACTGACGTCACACAGTACACTATCACAGCACACGTATACATAGGGCCATTTGTAGTATTCACTCTAGGGCTACCCATCCAAGTTTCTGGCTGTCAACAAGGCAAAGATAAGGCGAGAAAATGGACAGCACAAAATATAAAGAAACAATATGAGTTGTACAGCAAATGGAGAAAGTTATCCAGACTTCGGAACTGGAGATCCCCGGATGAGGGTGAGTCGGGTAAAGCTACCTGCCCTGATCGTGGGGCTAGCCAGTCGCGACAGGAAAAATATATTACTGGTTTAGAGAAAGAGGTAGAGGTAGAGGAGGTTCCACAGGGACAAAGGGAGAGGACGAAAAGAGGAGGAAAAATGGAAGAGGAGGAGGTTAAAACACCAGTGGGAAGAGAGGAAGTGTTTGAATGGACTGATGGAAGTGAGAAATTAAATAAAGATATAAAGAGGAGGAGACACTCATTTGTATCCTCCCCGAAGGAACTAAGAGGAATGGCTGAAGAATCGTATGTAGTAAAGGAGTATTGTGTTGAGATCGAACAAATGGTCGAAGAGATAAGAAGGTACACGGAGAGGACCTTAATGACGAAGGATAGCCGTCACGAAACGTACATTATGCCAAGGTTAAATAAAATTACTGACATAAGGAAAAAATGTGAGCAGGAAAGTAAAACGATGAAAAGGTGTGAGTGGGTAGAAGGGAAAATTGCAGCAATCGAAAGGAAATTGAGCAATATAAGTGCAATATATCCGAAGGAAGAGTTGAAGGAAATAGTAGTATCACCAAGAGAATAGCTTGTCAATGGAACATCAATATAAAGGATGCTATTAGAACAATATATAATGAAGTATATGTGCCGATAGTGCTATATGAAGCAGGGAGCTGGTATGACAGAATCATACCAAGCAAAGGCATACTAGCTTTGGACAGAGGACAAAGAATGGTAAACATAGCCATGACAGCGGCATATAGAACGGTGGCGACAGATGCTCTGCAGGTGTTAGCAGGTACAATACCGCTAGATATAGAAGCAGAAGCAATAAGGATAAAAAGAAAATTAAAAATTCAAAGAGTGGTAGAATGGAGTGGAGAAGTGATCGAAAAGAAAGGATCTAAGCGAAAAATCAAAGAAAAAAAGGTAGAAATATGGCAAAATTGATGGGCCCAAGTGGGTAACAGTCAATGGACAAAGAGTATAATTCCAAATGTCAGGGTCAGATTAGAGATGAACTGGCTGCCCAGTCACGCAATGACACAAGTGTTAAGTGGGCAAGGGAGATTCAGAGAGAATCTCTTTAACCGAGGACTAGCTGAAACAAGCTGTTGCTAATGTGGTAAGGAAGACACTGTCCAGCACGTGATATACGAGTGCGTCAAGTATAATAAGGAAAGAGAAGAATGGCCGAGTGAGCTGGACATCTCAAATATAAGAGAATGGCTAAAAGGAGATAACATTGGAAAGGTTGAAAAGGTTGTAGGAACTATACTCAGGAAACGAAGAGAGGAAGGAGTGTAGAGGAAAAGAGGTGCTATGGAGGTGAGGTAGAAAAGATGGTGTGTATGGAGAAGTGGGTGAGAGGTATCTCTGTGGAGAGAAGGTGTGAAAGCGAGGAGAGGAGAAATCAGACTGAAATCGAAAGATTAAGTCTGCAAAGGGTACGGAGCACTCTCCAGTTCACAAAAGGGCGGGCACCCTCCCGTCCAATTGTGAACTGGTAAACCGTAGGGGCTGCGAGAAATTTGCAGTCTCGGGGCACGCGACCATTCGGGCTCTAGTCAGCCAAAATGGTACCACGGAAATGGCCCCCAGCCAGGGCCATCATTAGGTGGTGGCCGGGAGTGCTTGCACTGCCGGGTACCACGGAAATGGCCCCCAGCCAGGGCCATCATTAGGTGGTGGCCAGGAGTGCTTGCACTGCCCGGTCACATGATGTGGTGGTTGTGGTTGCATCCCTCTCAGTAGGGGGAAGCTAGTGCGTGGATTATGCCCCTGCCATTAAAAATTAAACACACAACTAAGAATGGATCAAACACTTAAAGTGAGAATCCAAGTTGTGAAGTGTCGTTGTTGTTGTTGTTCCTACCTACTCGGTGTTGAGATGTGGCGACCTCATCGCCCAGTCTTAGGACTGCAATCAGCCACTGGCTCTCCAGATTGGGGAAACAGTACACTGACGCCACACAGTACACTATCACAGCTCACGTATACATAGGGCCATTTGCAGTACTCACTCTAGGGCTACCCATTCAAGTTTCTGGCTGTCAACAAGGCAAAGATAAGGCGAGAAAATGGACAGCACAAAATATAAAGAAACAATATGAGTTGTACAGCAAATGGAGAAAGTTATCCAGACTTCGGAACTGGAGATCCCCGGATGAGGGTGAGTCGGGTAAAGCTACCTGCCCTGATCGTGAGGCTAGCCAGTCGTGACTGGAAAAATATATTACTGGTTTAGAGAAAGAGGTAGAGGTAGAGGAGGTTCCACAGGGACAAAGGGAGAGGACGAAAAGAGGGGGAAAAATGGAAGAGGAGGAGGTTAAAACACCAGTGGGAAGAGAGGAAGTGTTTGAATGGACTGATGGAAGTGAGAAATTAGATAAAGATATAAAGAGGAGGAGACACTCATTTGTATCCTCCCCGAAGGAACTAAGAGGAATGGCTGAAGAATCGTATGTAGTAAAGGAGTATTGTGTTGAGATCGAACAAATGGTCGAAGAGATAAGAAGGTACACGGAGAGGACCTTAATGACGAAGGATAGCCGTCACGAAACGTACATTATGCCAAGGTTAAATAAAATTACTGACATAAGGAAAAAATGTGAGCAGGAAAGTAAAACGATGAAAAGGTGTGAGTGGGTAGAAGGGAAAATTGCAGCAATCGATTTGTGAGAACGGAAATAAGAAAAGGAAAAGAAACCACTGAGGGTAAATTCAATGAACTGGAGACCCAAAAATCCTTAAGACAAAAGTGTGGAATCTCTTAAGAATGAAAGAACTGGAGAATGGGTGGCTGTGGTAAAAAGGAAAAAGAGAGGACCACAAGTTGTAGTGGAATTTCCCAGAGAAGGAGAAGGAAAGAAAAAAAGTTGACCTTGTGGAATGCTTGGATAAAAAAGGCGGGAAAATAAGAGTAATAAATATGAGAAGGCATGGAAGAAACTCCATGGTGGTGGAACTCCATGATGAAAATGATGTTGAGGAATTAAGGAAGAGTGAAAAAATAAGGAAAGCAGGATTAGTGGTTGATGGAGAACCCAAACTAAGGAAACCAAGAGTACTAATCAGAGGAGTTGACAAGGAAATAAGTAGAGAGGAACTACTTGATGCAGCGGCAAGTAGGAATCCAGAGATATTCCATGGAATAACAAAAGAAAGATGGCGAGAAGCTTTTGTGCAGGAAATTGAGCTTGGAAAGAGAAATATAAATACCAGGTCTTGGGTGGTGAAAGTAGATGAGATTCTGTTTGCAAGAATCATAAAGAAGAAAAGAATTTATGTGGGAGTATGGACATGTAACACAGAAGACTTTATAACACCTATAAGGTGTTATAAATGCCATGACCTAGGACACCATCAAAGGAGATGTGGGAGAGTAGTAACTTGCTCCAACTGTGAAGAGGAAAGACATAGTGGCGAAAAATGTGAAAAAGAGAAAAAGAGATGGGATGTGCGAACTGTAAAAGATATGAACAAAAGGAAGTTAATGGAAGGAATTAGTCCAGGTGGCGGTCATTAAATGAAACAACTAAATAGTTTCAACTATTTATTGTTTGCCAACGTTTCGACCCCCTTTGTGGGTCATCATCAGGGCGCATGGGGGGAGAATGGAAATTAGGTCACCTAGTAATTCTCAACGGTCAACTAATTACATCCACAATGATAAAAGGAAGTTAAACTTCCCAAAATCGACATTTTGGGATGGATGCCCAATAATGGCAAGAGAGAAGGCGGAGATTAGAAAAATAACTTCCTATGAAATAAAGGAAGATAGAGGAGATAATATGGAAGTAGTAGAGGGAGATGGACAAACTGCAAGTAAAAAAGGAAGAGGTACTTAAAATAGTACAGATTAACCTAGATAAAGCAAAAAATGCAAATACAGAAATAAGAACCAGTGCACTAATAGAAGGGATAGATATACTAGCAATTCAAGAACCTTATGTGACTGGAACAAATAAGATACCGGAATTTGGAATGGGGAGCAAAATAATAATGGGTAACAAAATAATAATGGGTAACAAAAAAGGTGAAAAACCTTGGGCAGCAATGGTGGTATTAAACCCACAAGTGCAAATGATGAAAATTCCTGAACTATCAAATAGTCATTGTGTGGTTGTGGAAGTGATGCCAAATCCCAAATTCCAGCAAAGAGCTTTTACATAGTAAATGTATACTGTCAATTTAAAGATGGTATAGAGAGGTATTTGTCTATGATAGAGAGAGCAATAACAAAATTGGATGGAAAAGACATATTAATCATAATGGATGCAAACGCAAAAAGTCCTTGTTGGGGAGGACAAAAAACCGATGAAAAGGGAATAGCACTAATGGAAATGATAGCAGCTCAGAAGCTGAATATTATTAACGATATAAGTGAAGGTCCAGCGTTTATAAGAGGAGGAGCAAAATCTTATATTGATGTGACTATTGCTACAAATAATTTGAAGGAGAAAGTAAGGAAATAGAGCATACACTGGCTGTGGACAAGTAGTCCGCATGCTGCAATACAAATAGAAATTGATCGGAAAAGGTTAAAGACAGGAAAAATTGAAGTAGTAAGGTGGAAAACAAAAACTGCAGATTGGGAAAAATATAAAGAAAAACTTAATGAGAAAGAGGAGAAAATGATGGAATACCCAATGAATACTAGAGAGAGTGTAATTAAATATGCAGGAAAATTATAAGGGTGGATCATTGAAACTGCTCGGAAAACATTAAAGAAAATTAGGGTAAGAGGCAAAGAAGTGAAGTGGTGGAGCAAAAGACTCCAGGAAATGAAGAGAGAGGTACTGAGAGTTAGAAAGAAATGGTGGAGAGAAAATGAAATCAGTGCTAAAGAGGATTTAGAAAGGAGATGGAAGACTATGAGAAGGGAATACAGGAAAGAAATTGAAATACAAAGACAAGAAAGTTGGAAAAAGTTTGTCGATGAAGAGTGTAGGTAAGGGACCATGGAATGTGGTATATAAATTGGCTAAGGGGAAGAAAAGCCCAAGTAAAGCGTTAACAGCGATTGGAGATGATTCAAAGGAATGCACATGGGAGGAGTCGGCAAACAGGCTGTTGAACGGATTAATAGTGGATGATGATCAGGAAATGGACTTAGAAATACACAAGGAAATGAGAAGTAGGATTAATGATCGAGAAATAGAGCCGAAAATTGGAAGAACAATAGTGACAATAGACAAAATAGAACAGGAGATGAAAAATGTAAAAAGGGTAAGGCCCCCGGAAGGGCGGGTATAGTAATGGAGATGATTGTTGAAGGGTGGAATAGTCTAAAAGAACCACTGAGGAAACTGTATCAAGGATGTTTAGACAAAGGAGTCTTTCCAAACAGATGGAAAAAGGGAACAATAAGAACGTTGGTGAAGGGTGGAGAGAAGAATGAGAAAGCAATAAAGTCTTATAGACCAATTTGTCTACTCCCAGTACTTGGAAAGTTATTGGAAAGACTGATAGTAACTGACATGAAAAATATTTTCGTTGATGGAATTAGTAGAGAGCAATATGGCTTTATGCCAAATAAATGATGAAGATGCAATGGAGAGAATAAAAAATATAGTTGAAAGTAGAACAGAAAAGTTAATACTTGGAATATTCATCGATATGGAGGCTGCCTTTGATAAGGTGTGGTGGCCAGGAGTAATGAATATATTAAGAAGTAAGGAAGTAAAAAGGAGCTGTTACAGGACAATAAAAGATTGCTTAGGTTGAAGAACAGTGGAAATGGTAGAAGCTGGTAGGAGAGTAACAAAAACAGTAAACAGAGGATGCCCTCAAGGCTCAGTTTTGGGTCCACAACTATGGAAAATATTAATAGATGAATTAATAAAGGAAATAAGAAAAATAGGTTGGGAGATGGTAGCATTTGCAGATGATTGTGCAGTAATAATATGGGGAGAGTCAAGGAGAGACATAGAAATTGAAAGTAGAATAGTATACTGCGAAAAATGGTTGAATGGTGTAAAACAAACAAAATGAGTATATCTGCAGAAAAAACAAAAAAGATGTTATTGAAAGGAGTGATGAAAAGGAACCCGATCGTGACATATGAAAACGTGAACATAACAATGACAACTAAAATAAAATATTTAGTATGAGTAACATGGGAAAGTGGATGGAGGATAAATACACATATAGATGATGCATTACAAAGAGCAAATGACAATTTCAGAAAAGTCATAAAGATGATAAAAGTTGCATGGAATATAGAAGTATATGAAGTGATAAAGATAATCTATGAAGCAGTATATGTACCAATAGCATTATATGGTGTAGCAGTATGGTATGATAGGATGAATAAAAGCAAAGGAGTATTAAAGTTAATTAAGGGACAGAGAGTAGCGGCAATAGCGTTGACTGGTGCATAAATGACCACTCCGAGTGATGCACTAATGGTGATACCACTTGATATTGAGGCTGAAGGGAGGACGATAAAGAGGAAAGTTAGGAAAGGATTGGTAATAAGGTGAGGAGGAGAGGAAATAGAAAAAGTAGGTCTTAAAAGACAAATAAAGGAAAAGAAGATAAAAATCTGGCAGGAGAGATGGGATAGAACAGAAAAAGGAAGAAGAACAAGAGGAATAATCCCTAATGTAAAGAAAAGATCAAAAATGAAATCGTTCTGGCCAAGAGACTACTTAACAAATGTGATAAGTGGACATGGTGATTTTGGTGAATATTTGAAAAAGTTGGAATAATAGAAAATGAACTTTGTACGTGTGGAAGAAAGGAAACACTAAGACACGTAATAACAGAATTTATGAAGTATGACGAAGAAAGAAGAAGATGGCCGAATAATGTAAGAAAAGAGGAACTGAAAGAATGGATCGAAGAAAAATACTACGAAGATATAAAAGAAATAATAGAAAAAATAATGAGGAAAAAGAAAAAAGAAGTAAGACCAGAAATATATATAAAAAAAAATACTTGGAGAAGATAGATTGGAGACCACCGATAATGGGGACGGTTATCAGCATAGCTTCTAGCTCTACTGTCCCTCTGCCTCTCCTGTACGTCCAGGTGCGTCAGAAAAGCCATAGTTTTAACTAGAGATAGTTGCGGGGCACGTGACCATTCGGGCCTTAAGAAACAAACCAAAATGGTACTACGAGGGTGCCAATTACGATTGGACCATGGGTGGTCGCCGGGAGTACTTTTACTGCCCGGTGGCATGACGTAGTGGTCCCTCTTCGGAGGGGGAAGCTACTGTGTGGGTTATGCCCTTTGTCAGCTCAAATCAAAACACTAGCAGGAAAGGCCAAATACAGAAATGTTAGAACCTCTGCAGGGATGTGTTAGTATTTGTTGTTGTGTTCGCACATTCCGAAGCAAGATTGGGCAGGGTGTCCATATAAGAGCTAAGCATCCTCTCTCTGCAAATGCAAAAATCACTCCTGCTCCCAATAAACCCAGACGGGGCGACGAGGAACTAAAGTTGATGGCAAAAAGGTGAGCTGAATTGGTAATGCTAGCCACTCCAATGATCAATAAAGCACTGCTCCCAATGTTTCTCTCAGGTACACTCGAGTCAATAAAGGGCATCCGGCGCCGTCAAGACTATAAAGCCTGGGTTGGTCAGGCCTATGCCCGTTTGAGAGAAGAGCCTCCTCGTACAGCACACCCCGATCCTTGTGCTGTGGGAGCCGCGAACGCTAGTAAACGCTAGGCAATCCTGAGAAGTCATTTCCTCCCCAGGGTCATGCATGGATTGGTTCTTGGCAGGGTTACAGACGGTTACGTCCGGTTTATAAACGTACAGTCTGAATCTCTGCCTACTCGAGTGAGGACCAGCAGGGGAAGGAGGACAAATATGGAGACGCTATGTAGGGCAGGATGTCAGGTGCAGGAAACAGCAGCACATGTGGTCCAACAGTGACATCGCAGGTGGTCGCTTTTGTGCCACAACGCTATTTACAACCTTGTGGGAGGTTCATTAGCTAAGAAAGATTGGGTGGTCACTTACGAACCACATATGTATTCCGCATCCGGGCTAAGGAAACCAGACATAGTAGCCATCAAGGATGGAGCTGGGATTGTACTGAACACCCAAGTTATAAGCGGCAGACCTACTCTGGATTCGGTCCATGTGTCCCAAGAAGGAATATTATGCCACCAACGAAAGCCTTATGGAAGAGATAGCTGAGAGATTTGAAATCCCAAGGGATCATCTCAAGGTGTCTACAATAACTATCTCTTGGAAGGGAGTGTGGAGCCAAAAGAGTTATGACGATCTGATCTCCTTCGGGGTCCCGAAAGGGATACCTTCGTGAAGTGACGACCAGAGTGCTCTCTGAGGAAGCAAGGGATCTCCCTACGCATCACACTGGGACATCAGGCTTCTAAGGATGGAGTGGACCTCAGAGCGCGGGTAAACGGCGGGAGTAACTATGACTCTCTTAATGTCTGCCGATGGTTGAAACCAGCCAGATTTTTCTTCTCTGGTCAGTAGTGGATTTGTCCAAGATGGCTAGCGATCCCAAAGGATGAGGAAGCGAAGGTGACAACAAGGGTTGTTAAGTGGCTCCGAGAACCGCAGGTGGAAAACGCCTCGTTTGTTGCTAGGAACGACGAGGTAGGCTAGAGCTAAACAACTCGACATGTAGGGACTAGGTGAAAGGTTCGCCGATTCCTAGTCTCTTGCCTGTCCGCGAGGGCAGGACCTCTCAAGGTCGAATTCCAACCATGTGCCTACCGACCTCCGATTCGGGAAGAGGCCCACAAGTAGGGTGTATGAAAATAGCTAAGCTATCGAATACACACACTGTGTGATGGTAGAAATAATGCCAAGGAGGAGAGAAAGCTTTTATCTCGTAAGTCTAAATTGTCAGTTTATTAAATAATATAGTAATACATCTGAGAATGACCGAAAGAAATCAATCATACCCTTTGGAGAAAGAAAATACTGATAGCAGCAGATGCAAACGCAAAGAGCCCACAATGGGGAACCCCAAAGTAAGACCTAAGAGGAAAAGATCTCGAAGAACTGATTAACGGATTAGCAATAGAAGTTGTGAACGACGCCGAGCAGGGTCCCACTTATGTTAAAAGAATTGCCAAGTCGTACATCTATGTTACCTTAATAACTAAGAGCTAAGTCGTACATCTATGTTACCTTAATAACTAAGAGCTATCTCGATGCTTAAGCAAAAATATGATGGTAAAGCTGAGTATACCTGGGAAGAATCAGCTGGAAGACTTCTGCAAGGTCTGAGAATAGATGATGATGACGATACAGAGAAGCATATAGCTATAGGTAAAAGAAAACGAGGTAAACGACAAAGACAGAAGTAGAGTCGTAGTTGATGAAATATCAATAAAGGTGGTAACTGAGCTAAAATATTCAGGCGTAAAGTGGCAAAAGGGCTGAAACAGTTGCGAGAGAAAACACAAAAAACTAATAATAAGATAAGATGTGTTACAAAACGGAATGCATGTCAGTGGAACACAAATATAAAGGAAGCGATTAGTATGATTTATAAAGCAGTGTATATGCCAATTGTATTTTATGGAGCAGGCATAGCATAGCTATGACAGCGCCGGACATACAAGCATAAGCTGTATCGACAAAACCATAATTAAGCTGCAACAAATCATCGAATACGAAGGAGAACCGTTTGAGAGAAAAGGACCTAAACGGAAGTTGTGTAAGAAACCGAATAGAGATTAAATAACTATCCAGTCACGAAATGAAGCAAGTCTTAAGTGCGCATGGGCTATTGAGAGTTTTTTTTGTTTTTTTTAGCATATAAATGGTTAGCATCTACTTGTGAATGTGGTCAGACAGATAATGTATCACCCAATGATGGCCTGGGATCGCTAGGGTGGGGAAGCGAAGACTGTTTGGGAGCCTCAGTGCCGCAGGTGAGAAACATTGAGAAACAAAGTATGGTTAACAGGTCTTAAGAATGAGATCATTGATCTAGTAACTGGTGTTGAAACGGTCATTTTCGAAGCAGCAATGCTTTGTGAGATAGCCCCAGCAAGGGCGACCATACAAAAAGGCAAATTAAGGATTTTTTTGCCCCTATCTGCTGTATCAATAAAACCAAAATTAAGTTGCAATGAATGGTGGAATGCCAAGGAGAACCTGTTGAGGGGAAAGGATCTAAACAGAAAGATGTGTAAGAGACCGAATAGAGATGAAATAACTACCCAGGCATGGAATGACTGCCTAAAGGCAGCAGGTGACTACAGACCAATCTCGATTGTGTCAGTAATTGTACGTTACCCTCATAAGATATTGCGTCCAGGATATTTAAGCTAAGTATGCTAGATAAAAGGTAGAGGTACTTTGTTCTCGCTAAGAATATTGTTCGCCTCAGTATTGTTCTGAATAAAGTTTTTTTTCTATAATAAAAAAAAATCTTACATAGTAAAGGAATATATGGATGCGATTGACCAGGTGTTAGAAGAAATGAAAAGGTACATACAGAGATCGTTGACATCTAAGGACACCAGACACGAAAAATACTTAATGCCAAGAGTGGAGAGAATATCATCTGTGCAGATGAAATGGGTAAAGGAATCAAAAAGAATGAACAGATGTGGATTGGTAGAAGGAATAATAGCTTCTTTAGAAGAAGGAGTAAAAAGTATCAACATAAAGGAATGGAAGGAGGATATCAAACACAATATAAATGAGGTGGTAGAGCAAAAGATGAGCTCAATTGTAAATGATGTAAGAAAAGAAATGCAAAAAGTAGCAGTGAAGATATGACAGCAGCAAGATGTTGTCCTGCGGAGTATGGAGGATAACGATTAGAACTTACGGAGGCTTGGAGAAGACATCCAAGCTGTAAAGGGACGAACTGAGGAAGCCACCAAACTTTGGGATACAAAAAGCAAACATGGTGGAGATAGGAGTATAGAATCAGTGATGAATAAACCAGAAGGTGACTGGGCAACAGTTGTGAAAAGACGGAAAATAAGAACACAAGTGGTGGTGGAATTTCCTAAAGAAGGTGAGAAAAAGAGGAAAGAGGACTTGGTAGAAATATGATAGTGGAACTTCACGATAAAAGTCATGTTGAAGTAGTTCTTGTATTAGTAGGAAAAATGAAAAACTCCAAAAAGCAGGGTTTATATTGGATGGAGAACCCAAGCTAAAACAGCCGAGGGTTATAATAAGAGGTATAGATAAGGATATACTGAGAGAAGAGCTGTTAAGCGCAGTTGAGAGCAGGAACCCGGAATTATTTAGCGGAATTTAAAAATATAGATGGAAATGTATATTTGTACCAGAATTGGAATTTGGTAAGCAAAATAGAACAATCAGATTATGGGTTGTTATTGTTGATGAACTAATGTTGGCGTGCAGAGTGGAGGAGAGTTTATAACGCCTATAAGGTGTATAACTGCCAAGAATGTGGACACCATCAAAGGAAGTGTGGTAGGAAAACCACTTGTCTAAAGTGCGGATAAGAGGAACATAGAGGAACAGAATGTCGTAAGGACATGGGGATGTATAAACTGTCGGAGATATTGAGTGGGAGATAGGCGATACTTGATTTTTGAGGGAAGGATGTATGAAGGCAGAAGAACTGACTGCAAAAATTGACAGTTATGGAGGCACTAAAGAGACTATGGTATGAAATACCATCTAATACACACTGTGTGACGGTAGAAATAATGCCAAGGAGGAGAGAAAGATCTAGTAAGTCTAAATTGTCAGTTTAATAAATAATATAGAAATACATCTGAGAATGATCAAAAAAAAATCAGTCATACCCTTTGGGGAAAGAAAATACTGATAGCAGCAGATGCAAATGCAAAGAGCCCACGATGGGGGACCCCAAAGTAAGACCTAAGAGGAAAAGATCTCGAAGAACTGATTAACTGTTAGGTCTTTACAAAAATGGTGTCTGGGCACCCTCCTCCATCTAGGGACATTCAGATCATTGAGGAGAAGCCGGCCTCCGGTTCTACAGGACTGGAATCGGCTGATCAGATAAAGTCTGTTCTTATGAATGCAGTCAAACCTGCTGAAATAGAATGGCAGGTAGTTGGTGTTAAGGCCCGTGACAAAAGTGTTAGGTTGAGCCTCGGCACGGGTGAGGCCGCATGTAGGGTGCTTAAATCGAGTGCCCTTGCCCAGGCAGGTCTGGCGGCCAGCCCTATTGGAAAACACAGACCAAGGGTCTGCATATATGATGTGCCACGATCTGGGTGACTCGTGGGGTAGTTTTTCCAATTCAATGAATTTAATTTGATAAATAAAATAATTTAAATTAAAATTGCTACAAATTATGAAAGATGTTGATAGTGATTATGTTGAATGAGGTTATATAAAAGAAATACAGGTGAATAGCAATGAACTAATCTGTTTATAATAAATAAGATTATTATTTCATGTCAGATATCAATTTTATTTACTCAATGTTAAAATTACATACCAGTAACAAGTAGCCACATCCAAATTATTCAATAACATCGTTTTATCTTTTAAACATAACCGTTGTATACCATCATAATTCCTTTGCAACTTAGATGCGTATTTTCTTCAAGTGTAGGTAAAGCCTTTATCCAGAAAAAAAACGTGTTTTTTAGGATTCAGAAAAAAAACCTTTTATGTTTGTTTTGTTTTTTAACGAAAGATTAAAACTTCGAATTATTTTCGAAAAACTAATAATGATTGAACATGAGTCTACGGCAACTAACATACAAAACATGGATACGATGCTCAATATTATTAAATATATTTCTTATAAATTGGAATATTATCTCTGCTAATTAATTTAACTGAGATGATTTTGCTTCTAGATGGTTAAGAAGGAATTTGATTGTCATTCAAATGAGTACTTATAATTTCTCTTGAAACGTATAGTAATATGTACTTTATTATAACTGGAATGAAGTGAATGGATATTTTATCCCATCCTTGTCGCCAACTAATCCGTATTTTATTATAACTGGAAACTATAATGTGAATAAGAACGCATAGAAAATATTAACACACACTTATATTTGAATTAATAATCACATATGTGAATATATGGGAAGGTTACTGGGAACCAGTGTTGCCACAGTTAAACAAATTTTGTTTTACGTTTTAGAAAAATATATTTTTCAACCATTTAGAATAGTAATAAAAACTATCCTATCTTTTAAGTTGGACTAAATAACAGATACTTACGGAGTTTGATCAAAGTCGGTTCAGTAATTTCAGAGTTTATCCCGAGCATAATATATATATATATATATATATATATATATATATATATATATATATATATATTAAACTTAGGGTAGATAATAGCGACCAGGATATCTAGGCTAACTATGCTAGATGAAAGGCAGAGGTCCTTTGTCCCTCATTTGGGTTCTCAAGGCGAGGGGCTTTCCGCAGGAATTCATTGGCTATTATTCAAGTCTTTACGACGATAGCGGAACTAGACTAGCTATGGAAGAAAGATCAAGCCGAAGGATTAAGGTCAATAGAGAGGTAAGGCAGGATGACCCACAGTCGCTTTTCCTGTTTGTTTTTTTCTCCATGATGGCATTGGCGTACACTATACAGCCATTTCATATATTATTTGTATACCGGTCACTCCGATAATATGTGTTTTAGGGTCTCCCTGCCACCACATTTGTCACATTCCGAAGATTCTAATACGCCTATTTTATGAAGATAATTGTTGCAGAGCTCTTGATTTTTCCTTATTCTAATATATGTTTTTATCATGTCTTTACTTAAATTTGATTCCGCGAACCAGGAGTTTCGAATAATTTTTGAAAATATGGTTTTGTAAAATTGTCCTGATATAGCTGTTGGCAAATTTTGAATGTATTTAATTTAATTGGTTTGTAAAAATCTTTGTATGGTATCTGAAAGTCAACCCGTTGCCCGCTGTGATGGCAGAGTTAGCCAGTCCATTCACTACCTCGTTGCCTGGGATACTCGCGTGACACTTAATCCATCTACAGACAATATGTTCTTTATCTTTGACTGCTATGTAGTGTTTTTTCATCATCTCCGTTTGTAAGCTTCTGAGGTTTTTGTTGATACTGTTTGGTTTATATAAGGTATTTATTAAAAACATATAATAATTAGTTTATAGTTTGAAAAGGTTAAGTGTTACTTGTTTATTAGTTTTTGTTGTTCAATAGTTGTCAAATTAAAAAAGAAGAATTAGTTCTCAAAAGTTTTTAAATGAATTAAACATAGCGCAGTCAAGAAACTATCGCTCCCATTAGAAAGTAAATCTCTGAATTGAACTATGGAAGAATTCAATAATCCATCTCAATTAGATGAAGAGACGGATAACATCTCCGAAAGCTTTCGAAGATTCCGAGCTGAGTTAGAGGTATACATCAGCAACAGAAACTGAAAAGAAATCGAGATAAGTTCAAGCCGCAAGACTGAAAAATTTATTGGGGTCGGATGGACTGAAACTCTACTTAACAATAACATCTCCC
This sequence comes from Piezodorus guildinii, assembly GCA_023052935.1. Classification (NCBI taxonomy): domain Eukaryota; kingdom Metazoa; phylum Arthropoda; class Insecta; order Hemiptera; family Pentatomidae; genus Piezodorus; species Piezodorus guildinii. The sequence continues at coordinate 188,436,482 of CM041293.1, read as the reverse complement.
AAACCATCCCAAGAAACCGTCTATGCAGTCTTGGATGTATAGGAGAAACATTGTACCCCACGTAAGAATGAGAGTATTGTAGTATTCAAATTTTTTAGCAGGAAACAACAGTTAAATGAGCCATTTAAAAGATTTTTTATAGATATTTTAGGGCTTAGAAATAAAAGCACTCAAGAAAGGCTTTTGCGAGAAGACTCTTCATTGGACAAAACCATTAGTTTTTGCAAAACTGTAGAAATGGCTGAATGGGACAAGAAATAAAAGCAATATAAAAAAGCAAGTCTGAAGGAATCTAAAGAAATATTGGAAATGAAAATGAAAGTTCCGCTGAAAAGATCAATGGAACAAAGAACTCTTCAAGATGGTATTAATGATTTTGGTCGATGTCGCTATTAGCACGTTAGAGGAAAGTGCCCTGCGTTTGGAAAACAATGTTCCATATGTAAAAAGTTTAACCATTTTGCAAAAAAGTGTATTCAAAACCATAGAAAAAACAATTGAACGAAGTACAAATAAGTGAATGTCTTCAAATTAGAATCACTGACAATTTGTGTGTGTGGTGTTAAAACGTTAGTTAAAGATGAATAGTTTCCAATATGGCATACAATTCAGCAGTATAAGAACAACCAGTCGGTAATTTATACTGAGCATTATGATTGTCTTTAGGAATATTGTTACGGTTAAAATTTTCAAAAAGAATTAATTTTAATAAAAAAAAAAAAGAATTCCCTAACCGTAACTATACCCCAGATACTCAGTGGAGACGGGCGGGTTCCACAATAAATTTATTTCGAGCGCCACGCTATTTGAAAAAAAAAAGAAACAAGGTAAATAGCGAAACCCTTTACATTAATAATATTTTTAATGAAAATAAATAAAAAATTAAAATTAAATTTACAAACGAAAAAAAGTTATTAAAATAACAGGTGGTTACGAACTCGTTACCTCACTGTCTGAATACATCTATCTATCCCATGAGCTATGGACTCATATGACGTCACTATATCTTTACACATTATTAGCCTCGACGAGGGTTGTACAATGTTACCTTGTTAAGGTTAATATTAAATGGAAAATATTTAAAAAAATATTACTTAAAAACAAAAAAAAATACAAAACTTTATTTCTAATAGTAATACAAAATAAATGATTCTTTAACAACAAAAAAAAAAGATAAAAAAAGAAAGGAAAACTTATTACTACTTATATCCTAATTTATTTTGGTCTAAAAAAACACATATTTGTCCTTTATCTTCCAGGACCGAAACCACTCAGGCTATAAGTTTATTAAACAAAATAAATCACCTTGTTCCTTCTCCCTCGGGAAACAACCTCCTTTCCTTCTTCCCTCTTCCAAATCCGCCAGAATTCTTCCGTCGAGTGTCACTCGCCACACTATTACTATTTACACTACAACTCCAAAAATCTTTCGTTGCAAAATGCTTTTTCTCTTACTCACGATGGGGCCTCTCTCTCGCGGTCTCCAGACAGACCAAACATTCTCCACAACAATCACCTTATCTCCCAAAAACAAAAGTCTATTAACATGTGTTTTTCTTTTACTTTTTTTTTTTTTTTTTTTTAACATTTTTATATTTTGAGTAACCCTCTTCGAGGCATTAAAAAAACTTAATTATTATTAAATAAATAATTCATTCAACATAGATTCATAATTTTTTTATTTTATTTTTTTTTCCATGTAACAATCTCCCCTTTCCCGGAGAAAAAAAAAAGAAAAAAAAATTATCTTCTGCTAATTATCTCCTGAGCTCTATATCCTTAACATGCCATCTCCCAATATCACGGCCATCCATATCCTGCAACTGGTAAGTTTGAGAGCCCAACTTGGCTATGACCTTACACTTTGTAAACGCTGGAGCTAACTTTCTACTGAAATTTTCCGCCGCGTTTGAGAGAACATAATTTCTTTTCCAAACGACATCTCCGATTTTGTGCTCTTGCGATCGTCTTCTTATGTTGTATGTGGCTCTGCTTCTTTCATAGGCCCTATTTAATTTATCTTGAACGTCTTAAAGAAGTAGTGGCAGATCCTTGAATCTAGCCACATAGTTTTTCCTATCGTCTAGCTCGGGTACTTCTTCATCACTAATCGGAGGATGATCATGTCCTGATGTAGGGAGCTCACGTCCAAAGTTAAGATAGGCCGGCGAGTATCCTGTCACTTCATGTACCGCTGTCTGCATGGCAAACGCTAACTTCGGCAAGTGTTTATCCCACTTTTTGTGATTTTCTTTTACATAAGAAGCCAGAAGTGTTTTTATCACTCTATTTGGTCTTTCCATCGGGTTAGCCTGTGGATGGTAAGCTGGTGTGAACCATAATTTGACCATATATTCTTCTGCTTTCTTCCTAAAGGCATCACTCTTGAATTGAGGACCGTTATCACAAATTATAACTTGCGGAACACCAAATTTAAGAAAAACCTCATTTTCCATTATCCTGGCAACCACTTCAGCAGTTGAATTTGGAATCGCCACAATAACACTATATTTTGTGAAGCAATCAGTGAATGCTATAATAAACCTCTTCCGGTTGGATGACATTGGAAATGGTCCCATCAAATCCGTTGACACTATTTGCCACGGGTGAGTGACAACTCGCTGTTTCCCCATGAGACCTGCTGGTTTTACTTGCTCTGGTTTATTCGCTAAGCACACTTCACATCTTCGCACATATTTCGCTACGTCCGATGCCATGCCGGGCCAGTAGTAGTACTCCCTTAAACGTTGCAATGTTTTGAAGCAACCAAAATGCCCAGAAATCTCGCGATCATGGCATTCCCATAAGGCTCTTTTCCGATGATCTTTCAGCACTACTAGCTTCCATCTATTATCATTTCCCAATAGTTTTCTTCCATCTACAATACATTTCCATAACTTATTTTCTTCTACCCTCCAATTCGGGTACCTTGCTGGCTCCTCTTCCACTCGGTTTAACATCTTCTTGTACCAGTTATCGGTTATTTCTTCTCCGATATCAATTCTGGCTATTGGGAACTCATATGATCGGGACAGCTGTTGTCAGCTGCTGCGTTTTGTTTCCCAGGTCGGTGGATAATGGTAAAGTGATGTTGCTGCAACTTCAGGGCCCACCTAGCTAAACGACCTTGAGGATCTTTCAGATTATTCAGCCATTTCAGCGCGATGTGGTCAGTGATGACAGTAAAATCCATACCCTCTAAGTATGGTCGAAATTTATCTATGGCCCAGAGTACCGCCAAGCATTCTTGCTCAGTAACGCTATATTTCCTCTCCGCTGACGTCAAGCTGCGGCTATCATATGAGATCACACGGTCTCCTTCTGGGTACTGTTGGAACAGGATTGCTCTAAGTCCTGTGTTAGAGGCATCAGTTTGCAAAAGAATGGTTTGCTAAAGTCAGGGCAAGCTAGAACAGGTGTGGTAACCAGGTTCTCTTTTAGTAGGTGTGGTAACCAGGTTCTCTTTTAGTAAGTTAAAAGCTGCTTCTTGTTCTTCTCCCCATTTCCATCGCTTGTTCTTCTTTAACAACTCAGAGAGGGGCGCAGTTAAAGTTGAAAAGTTAGGAACAAAACGGCGGTACCATGATGTAAGTCCTTCAAATTGCCTAACTTGCTTCACATTCTTAGGTGCTGGGTAATTTAATATTGCTTCTATCTTCCTCGGATCTACCTGTAGGCCATTCTCATTTACCACATAGCCCAAAAACTTAAGCTCTTCTCGACACAATTGACTTTTTTCCCAGTTTGCTGACAAGTTTGCGGAATTTAGACGTTCGAAAACTGTTTCCAGCGTTTTTATATGTGAGTCGAAATCAGGTGAAACGACGATGATGTCATCTAAGTAAACGAAGATATTTGGTTCCAAGTCTGCTTTCAACACACTATCGATGAGCCTTTGCCAGGTTGCTGGCGCGTTATGCAGTCCGAAAGGTATCCTACAAAACTGAAAAAGTCCGCGGTTGGGTACAGTGAATGCAGTTTTTTCCTTGCTTTCCTTAGCCATTGGTATCTGCCAGTAGGCGCTTTTGATATCAATAGAAGACAGTATCTTAGCATCGAGTAACCTGTCAAGGATGTTGGATATGTATGGTAGCGGGTATGCATCCATCTTTGTAACCGAATTCAACTGCCGGTAATCTACACAGAAGCGGTAGGATCCATCTGGCTTCTTAACCAAAACAACAGGTGAGGACCATGCACTCTGCGATGGTTCCACAATTCCTTCCTCCAACATCTCATCGAGCTCCTTATTCAGGACATCTTGGATTTTAGGAGAAACGGGATAGTAGCACTGTTTAATCGGTTTGCTATCGGCCGTATTTATTTCGTGCTCAACCCTGCTCGTGCATCCCAACTTTGATGGTCGAACAGATCTCCATTTTTTTATCAGGCGATCAACAATTTCCTTCTGTTTGAAGTTAAGGTTGAGTCTAGTTAAAAGAGCGTGATCATCCTGCGATATAGTCGAGCATCCTTCCTCAGTAAATGTCCATTTATTTTCAGATACATCGGGTATCAGTCCGAATTTCTCCCAGAAGTCTATCCCCAGGATAATTACATCTACAAGGCGTGACACCACTAAAAATTCGATCACTCTTGATCTGCCCTGCAATTCAACAGGCATATTTGCACTCCCAACCACGTTGAGTGCTGTCCCACCGGCTGCATTTATTTTAACATCCGGTTTTCTCTGTAATTTTACACCAAGTCGTGAGAACCTCTCCCAACATTTTTCACTCATTAGAGATCTAGAAGCTCCGGAATCCAACAAACCAATTTCCGTTTTTCCCAAGATGTTTACCTTTAGGTATGGTCTTTGGTCTAAACTATTTTTAGGGTGCCGAAGAATTTCTCCCTTCTTACCGTCGAAAACTTCCCTTACCACTGACAACCATTCCTCTCATTCAGCTTTCGTTGTGGATTTGGGGTTTTGTTCAAGCTCACATCCACTTAGGCCTGACCCTCTTGATCGTTTCCCTTCCTGTTTTTCTTACAACGCCAGCAATTGTTTCTTTCTACTCCCTTCCAACCACAACCTTCACAAAATGTTGTTTTCTTAAACCGGCATGTTTTAAAGGAATGATTATTTCCTCCACAATTCCAACATCGAAAAGAACTATTCTCTTTTTTCATCTCTTTCAAATCATCTTGGGACGCTTCCACGGTACTGACTTGATTAGCCGGTTTTCTTGGCGGGTGATAAGCCAAATCGGGTTCGAGTAATCCTTTACTTGTTGTTGGAGGCAGTCGATACTCATTGATCCGCCATCTTACCTCTTCTAATCGCCTCCCCAGAGTGATCAATTCTTTTACTGTCCTTACTTGATACGACGCAAGACGGTCCAAGTAGTAGGGATCGATGTTTCTCATGATCAATCTCAACATCTCGTCTTCTGTAGGAACATTTGAGAGCCTGTTAAAATAATTTTTCATGACGGCCACATAGGTACCGATTGATTCGGTAGGCCCTTGAGTTCTTCTATTGATTTCCTCCCAAAGTCTATCTTCGTAATCTAACGGGACGTATTCAGCCTTCAATTCGGAAATATGGCATACAATTCAGCAGTATAAGAAGAACAACCAGTCGGTAATTTATACTGAGCATTATGATTGTCTTTAGGAATATTGTTACGGTTAAAATTTTCAAAAAGAATTAATTTTAATAAAAAAAAAAAAGAATTCCCTAACCGTAACTATGCCCCAGATACTCAGTGGAGACGGGCGGGTTCCACAATAAATTTATTTCGAGCGCCACGCTATTTGAAAAAAAAAGAAATAAGGTAAATAGTGAAACCCTTTACATTAATAATATTTTTAATGAAAATAAATAAAAAATTAAAATTAAATTTACAAACAAAAAAAAGTTATTAAAATAACAGGTGGTTACGAACTCGTTACCTCACTGTCTGAATACATCTATCTATCCCATGAGCTATGGACTCATATGACGTCACTATATCTTTACACATTATTAGCCTCGACGAGGGTTGTACAATGTTACCTTGTTAAGGTTAATATTAAATGGAAAATATTTAAAAAAATATTACTTAAAAACAAAAAAAAATACAAAACTTTATTTCTAATAGTAATACAAAATAAATGATTCTTTAACAACAAAAAAAAAAAGAAAAAAAAGAAAGGAAAAATTATTACTACTTATATCCTAATTTATTTTGGTCTAAAAAAACACATATTTATCCTTTATCTTCCAGGACCGAAACCACTCAGGCTATAAGTTTATTAAACAAAATAAATCACCTTGTTCCTTCTCCCTCGGGAAACAACCTCCTTTCCTTCTTCCCTCTTCCAAATCCGCCAGAATTCTTCCGTCGAGTGTCACTCGCCACACTATTACTATTTACACTACAACTCCAAAATTCTTTCGTTGCAAAATGCTTTTTCTCTTACTCACGATGGGGCCTCTCTCTCGCGGTCCCCATACAGACCAAACATTCTCCACAACAATCACCTTATCTCCCAAATACAAAAGTCTATTAACATGTGTTTTTCTTTTACTTTTTATATTTTGAGTAACCCTCATTTTTATATTTTAACATTTTTATATTTTGAGTAACCCTCTTCGAGGCATTAAAAAAACTTAATTATTATTAAATAAATAATTCATTTAACATAGATTCATTTTTTTTTTTTTTTTTTTCCACGTAACAATATAAATCGCACAACCTGAATTATTATTAATATTTGAGGCATCTATATATGTGAATATGATGCGGCCATTTGTCAGCAAGCAATGCATTAGTAGTGGGGGCAGTCATTGAATGAGGCAATGAGTAACCGACTTCTATTTCCATATTAAATTTTTGTAATAGCATTTCGTATTGTAATTGATATTGAAGTAGTATTTTATTTGAATATATATCATGTAATGAATTTTGATATTTTACGAGTATAAAACTATTGAAAACTAATGGTGTATATATTTCTTTTTTCCCAATAAGCTTTGCTTAAGATAAGAATGCATAGATTTACTATTTTACTGTAGCAATTCTGATTGTAAGCATATGTTCTAAAAAAGATTCTGTCGGTTCGTAGTTGTCTTCTTAGTTTTAGAGGTTGTTTGCTAGCTTCATTTAGTAAGGTATCGATAGGGGTGGAATTATGAGCTCCTATACAAATTCTTATGCTCCTATTATGAATCATATCTGACTTACGCAAATGTGTATAAGTGTCACCGTATAATGTGACTCTGCAATCGAATGTGGAATTTATCGTGCTCCTATAGAATAACAAAGATATGCTTGGATCTGCTCCCCATTTACTGTAATTGCTGATCATTTTTAATATGCACATTTTTTTCTCCGACCGATTTATGATTTCATAAATGAGCTGATTCCAATTTAGTTTTCGGTTGAAATAAGCGCCTAAAAATCTGACGACATTAACGCTTGGGAAGAAAGTTCCAGCTAATTCAACTCACTGATCAAGCGGAAATGTGCGTTCTCTAGTGAACAGGCATATAACTGATTTAGAAGCTGATATCGTCATTCCTGTCTCTAACTCCCATCTCCTTAACGCCCTTACTCTCTCATCCAGTAACACAACACATTTATTAATATCTTGGTTTGAGGTATATAGGCATATATCATCGGCAAATTGTAAGATTAAAACTTTCTCTGGTAAGTATTTTTTTAAATCAGTAGAAAATATTGCAAAAATAATAAACTGCTCAGAATACCCCCTTGAGGTAAACCTATCTGAGACACCCTACTCATGATTATTGAATTTGATATTTTTAATGATATCTTTCTATTGCTGATCAGTTTGATAATATTGTCAACATATTTTGAGGGAAAACCCATGTCTTTCATTCAACAATTTAGTATGTGTAACGGAACAGTGTCGTATGCCTTTGCTATATCTAAAAGAAAAGCGACTGTTTTTTTTCTCCCTGATGTGAAAGCTGTATGAATATTAGTATGTAATTCTAGAAGGCAATCCATCGTTGATTTACCTTTACGAAAACCGAACTGGTAATTAGGCAATTTATCTTGAGATTCTAACCACCGCTCCATTCGCTCCTTTATCATTCTTTCAAACGTCTTTAGTACACACGAACTTAACGAAATCGGTCTATATGATGAAGCGTTATTCGGATCCTTATCTGGTTTCAATATTGGTACAACACAGAACTCCTTCCATGAGTCAGGTATTACATTTGATTGCCAAACATCATTTAAGATTTTTAATAAAACACATTTTAATTTTCTTAGGAAGTTTGTTTAACATGATGTAATGTATATTGTCTAGTCCTGGTGCTGTATTTGGGTTCCTCTTTAAAGAATTATTGAGTTCTTCTAGTGTAAACTCTTTCATTAGTTGAACATTTTCTTCAGGCGTTTCTTCTCTATTATCAGTCATAAAAATATTTTTAAAAATGACATGAGGCGCTAGTATGTCCATAAATAAACGCCATTCATCCTTTGTGACTGGTAAGCGGTTACTTGTTTTGCGATCGCTGAGTACAGCTAGTTTATGCCAAATATCCTTAATTGGGGTGGATTTATTGATACTTCCACAGTATAGCCGCCAGGAATTTTTCTGTTTATCTCTTTTGAGTTTTTTTAATTCAGCATCCGCCTTTTTTTAAGTCAAAATGTTGTAGATATGTAAATAAAAAAAAGTGATTGTGATATCCTAGGCAATGTTATTAGTCTGACTCACATTATTTACGTATGTAGCGGATCCATCATTCAACAGTACTAAGCTGGAGTTCTCTACTGCAGATACTAATTCTTTTCCCATTTTATCGAAAAAATTACAGCCCCACTGGTAATGGTGAGCATTGGCATCTCCTGCCAGAATTGATGGTAAGTCAAAACTCGTAATAATTTTTTTTCCCCATAATTTTTAATTACTAAATTTCGAGGAGGATTAATATACGAAACTATGTTAATTTTAAAATTATTATTAAGTACGACTTTAGCGGCAATCACATCCATACCGCCTAATTTTATAAAAGTTTCTAACCTGTGTAAAAGAGTATTTATTCCTAATCAAAATGGCTACTCCCCCCCTCCCCCCGAGCCATCATCTCTATCTTTCCTAATGATATTGTATCCCGGGAAATTCACATATGTGTTATGCTTGAACCAAGTTTCTGATATTAGGGCAATATCAAAATTGTTTGTAAATAAAAAATATTCTAAACTATTTTTATTTGCTATTGCTGATCTAGCATTCCATTGTAATAATTTATAGGACTTCTTTATTAATTCTTCTTCAGAAATTATTAAATTTTTGTTTGATAAAATTGAACTTACGATTGAATAAATAGCTTCTGAAATTTGATTTACCTTATTCGGTTTGGCCAGAGGTGTTCCAGTAGTTTTAGGTTTTGGGAAATTTATATTAGAAGGTAAAGGATTTGATGGGTATAAAGGCATTTTATAACTATTACGTATTAATCTCCCTCCTTGCTTGTTCGGTAGGGTCAACACTTGGATATTTATCTGGACTTGAGACTCTTACTCTTTTATTTACACTGATTTTACTTTATTTATTATTACTTATTTATTATCCTGAGTTATTTTTGTTATGTAATTGTTTATTATTAGTTTGATCTAATGCTGGAAACGATTCAGGTGTCTGTCTTAATACGGCCCAACTGTATGATTTGTCTTCTAGGAAATGTTTTGTTTCCATGTAGGTTAGATTTTGGGTGGCCATTAATTCTTTAATATTTTTTTGTTTTTTAAATTCCCGTAATATATCTTTAGTTAGAGAAGAATGATTTTGACGTCAGTGAATACATTTCAATAATGTACCGGGAGGGCACTCTTCTTTCGCGTGTTTTTCACCGCAATCCGAACACCTGGGTGTTGTACTTTTACATTGAGTGGTCACGTGACCATAACGAAAGCATGGTACTACTGATTGAATGTACTTGTGTACCTCGCATCTCACGTGATGAATGCTTACATAATTATGGAGAAACTGTCCTCTAAAATGTATAAGAACCGTACCCATCGGTTTAAGTTCATATTCTTTTGTATCTCGGTTCAAAATCTTCCTTTTGAACCTTCTGACTAATAATTTTTAGAGATTCGGAATATAAAGTTTTAGTATTATTTAAGACATCTTCTTCGGATAAATTACGTGTAGTATCTATTCCTCTTATTACTCCTTTTCTTTCCAGCATTAATTGTGGAATATACACTGCAAAATTTTTAGATTTCAAAATATCTGAATTGGCCAGTGCGTTAGCTTGGTGTTTTAACTTTTATTTTGTTACGACCCTACCCGGTGATAGACATGTTATTGTAGATTACTGGAAAAGAATTATTGAATAATTTTCCTACAGACATTGGTTGTATTCGACTGATTTCAATTATTTATTCAGCAGGTGTGGGGGCCTTGGTGTTACATGTCTTCTGACTACGGTCTCAACGGTCCTCTACAACCGTTTAAAAGCGAAGTTGACAACAAGCGATGGTTAGTGCCTCCCAGTGCCGCAGAGTCAAACAGCCTAGGTGAAGGGTAATAAGGCATATTGAGGTTTTTGGGCCCCTATCTTCCAAGATTGTCCTGTAATAGGTAATCTTCCTCCTCTGAGGAGGCTGGGAGAACTTATCGACGTCTCAACCTTAACCACTGATGTCAAGTAAGCGAGTGGGGGCGTCGCGGTGCGCGTCAGTCACCGACAGGATCAAGTATACTGGGAGAACAATACGCACGATGTGGATAGTATGTAGTTTCTACAGGCGCTACTATTCTAAAGTTATTTTGTAAAGACAGTTCTGATAATAGTTTGCCATTGCTATTATTTACATTACAATTCCAGGCTATGTGCTTGGCATTAAGGTCACCTAAGATTATGACGTGCTTATGTACAGAAAATAATTTTTCAAAATCACTAGGTACAAAAAGATTAGACGGAGTCTGGTAGGCAGAGATTACTAAAATTACAAAAGTTTCCAGATTGACCTTAAATCCGGTAGCAATTAAGCAAGATAAATTAGTCAGTGCAAAAAACAAATAATGTGATATAGAATTTTTAATTAAAAGAGCGACCCCCCTATCTGAATCGCATCTGTAAACCTACAAACCCGGCGCATTAAACTTATGTTTAATTTTTAATTTAAAACTACACAAATAGGAACCATATGTTATCACTCTTTATTGTTCTCACAATTCTAACAGGTGTTTTAATTAATCTATACATATAAAAATCTCGTGTCACAATGTTTGTTCGGGATAAGCTCTGAAATTACTGAACCGACTTTGATCAAACTTCGTAAGTATCTGTTAATTGGTCCAACTTAAATGATAGGATAGTTTTTATTACTATTGTAAATGGTTGAAAAATATATTTTCTAAAACGTAAAACAAAATTTGTTTAACTGTGGCAACACTGTTTCCAGTAACCTTACCATATATTTACATATGTAATTATTAATTCAAATAATAAGTGTGTGTTGATATTGTCTATGCGTTCTTTTTTATAAAATATGCATTCACTCCATTGTTTCCAGTTATAATAAAATACATATTTGTTGGCCATGAGGATGGGATAAAATATACATTCACTCCATAGTTTCCATAGCATCGTACCCATGTTTTGTGTGTAGGCTACCGTAGACACGTTCAATTATTAACAGTTTAAAAAAAAAATTCAAAGTTTTAATCTTTCGTTACAAAAAACAAAAACATATAAGGGCTTATTACAGGATCTTAAAAAAATACGTTTTTTTCTTGAGGAAGGCTTTCCCCACAATTGAAGAAAATACGGATCTAAGTTGCAAAGGAGTTATGATAATATACAATGGTTATGTTAAAAAGATAAAACGAAACGATGTTACTGAATAATTTGGATGTGGCTACTTGGTACTGGTATGTTATTGTAACATAGAGTAAATAAAATTGATATCTGACATGAAATAATAATATTTTATTTATCATAAACAGAGTAGCTCATTGCTATTCACCTGTATTTCTTTTATATAACCTCAACAAAGTCACTATCAACATATTTCGTAATTTGTAGCAATTTTAATTTAAATTATTTTATTTATCAAATTGAATTCGACAAACCGCAAACAAAGATAATGAAGTGTAGTTTTTGTTCAATTTTTTTAATGTGCCTCGATATTAGAAACAAGATATTTATAGTTATATTAGATTAATAATAGTGTAGCAACGGTGTCAGTGACGCCAAAGAGGTTATGTAGAGTTGGTTTGCCAATGTCATGCAGCAATGATCTTTATATAAATTTAATTTCTCCAAATTTTCAATTAGTGTTTTCAGTTTAATTACTCATTATTTTTCTAATTATAAATTCATTTTAGGCGCATTGTTAAACCAACTATTACCTTCCTCAGAACGATATATTTTTTTAATTGTTATCAACTGATAAAAACATGTGGTTGATTTTTATTTATTAAAAAAATCTATAAAAAGGTTATCCACATTGTATTAAATAAATATTTGTTTTGTGTGAAACTGTGTCCATTGTTAAATTATTGGCAACACGCTAAAATATTAATAGATTAAGTTTTTTTAAATCACTTTCCTCATCGACCATAATTCTAACTTTAGTCTAATAAGTAGCCATTTTATTACTTTCGGTTACCTATATATAGAATATAGTAAATGAAAGTACTGCGATCGTGAAAATTTTCGAATTCCAGTTTTGAACGGAAATAAACGTATCCTGGGTCTCCTGAGTCCAAATGACCAAGTCCTGCAAAAAGGTCTGTGTGTGTATGTTTGTGTGTGTCTGTGCGTCCGTTCGTGCATGCGTGCGGGAGTCATGCCCGATAGCGGCAATAGAGAGAAGGGCAAAAGACATGACGTCTTATGAATATCGAGAGTCTGAAGATAAGATGGAAGTAGATCAAGAACAAGTACAAGAATCAAGTGATACAATAGGGACAGAAGGAGTGGTAACCACTGAGGAAAGCCCAAAGAAACAAAGGGTGACTAAGAGCAGTGAGATGGAAAAAAAGGATCATCATGACTGAAGGGAGAAGGGAAATAAGTAGAGAGCGGAATATCAAAGTTCAAATAGTCCAAAACAATTCAGATAGAGCAAAGAATGGTGCAGTTGAGTTAAGAACAAAAGCGAGTGAAAACAGTATAGATATATTAGCGGTGCAAGAACCATATGTAACCAGAAATACAAATAGTATTATGGGATATGGTATGAGCAGTAAAGTGATTACGGGAGAGAAGCAAGGGGAGTGTCCGTGGGCCGGAACGATTATAATAAATCCAAAGATAAATGCTATGAAGATTAGTGACTTGTCCACTAGTCATTGTGTAGTGACAGAAATTTTACCGATAAATGGTGAAAGTTTTTATATGATAAATATATATTGTCAATATAGAGATGATATTGATATACATTTAAGAGTAATAGATAAGGCCATGATGAAATTAACGGGGAAACCCGTAATAATAACAAAGGATGCAAATGCGAAAAGCCTCAGCTGGGGGGGAGGGAGGGGACTAAGCAGGATGACAGAGGAAGAATGTTGGAAGAACTTATTGCTACAAGGGATCTGATAGTAATAAATGAAGAAGAACAAGGTCCAACATATATGAAAGGGAAGTCAAGTTCGTATATAGATGTCACATTATGTACAAGAGAGATTGCAGAGAGAATGAAATGGTGGCACGTAGCGTGGGATTGGACGTCTAGTAGTCATGCAGCCATTATAATTGAGGTAGGCTCAAGGAGAATTGCTGGAGCGAGAAAGGAAGAGGTAAGGTGGGCCATACGAAATGCAAACTGGGACGAGTTCAGGGAAGAACTTAGTAAAGAGAAGGAGAGAATGGACAAATTTAAACTAAATACGAAGGAGACGGTGGTTGAGTATGCGGCAAGCATAGAAAACTGGATAATAGGAGCTGCGAAGATGAAACTAAAAGTGATAAAGCCAAGATCACGGAAGGTGTTATGGTGGAATAAGGATTTGCAGAAAATGAGAAAAGAAGTACTTAAGTTACGGAAGGGATATAGGAGAAATAAGGTGGAAGGACTAAGTGAAGAACTTGAGAGGAAATGGAGAATAAGTAGAAGAGAATATAGAATTAAGATTGAGGAAGCCAGGCAAATAAGCTGGGAAAAGTTTGTTAAAGATGAATTCCAAAAAGGCCCATGGAATGTTGTATAAAAATGGCAAAAGGGAAAATTAAACCAAGCAAGGTGATGGTTGCTGTAGGAGAGAATATTGAAGAATATACATGGACAGAAGCGGCAAGTAGATTACTGAATGGACTAATACTGGATGATGATGAGGACAATGAAGAACAGGCTGCCCTGAGAAGGGAAGTGGAGAATGAAAATACGGAACCACAATATGGAAGAGTTGTAGTAAATGAGACTAAGATCTATGATGAAATGACTAAATGTAAAAATGGAAGGATGGGAAAAGTGTCAATTCGAAGATTATTTCAGGGATGTTTTGATAAAGGGACTTTTCCAAATAGATGGAAAATTGGGAGAATAAAGGCACTGTTAAAAGGAGATGATAAAGATGAGAGAGAAATCAAGTCATATAGGCCAATATGCCTATTACCTGTGATGGGAAAGTTGCTGGAAAGAGTGGTAGTTACAGAGATGAAGGAGGTTTTTGTTGATAGTATAAATTAAAGTCAGTTTGGCTTTATGCCAAAGAGGGGAACAGAAGATGCAATGGTGAAAATTAAGGAGCTAGTTGAAAGTAGGAGGGAGAAATATGTTCTGCGAGTGTTTATTGATATGGCTGCTGCATTCGACAGGGTATGGTGGCCAAGCATTTTAGGAATATAGAGAAGGAAGGGAGTTAAAAGATCACTCTACAGGGTGATTGAAGATTATTTGAAGGACAGGAGAGTTGAAATAACTGAAGGTGGAAGAAGGGTAAAGAAAGTTGTGAATAGAGGATGTCCTCAAGGATCCGTATTAGGTCCACAAATGTGGAAAATTTCGATAGATGAGTTGATAAATATACTAAAGGAGAAATGGCAGATAGTGGTGTACGCAGACGACTGCGTAGTCACTATTTGGGGAGAATCCAGAAGAGATCTTGAAGTGAAGACGAGAGGAGTGCTTGAAAGCATCAATAAATGGTGCGAATTAAACAAAATGATGATTTCGAGTGAAAAGACGAAAATCATGATCCTGAAAGGGAACATGAATAGAGAACCAAGTGTTACCGTAAATGATAAGGCAATAAGGACGGTAAATGAAATTAAATATTTGGGTATTAGATGGGAAAGAGGATGAAAGGTTAAGTCCCATATCGAGGAGGTGACAGCTAAAGGCTGCAAGATTTTTATAAATGTAGTAAGAGCGATAAGAATGGCTTGGAATATTAACATACAAGAGGAAATGCATAGAATATATGAAGGAGTATTTGTCCCAATCGTGTTATATGGCATAGGGGCATGGCATGACCGTATGATACCAAGCAAAGGTCCGAAAAAGCTAATAAGTGGACAAAGAGTGATAGCTATGTCCTTGACAGGAGCATATAGAACAGTCTCAAGTGAGGCTCTTATGATAATTGCGGGATTGATACCATTGGATATAGAGGCTGAAGGAAGAGCGATCCAATTCAAATTTAAGAACAATAAGATAAGAGAGTGGGAAGGCATCCAATTAAACAAGATTGGACTGAAAGGGCAAATAAGAGAAATTAAGAAGCAAAAGTGGCAAAAAAGATGGGAAGAGTCAGAAGTTGGTCAATGGACCAAATACATATTTCCTAATATTAGAGATAGAATAGAAATGGGCTGGTTGAAACCGAATCATTTTTTAACACAAGTCCTTAGTGGACATGGAGATTTTAAGAGTTTTTTAAAGAAGAGAGGGCTGAATGATAGTGGTAGGTGTCAATGTGAGCGGGTGGAGAATCTGATCCACGTTTTAGTAGAGTGCGATATATATATAAGGAAGAGAGGAAAGGATGGCCCGGTTTTGATGACAAATATAATGTGCAACGATGGATTGAACATAAGAACATAGAGGAAACGAAGAACGTCGTAGAGAGAATCTTGAGGAGAAAGAAGGTTTTAGAGAGACTTATGTAAATTAGAAAGACCCGATGGAAATTAAAATTGGGGACGGTTATCGGCAAGACCTCGGTCTTGTCGTTCCACTACCGCATCTTGTCCTGAGGGCATCCTCCCTTAGGCGGGTGAGGTGTCAGTAAAGCCGTAGGGGCTGTGTAAGTGCTTCACACTTCCAACCCCGGGCAAGCGACCATTCTTGCCTTTAAGGTATTCATACCGAAATGGTACCACGGGGGTGGCTCTGCCAGAGCCACCATGAGGTGGTGGCCAGGAGTGCTTGCACTGCCTAACAAAAGCTATAGAAGTGATTGTTGCAAATGCCCAAAGAACAGTTGATGAAGCCATGGGAAGGATGGCGAGAAAGGTGGAAGAGTTAATATCGTCTCGCAACACGTAGAGAGAGAGAGAGCGGTTAGAGAGGCAGAGGAAAGGGCCAGAAGGAAACAAGAAACAACAATGTCCCTAGTGGAGACATTGAGCAGAAGGTTGGAGTCAGTGGAAATATTTATGAGCGAAGTTAAATCCAACATGGACAAAACCTTTGTGGAGGTGCAGCAGGTTGGTAGGAGTGTTAAGGACAACCTCCAGGAAATTTCAATTGTAGAGAAGAGAACAGAGGGTCCGGTGAGACAAGTGGCCGAAAACTTAGACGGGGAGAGAATAAGCATGGGAGTTGCAGAAGCGAAGAAAGTAATGGAAGAGGCGGTGGGTGCAATTGGAAGTGTGGCCAGGAAGACGGAGAGGATGGAAGTTGAAATGGAAGAGGAAGCGGGTGACAACTACTCACAAGTAGTGAGGAGAAGGAAGAGAGGACCAACAGTTATCCTGGAAGCCCCGGAAGAGGAAGGGAAGAAGGTTACGAGGGAACAAGATGCTAAGTGTTTGAATCCGAAAACAGGAGACGTAAAGAGTACGGGGCTTGAGAAAAAAGGGAAAAGATTTTGTAGTTGAGCTACATGCTGAAGAAGATCTGGAGAAGTTAAGAAATAACACAGAACTGGGTGGAATTGGAGTAAAGGTGGATGGAGCTCCTAAATTGAGGTGGCCACAAGTGGTCATACATGATGTGGACAAAGATCGTTGAATAGAATAGATAGGGAGGACCTGGTCGAGGCTATAATGAGAAGAAATGGTGGACTGTTGGGAATGGCTGAAGTGGATCAGTTGAAGCAGGAAATCATTCCTGAATTTATAAGAGGAAGAAGAGATCTACTAGTTAGATCCTGGGTTGTAAGAGTAAGTCCGGAGATATTTAAAAGATTAATGAGAGTCGAAAGACTCTATGTTGGACTGAGAAGTTGTAGAGTAATGGAGTTTAAAAGTGTTTCTAGGTGCTACAGGTGTCAGGGCTTGGGACATATTAGAAAGTATTGTAGAGATAAGGAAAGGTGCGCACATTGCTCTGGAGAGCATGACGAATCAAGATGTGAGAAAAAAGCCGAGCAGCCTAACTGTATTAATTGCCAAAGGTATGGGTTGAGAGAGCGGAGACATGGGTCAAATTGGAGAGAGTGCCCGTCTATATTGGTGTACAGGAGAAGAACAGAACTAATCACCGATTATGGTGCTTAGATTTGCACCATTGAATATTGATATAAGAAGGATGGTTGTAGGAGAGTTGAGAGCGGTGGCAGTAAGAGAAAGAATTGGAGTTCTAGTGCAGGAGCCCTATGTTGATTCGAGAGGGATGTTACCAGGTTTTGGAAGAGGAGCGAGAGTTATAACTGGAGGTGATGGAGCCCTGGGCCGCTGTAGTTATCTTGGATCCTGAAATAGAGGCCTTTAGACTGTCTGGACTATCGGACTCACATTGCGTGGTGATCCAAATGATAAAAGATAAATTAGCTCTGTACATGGTGTCTATGTATTGTCAAGATAGTCATGAGATTGGTGAATATTTGGACAGATTAAGGCGAATCCTGAGGATATTAAGGAATGAAAAAGTTCTAATTTCGATGGATAGTAATGCCAGGAATCAGCAGTGGGGTGATAGTTCGTTAAATAGGAAAGGAAGACTAATGGAAGAGTTCCTGGATGAAACAGGCTTAAGATTATTGAACGATGGCAAAGTTCCTACTTTTAGCAGTCCAAGAGGCGAAAGTTACATAGACTTGACGCTAGCGACAGGACAGCTAGGGGACATGGTGAAAGAGTGGAGAGTGGAGCAAGAGTGGACGACAAGCTTCCACAGAGTCATTAGTGGCAGAATAGAGATAAATGAGAGAAGGAAACGATTAAATAGAGAGTGCGGAAAATTCAGTCTGCGTTCAGCAGATTGGAAATTGTTCCATAAGAATTTAGAAGATACAAGAGACCCTCTTCTGAGCTATGCTCTAGATGGGAGAGCAGCAACAGCCAAATATGAAGGATTGGTGACTAAATGGATAATAGAAGCAGCGGAGAAGGCGATGAGGAGAGGAGTAAGGAGAGCGGGTGTGGTAAAATGGTGGAGTCCTGAATTAGAAGGGCTTAAGAAGAATGTAGTGGAAAGAAGGAGAAGGTTAAACCAAGCAAGAGGCGATGAGAGAGAGACTTGTTATAGGGAGTATAGAAGAATAAGGGCATTCTATAAGAAGAAGATTAAGGAAGAAAAAGAGAAGAGTTGGGAGAGTTTTGTAGAAGAAGAGATGGAACAAGGTCCTTGGAACAAACTCTATAAGATGGCAGTTGGTAAGATAAAAAATGAGAAAGTCAGAGATATAAACGGGGAGGAGGAAGGAGTATATGATTGGAGGAAGTCCACAGAACTGTTATTAGATGGACTGGTAAAAAATGACGAGCCAGAAAATGAGGGTGAAGAGCACATGGAAATAAGAAAAGAAATGGCTGGGTTTCTTCCAGACAGTAAAGCAGGATGGAAAATACAGAAAGAGGAGGTGAAAAAGGCAATATGGGAGTGAAAAAATGGAAAGGCACCAGGATGGGATGACATCACAGCGGAGATATTAAAGGAAAGTTCTATTAAAGATATTAAACGTTCTATTAAACGCATTTATGCAAATTCAAATAATGACAAAATAAACTATTCGTGAGCAAAGCCGCGGGTTACAGCTAGTTTCTAATATTTTACAATTAATCGTATTTTTTTTTAAAATATACAATAATTATTACATCACAATTGAACTTCACAAGCGTAAAAACGTTACCACATTTCTGGGTACGAACTCCGTTGCGACAATGTACAACATACATAATACCTAATCCAAGAGGTCACATTAAGAGGGAGACTGAGAGATTGGTTATTAATAGCCTCGCTACTATTATTGAGCTATTATTATATCATAATTGAACTAGACTAACAAGAAGCATTACAACGTATGAGTGCGAACTCTGTCGGGACAACATTAAGACGTATTTCAACACGTATACACGATCAAGTCGAACCAATGTGTCTAGGGTGTAATCAAATCATATTTCCAATTATTATAATCTATTTATAAAATTCGTGACACCCTTGCGATAGCAAGAGTAGAATGAGACAAAAAGGCCGTGCGGTGCCGGCGGACACCGTTGGGGACTTGGCAAAAAACCCGAGGGAGTTAGATGTCTCAATATAGGCGACTGCCGTCGTGTTTGTAGAGATCCTCCTTCGGTTAGCAAAACACCTTGCAGTGCTGGCGGTACCCCCACGGGTCCACGGAGCGATGTCGGCGGACACCGTTTAGGGACTTGGAAAAAAAAAATTTAAGAATACAGACCACTCTATAATATATATATGCTAGACTCTAATTGGGAAACCTTCCTCCTCCAGTATTGCAGCTAACAGTTCATCTATACACAGGTTGAATAGGAAACAGTTGGCCACTCTACTTTACCCCTTTATTGACCTTGAACTTTCACTTCCAGTATGGTTTCATTATCGTACTTAACACGAGCTAAATAGTGAATGAATTGCTGATGGAAGCCCCTTGCCTTG
Organism: Piezodorus guildinii; assembly: GCA_023052935.1. Taxonomy (NCBI): domain Eukaryota; kingdom Metazoa; phylum Arthropoda; class Insecta; order Hemiptera; family Pentatomidae; genus Piezodorus; species Piezodorus guildinii. The sequence continues at coordinate 188,416,548 of CM041293.1, read as the reverse complement.
TGAACACGATTTATACGTGCCTTAAGATTTATACGTTCGAAGACCTTCTTAATATCTAGCGTAACAAGGAGCACCTGCTGCCTTCGGACAGTCCTCCTTTGGTATAAATACCGTGCGAGAATCTCTCAGCGATTTTATCAACTTTCCATTTAGCAACAATACATTAAATACTTTAGACTGGAATATTGGTGGTACTGAGTTTCATAGTTGGGCTGACACCTTATCCGGCCCACCAGCCGAGGCGTATGCTCTCCTAAACAACTTGGCCTATAATCGTCCCTGACTACCCATAAACGTTAATATTTTTTTATCCCTCCTTGAAAAAGGGTACCCATTCTCCTCCATCAAACGGGGGAAGTCCGACTTAGCGAGGGCGAACATCCCATTTTAGGAACTCCACAGGTGGGACACCGATCACCACCATTTCTTTTAATTGTTTAGAAATCCTGTAGGATTTCGGACTCCCGGCGACAAACCTATTTGTATATATACATATTTCCGATTCTTAGTTTTAACCACCACATCTTAGTCAATACCAAATAGTACTAGATATAACATTGGACCTTGTAATACACCACTAAGACAATAAAAAAAATCTTTTCAACAGATTTTTATTTTATTTCTTGTTTTCTTTTATTTCTTCCCTCCTATTCTTCTACTGTGTCCTGGATACATTTCATGTTATGCATAGTATTGAAGAATTATTTAAATGATTAAATTATCTGATTTCAAAAAGAAAAAAAAACCTATGATTAAAAAGAAAAAAGGAATAAGAAAGAATGAAAGAAAAAACGGAACTATAGATGCGAAATAACGATTTATTTATAAAAAATATTGAATCACATATTAACTTGGCAGTAGCAGGGTTCATTTGAAATATGAAGAAACTTCATTATACCCTCTGTTCCTACAAGAGGTGACTGAGGCAACACAAGTTTATTAAGACTTTACAGAAATCAAACGTTCTCTTGTCAATTTTACAATGTCCAAAATAGAAATGCTATTCTACGTTTAACGGTGCGTGAATAAACGGATGAAAGAAGAAAAACTGTAATGGCCGTCGATTTAACAACTTAGTAAACAATGTTGCAATTATCCGATGCTCCTTTGCTTGAAGCGGAAGTGGAAGGATATTTTCCACCCCTTTTGAATAAATAATAGAGTCACTCCCTGATACATCTACATGCTTTTTAGGTCTATAAGGAGTTTTGTCATATGCTGGTAGTTTCGAAGTAACATATGCATTTACAGAGTCTCCCTGATTCTTTATCTTATCCATTGATATATTCGTTTCTTTATTAGGTAATTCGTCTTTGGAAGGAATAGACATACAACTTTGTGGCAATAAGCCTGGACTTTCTGTTCCTCCAACTACAGCTAGGCTCTCTGCAGCGGTTTCATTATTTATGACTGCTTTATTGCCATGACTTTCTGGTTCTGTAGGTTTGCTTTCAGTTGTTGTAGGAATTTCTTTACTAGGCACTGTATTCTCAGCAGCAGCTGAGGATTCTTGTTCAGCATATTTATTTTCTGTTATAATGGGCACTTCTTGTTCAGTAGAAATGTTTTGAGGAATATTAATGATTTCTGGATCTTTGGTATTATATTCATTAGTTGTACAAGTTACTGGATTATCAGCTTTATTTTGCGTAGTTACATGAATTCCTTGTTCAGTATTTGTAGTTAGTTGGCAAATTGTTGTAGCTTCTTGACAAGATTTATTGGTACTTTCCTGATCACCTGGAGAGTTTTCTGTAAGAGCTGACGGTGCCTGATCAGTAACTGTATTTTCATTTTCTTGCCCACTAATATTATCTGGATTTGACGATTCGATTCCATTGGCTGTAGATGTTACTAGATTAACTGGTGTATTGTCTATAACTGAATCAGCACTTGTATTTTCTGCAGTTGAAGGGAATTCTTGACCTGTGATTGTAGTTTCTTGACTATTAGCGGTATTTTCTGGAGTAATGGTTATATCGGGTTCTGGACCATTATTTTCATTATTTGCAGAAGTTTCTGTAGCTTGAGGATTTAATGCTTTAGCAGTTGTATTTTGAGTAGCTAGAGGGTTTTCTTGTTCAGTTGTATTTCCCGTAGTAGCAGGGGTTCCTTCTTCAGTTATAATTTTAGTTTCTTGACAAATAACGGTTTCTAGATCTATAGATTTATTTCCAATAGTTACACAAGTACTTGAATTAGCTGATTCATTTTCTGGAGTTAGAGAGGATATTTTATCAGCATCTGTATTTTCCGTAGTAGCAGGGGCTTCTTTTTCAGTAAGTGTAGTTTTTTCTGCATTAATTATTTCTGGTCCAACAGATGTGTTTCCATTAATTATAGAAGCCATTGCATCAGCAGTTGTATTTTGCGTTGTACTTTCCTGACAAGTGGTGGTAATTTCTGGAATAACGGTTGTATCGAGCTCTAAAGGTTTATTATCATTTATCGTAAAAGTTATTGGATTAGTTGAAACATTTTCTGTAGTTTCAGGAGTTACGGAATTAGGAGCTATATTTTCGGTATTTAAGGGGACTGTTTTTTCAGTTGATGTAGTTTCATGACCAGTAGCAGTTTCTGGATCTGTAGATTTATTTTGATTTACAGTAGAGCATTCTGGATTAGCTGATGTACTTTCTGTAGCAGCTGAGGTTGCTGGATTTGTTACAGTATTTTCAGTAGTAACAGAAGATGCTTGTTCGGTTGTTGTACTAGTATTTCCTGCTTGTTCTGCAGATTTATTTTTATTAGTTGTTGAAGTTTCTGTAGCTCCTTCAATAAATGGGTCATGAGTGCAGTTTTCTGTATTACCCGCAATAGGAGCTGTAGCTCGTTCTGTTGTATTTTCCTGAAAAGGGGTGGTTGATGACTCTGTAGAAGTATTTTCTGTAGCAGCCGAGGAAGGTGAATCAGGATCTGTATTTATAATAGTATGAAACTCTTTTCCTAATATTATATGTACAGTATCTGTATTACTTTCTGGCTCTGAGGATTTTATATCATTAGTTGTTGAATTTATATTAACTGATGAAGATTCTGTTGTTACGGATTCAGCAGCTACAAAATTTAGTTGTTCAGTTGTATCAGTATCGGTATTACATTCTAGCTCTATAGTTGTATTATCTCCAGCAGTACCTTTTCCTTGTGTAATATTTTTACCAACTAAGGTACTGTTTTTTTTATCTTCTATAAGTTCCTTAGTAACAGGTAATTCTTGTCCCGTAGATGTTGTTTCTGTGTTAGCATATCCTTCTTTCTGTGTAGATGTATTGTGATCAGCATTAGTAGTAGCTGTTTTATTATCTGCGGTGATAGAAGTTACTGGAACATCAGGTGTATTTTCCATTGTAGTTATGGTTCCTGCTTCAGCAGTTGTACTTTCTGAACTGTTAATCGTCTCTGACTCCTTAGTAGATACAGTTTGCGTATTGCCTGCTATATTTTCTGACGAAACAGGATATTCTGAATCAAATACTGTATTGTTTGCAGTAGTTATGGTTCCTTCTTCAGTATTTGTAGTTTCTAAATTAGTTATGGTTTCTGACACGTTAGTTGTTGTGTCCGCATTTGTCCCAATAGTTTCCGTTACAACAGGGGAATCTTGTTCAGGTGCTGTATTTTGTATCGTAACAGGAGTCTTTTGTTTATGAGGCGTAATTTGTGCACTTGTGGTGGTTTCAGGCTCTGAAAAATTATTACCTTTAGTAGCTGAACTTCCAGTTAACGTTTTATCCGTGGTAGAAAGTGTTTCTTGTTTAGAAGTGGTTGTTTCTGGACTATCAGTGATTTCTTGCATTGTAGATGTATCTTCAACATCAGCGGATGTTTCCGGATTAACTGATGTATTCCCAGTAATAGCTGAGGATGTGGGATCAGCAGCTGAACTTTTAATAGTGGCAGGTGTTGATCCTGTAGTTTTATTTTTAATATCAGTAATACCTTCGACTTCTGTCGTTTTATTACCGTTGTCTGTAGATAGACTAGCAGGACTGTTGCCAATCACTACAGAGAAATCTTGTAAAGTAACTGTACTATCTGGTGTAGCAACGGTTTGTAGTTCATTAGTTGTAGTTCGTGTACTGGAGTCAGTAACTGGCTCTGTGGAAGTATTTTCATCATTTGTTGAAGTTTTCGGAGTAGGTGGTGTCTTTTCTGTACCTTTAGCAGTAATCGGGTCTGCTGCTGAGTGTTCTGTAGCAATAGAGGGTTTTTGTTCCGGTATTAGTATTATTATTGGGGTATTTTCTGTATTAGTATTGCCTTTTAACTCTGTCAATTTATTTTTATCGCCAATACATATTTCTGGACTACCTGAAACATTCTCAGACGTTTCTGTAACAAAATCAGTATCATCCGCAGTGTTTTCTTCTATAAAAGTTGTAATTTCTGGGCTATTAATGGCTTCTGAATTAGTAGATGTAGTTTCATTAGCCGTCGGAGTTTCCGCAATACTAGTTGCTTTTTCAGTAAACACAGGTAATTCCTTTTGAGCCGTTATTGCGCCTGAACTAGAATTGGCTCCATTTCCAATTGTACGATCGGTAACAGAGGTGATTTCTTGCCAAGTTGCCAAGTTTTCAGGATTAGCATATCCTTCTGATCCTGTCGCTGTAAGTTGATTGAATGAAGTTAGCTCAGGATTTGTATTTCCTGAACTAACTAGAGCTCCTTGTAGAGCCGTACCTGGTTTATTAGGAGTACTAGATATATTTTGTTTATCAGGTTGTTTGTCAGTGTTTATTACGCTGGGGAAAACAGTGGCATCTTCCAAATCAATTGTTGATTCAACCTTGTCATGTGTTGGTTCTTGGGAGTGTTTCGGTGGTCTGTATATTTTGTACCAATGAAATTTGGATGGATTTTTTAACGGCCTTAAGGGAAAGAGATACTGGAAAAAAGATCATCAAATTAATATATTTTGAGGTTTTGATTAACCAGTTTATTTAATATGATTATAGAAATAGGATGATGAAATATTTACTATGGCATAAATAGTTGGAGAAGAGTAATTGCAAAGTTGTACATCTTACTTAAATATGAACTTCAAGAAGGTTTTCATGTTCTATACTGACGTTATAAGTTATATCTTATAACTTCACACTCCTGCTTTATTTTAATGATGCTCTAGTGTCTTATGTGCTCCACCAAGAGATCAGCTGCACCTTTAACACTGTATGGCTGTTCCTCATGTATTATTATAAGGGGGTTATACTTATTTTCATCCTCTGCTAGAATCCTGGATAGCTTCCAGAGATTTTGTCCATCTTAATCAATATTTAGTTGTACTGTTTTTTCTTTCCACGCACCAATTAGTCTGCTATGCTGTTTTGGAAAACTCACGGAAAAACTGATAAACAGCAGACTAATTTGGTTTCTGGAATCGAAGAAAATGCTCATTAACAAGCTGGTTTCAGGAAATACAGATCCATCGAGGACCAGGTAGCTCATATTACTCAAGACATAGAGAATGGATTCCAAAAGGGGGAGCAAGCAATCGCAATATGGGTAGACCTTGAAAGAGCATTTGACACAGTTTGGAAAGAAGGTCTGTTTTATAAAGTTGCAGAAAACGGAATAGGAGAACGGATGCTAATCTGAATGAAGAATTATTATCTTTACAAAAGAAAAAAGTGAGAATGGACAGAGAAGTCGTTGCAAGGAACTAAAAAATGGAGTCCTTCAGGGAGGTGTTCTATCACCCACACTTTTTATCATATTTATAAATGATATTATTCAGGACCTACCTGTTGGTGTAAAAGTCTCACTGTATGCAAATCATATAACTATGTGGACAAATCCAATTCCATTAATTCTATAAGATATCGGTTGCAAGAAGCACTAACTAATCTCCACAAATGGACTGAGGAATGGAGCATGAAAATGAACAAGCAAAAAACTATGTATACAATTTTTATCCTCTCGTATAATATTCCACGTGAAATAAATCTTAAAATAGGACCTAATTTCAAAAGATGAAAACCCAACCTACATTGAGATAAAACTAGACCCATGTCTGACGTGGGAAAAGCAGATTGAAGGATGTGTTGAAAAAGGCATGAAAAGATCATGCCTACTAAAAAAAATCACTGATTTGAATTGGAGTGCAGACGAAAAGATCCTAAAAACGTTATACACTGGATACGTTAGACCAGTACTGGGATATGGTATTTACCAGTTGGGACACCGCTGCTCCCACGAACCTACAAAAAATCAATACTGTACAAATCAAAGCCTTCGAATCTTCACAGGTGCAATGAAGTCTACGCCAATTAAAACTATGGAAACCATTACTGGATTGCAAACCATAGAAGACTCGACTCGAAAGCTTTAAGTGTGGCAGATCACCCTCTCAAAGAAAGAGCCATGCAAGGTTATTCCTCACGACTAAAGAGGCAAAGCGCTATCCAAAAAACTAAACAACTGCTTACAGAGTTAAGTTTAAGAAACATAAAGGCTACTTGTGTGGATCCCGCAACGTATTTTTCTCCTTGAAAAAAAACATCAGGTTCTCAAATTGTCAGTTTAATACCTGGAATGACTTGCAAAGAAAGTATGCTGACCCCTGAGATGAGAGCTCTCAGCTTGGAACATATCAACAACTACCCAAGCCTTGAATGGATCCGAATATACACGGACGGCTCAGCCACTAAAGCAATAAAGGACGGTTGTGCTAGTATATATATACATTTCAACAACAGATAGATGCTCATCAAGACAAAGATGGAGCACCGGGCATCCTCAAAGCAACCCTAGGGATCCCTACCACAAACTATATTATATTCAGACTAAGGATCAATCACAACAGGCTGAATGCTCGCCTACATAGAAACTTAAAAATAGGTAACAGTCCTATGTGTACTTGAGGTAGGGGAGAGCAAAGTGCTGAACATAATCTTCAGAGCTGTGCCTTTTTGATGAGGCACTCTACGGGTCTCTGGAGTACCTCAGGAGAACTACCGATTTCCTTCTTTTACTGCCAAGGGATGGTCTGGACCATCTGACAGAAAGAAGGAAGAAGTTATATCTTGATATCTTCATTATTCATTTCTTTTCATACTGGCGGCCGATTATTAATTCTATTCTCCAATATCTTAGTCATTTAGAAAGACAATGAAACATATATACGAGTATATTTATCTCAAACACATTTTGTTTATTCATTTAACGTCACTTTATGCTACTGAGGCTAATCGGAGGATGATACAGTGGGAGTCTTAAATTTTGCCTATTCAGGTTTTGTCAGGATAGGTATCTTTAACCTGTCAGAAGTGGAAACTATTTTCAAATTCTCGATTTGCACAGGAATTTTGTTGGAAATGCATGTTTTGCTTTATTGTTTCATTTAATTTAAAAAAATCATCACCTGGTAGAGATATATATTATCTTGAATTATGTCATCATAATCTGAATTTGACTGTAGACTGTATGAATTGGTGATATACAGAGCAAACTTTTTCTGGATGGACTCTTATCCCTACATCGCTTACACCTAACCACAAATACAACAGGATTGTTTCCTCAAAGGACGTAAATCTTTCCCCTTTATTTCTTATCTATAATTTAATGAAAAATATAGTTTAAAAAAAAAACGCTGTAAGTAATAACAGAATGGTTTCTTATTTCCAAATAACTATTTAGGGTATAACTGTTTATATAGCTGTTGATAGGCAATTAAGTAATATGAAAAGCACTAATTCAAAGCATCATATCATATCACTATAACTGTTAATCTTTCCGAATAATAATATGATAACGCTTTACTGATTCTAAAACACTCTAAATATTTTTCTCCATCTTCAAAAATAACTGAGTTAAAGGCGTATTTTTGGGTAAAATTTCGTGATATAAACGTCTTGTGGTTAGGATCATCGTTGCATGCCCTAGTATGTGGCGAAATTCAAAAAAAATGTTCCAGTAGTTCAGATAAATGCCGCGGACGGCGGATAAACCGAGTTTTTTATTATATTATTTCTATAATTATTATTTTTATTATATTAGTTATTCGAGTTCTACGCATCTTGAAATGTAAACTCTCAAATTTTTAAGGGGCGTAATTTTTTTTTTTTCATCGATTACAAAGGTTTATAATTGAAAATAATCTGCAAATGCATTTTTTGTTTTTAATAAGTAAAATACTAAATAAAAGTATTCTTAAAATTAAAAAAAATGCTGCAGATTATTACACAATGGTATATTACTTCCAAATAATACTAAGATATAACTGTTTATATAGCTGCTCATAGGCAATTAAGTAATATAAAAAGCAACAAATAATTCAAAGTATAATGGCATATCACTACTGCTATTCCCTAAAAAAAAAAAAAATAATAGGGCATGCAACGATGATCCTAACATTTATACGTTGTTATCAGCTGGTTATTTTTTAAAATGGTAGCTGATTAAATGTGATTTAATTCAATAACTCAGTTATTTAAACTAACAGTATGAGAAAAAAAAATATATATATATATTAAAAAACCGCGAATAATTATCAGAAAAAAATAAAAGAAAAAATTCAAATTGAATTTTACCCATAAGCCCATAATTTTGTTACTTTTAAAGATAGAGAAAAATAGGTAAAGAATTTTAGAATCAGTAAAGCACGATAAACAAAAAAAATAAAAATCAAATCTTGCCTATATAACTCGGTTATTATTAAACATTTAATAATCGTTTATTAATTACTCTATGGCTCACGCAGCCGATCTGGAAATAAAGAAATACATACAAATAATCGTTTATAAAAATAATAATCGGTTATTATTGAAGAGAAAAAATCGAAGATATTCGAGAATAAGACGAGATTTTTTTTTTTTTTTTTAAATAATATAAATAACAATATTTTGTGTCGAAAATTCGTATCGCTATCCAATCTCTATTGAACAGACATACACAGACCGCTGAGCGTGCGCCAGTCTAGAGCACGTTGGTAACGCAAACCGTCACAATGGTAACGGAATCAAAGCTTTTACCCCTGCCAAAAATCGCAAAACGCGCGTACAGAAGTTTTCACTTCAAAAATAATCATATATTTTTAAGAAACAATTTATAAGAGACTAGCTGTAACCCACAGCTTTGCTCACGAATATTTAATTTTGTCTTTATTTAAATTTGCAAAAATGCGTTTATGAGTAGTAACTATAAAACGCATGGATGGAGCAGTTGTTTGGGGATGTGGTAATAAAAAAACTACCAATGAAAGACTTATTTTATTTTTTTCATACCGGAGTCTTTTCTATTTGCCTGCGCCCTCAACCAACTTCTTTAGCATATAGTCAAACCGGTCAACAACTACTCCATTACTATAAGACCTACAATGGCTCAAAGTGAAATTGATACACCCAAGCAAAAATGTTTTAACCTTAGTTTTATTCTTACATTTCATTGACGGTATAATGAATAAACATTCATATATTGACATTTTGAGGACAAATTTAAGAGAAAGTGTAAAAAAATTGAACATAAAAGACAATTTTATTTTTTATCAGGATAACGATCCGAAACAAACGGCACACTTAGTGATGGAATGGTTGACATTCTTCTGTCCAAAAGTCTTGAAAACACCACCACAATCACCTGATCTCAATGTGATTGAGAACCTCTGGTCTAAACTAGAAACAGAAATAAGGAATCACAAAATTTCCAACAAGGAAGACTTGAAGAAAGCATTACTAGAATAATGAGATAAAATCTCTCGGGATTACACAAAAAAATTGGTTGAATCCATCCCAAATATCGGCTTACGGAAGTAATTACGTGGTTTACCAACAAGATACTAGGATGTGAAGAAAAGGTTTAAATATGTAAGTGATAAGAGGTGTATCATTTTCATTTTGATGTAACTTTTAACTAAATTTTATAATTTAATCCATAATTTTTGCGTAAGTATTTAATTTCTATTTCTGTTGTTATTTATAATAATAAAGTGTTTTTAAGTTAATAAAAATAAATAGTGTTTTAATTTATTTTAATGACTATGGGATTAAAATTAAGGTTGAAACATTTTTTCTTGGGTGTATCAATTTCACTTTGAACCAGTGTATAAATTTTCAAGAAATATAAGTATTATATTTTTAACAATTTATCAAAGTTGTTTTCAAGTGAAAATATTGCCATTCGCTGGATCAATGTATATCAATCACATTTATGTTGCAAACGTGGCTCAATACCACGATTACGTTAGAGCTAAAATATATCGAGTGATTTTGGGTATGCCTACCAATATACTACTTAATCGCTATCGTATATTTAACAGAATAAAATGGCAACTTATTAGACTAAAGTTAGAATTATGGTTGATGAGGAAAGTGATTTAAAACTTAAGACTTAACCTTTTACTATAATTAATCTAATATAACTATAAATATCTTGTTTTTAATATCGAGACACATTGAAAAAATAGAACAAATACTACACTCGTTATCTTTATTCGCGGTTTGGCGAATTCAATTTGATAAATAAAATAATTTAAATTAAAATTGCTACAAATTACGAAATATGTTGATAGTGACTATGTTGAATGAGGTTATATAAAAGAAGTACAGGTGAATAGCAATGAGCTACTCTGTTTTGAACAAATAAAAATTTATTATTCCTGTAAGATATCAATTTTATTTACTTTATATTACAATAACATACCAGTAACAAGTAGCCACATCCAAATTATTCAATACCATCGTTTTATCTTTTAAACATAACCGTTTTATATTATTTTAGCGTGTTGCTAATAATTTGACAATGTACACAGATTTTTTTAATACAATGTAGATAACCTATTTTTATAGATTTTTTTCCATAATCAAAAGTCAAACATTCTTTTTTATCAATTGATAACAATTATTAAAAAATATATCGTTCTGAGGAAGGTAATAGTTAGTTTGTCAATGCGCCTAAAATAAATTTATAGTTAGAAAAATAATAGCAAGAAAATTAATGAATAATTAAACTGAAAACAATAATTAAATATTTGAAGAAATTAAATTTATTTTCTTACCCATATTGACGCGTGCCAGCGAATCCTGGGACCTCACCACTAAACATAAAATCCAACTCCAGGCTATGGAAGATGCGCTACTTGAGGAAAGTTAAGGGTAAGACGAAGAGAGAAAAAATAAGAAATACCACATCCACAAAGATCCAACTTTGATGTGAGATCGGCCGAGGAAATTATTGAAGAAAACCAGCTAAGACGGTACGGCCATGTCTCAAGAATGACAGAGGATCGCGTGGCAAAAGCAACGTACGATATGAAAGTAGAGAGAAGAAGATCAAGAGGAAGGGCCTAGGAAGACTTTACTTAACCTCTTGGGCGTCATTTGACACCGCTGCTACATCATCATAACTCCTTTGCAACTTAGATGCGTATTTTTTTAACTGTGGGTGAAGCCTTCCTCCAGAAAAAAATGAGTTTCTTTAAAGATCCAGTAATAAGCCCTATTATGTTTTTTGTTTTTTTTTTAACGAAAGATTAAGACTTTGAATTATTTTTAAAAACTAATTATAATTCAAGATGTGTCTAAGGGAACCTACAAACAAAACATGGATACAATGCTCAATATGCTTAAATATATTTCTTATAAATTGGAATAGTATCTTTGATATTTAATTTAATTAAGATGATTTTGCTTCCAGATGGTTAGAAATTTGATTGTCATTCAGATGAGTCTTATAATTTTTCTGGAAACGTATAGTAATATGTATTTTATTATAACTGGAAAATATGGAATGAATGTATATTTAAACCCATCCTCGTCGCCAACTAATATGTATTTTATTATAACTTGAAACTATAATGTGAATGTATATTTTATAAATAAGAACGCATTGAAACTAACAACACACTTATATTTGAATTGATAATTACATTATGTAAACATACGGGAAGGTTACTGGGAACCAGTGTTGCCACAGTTAAACCAATTTAGTTTTGGAAAAATATTTTTTTTCAACCATGGTAATAATAATAGTTAAAAAATATCCTATATTTTAAATTGAACCAAAAACAGATACTTAAGAAGTATGATCAAAGTAGATTCTCTAATTTCAGAGTTTATCGCGAACATACATCGTGACACGAGATTTTTATATATATGGAAATAATTATTTGACTTATTTGTTTATGTAAAAACATATTTATGAACGTATATGCAATTGTTTTGTTTAAAGAGTTTTGTTGTACAGTTAAGGGTTATTTACTTGTAATTTAATTATTCTTTGTGATATAATAAAATCTGTTAAAACCAACTTACAAATTAAATTACAACATATAACTATAGTGTGGAGTCAAAATTATATGTCCACATAGTAATAAGGGATTCCAACGAATATCAGTTAGCCGTATTTTCTTATGATAAATGTTTATGGTATACTTTACCAGATGAATACCAAGATTTAACAGCCTCCCATGCTAAAGGTCACGGGTTCAAACCCGCAGGTGGTCCTAGGATTTTTTAATGGGAGTAAAAAAATCCTTAGTTACGCCGTCCTTCGGAGGGGACGTTAAATGGTGGCCCCGAGCCTGTGCGATGTCAGGTACTCGTTAAAGATCCCTATCCTAATAAAACCTGGATAGACAAAGTTAGGACTCCCACTGTAGCATCGTCCGATTAGCCATAGTAGCATAAAGTGAAGTTAAATAAATAAACAAAACCAAGATTCAAAGGTACATGCAGTATTATTAGCCCAGGGTGTTATTAAAAATGAAGTTTCAGCAATTAGACCAATTGGTGGATACCGAAAGGTAGGTGTTAGGTTAGGTTCTAATATAAAAGCGGAAATTTTGACGATGACGGGAATCTGTGTTTCAAAAAATATTCCTCTTGAAGAGCTTAACTCTAGTTTAGATATGAATAGCATATCTTGGTTGATCATTTCAGTAGGTATGCTTGCATTTCTACAAAAACAGGTCAATGCGCTAAGGATTTTATAAAGATTATTGACCCAATTGCTCGAAACAATGAAATAAAAACCATCCTTCCTGACCAATATCCTGGATTTAATTCACAAGAACTAAAAAATTATTTGGATAGGAAAAAAATTAAATTCATATTAACCTCCATAGATTGTCCTCCATCCAATGGGCTAAATGAAAGGTTGATTCAAACCTTAGTCAATAGGATAAGGTGCAGAATTAATAGTGGAGACAAACGCGCCTGGTCAAGAGTTGCTAAGGAGTGTGTCGCGGAATACAATAGAACAAGGCATAGTTCAACCAAATTTGAGCCGCTATATTTGCTCTTCGGAAAACAATCAACCCTTTGTCCCCTTAGTTCTATCGAGAAAAGGGATTTAATCAGAGATAGGCAGGAAGCACGATTAAATTCCAGAAAGAGCTTTGAGATGAATAAAACCAGGATTGATAAAGACAGAAGAGATTACGAATTTAAAATAGGTTGCCTAGTCTATGTAGTATAGAGAACGGAAATAAAACGAATAGTAGAGAGTTAGAGTGGGCCCATTCAAGATTTTGAAGAGGATCTCATCTATACTAATATTATAAAGCTGAAGAGTTTGTTTGTTTGAACGCGCTAATCTCAGAAACTACTGGTTCTAATTGAAAAATTCTTTTTGTGGTGGATAGTCCATTTATCGAGGAAGGTATATAGCCTATAATATAACATCAAGCTGCGACCAATAGGACCGAAGAATCAGTCGAAAATCTGGGGAAAAACGGGGAAAATTTGGGAGAAAAAAAAAACCTTGCTTCCCAACGATTCGAAATGATTTACCTTTTATTTTTAAATAATTTAATTTCCCGTTAATTTATATTTTTCCATTTAAACACGTAGGAATAGATTTACGTCGAGATCGGGTTGCGGAGAAAATCAGTATGTTCTGCCACAAGAAAATATAACTAAAAATGTCATTTACGCGGAAGTACTTTAAAATATATTCTTTTAAAAACTTCTTAATAGCAATCATAATAACAGAAATCGATGCAGACGAAGTCGCTTTAGAATATATCAAAGAAAAAGTGACATGTACTAAGAAGGTTTAAATTTAGGTGATAAAATTCCGGTTCTGGGATACGCCGATTATTTGGTACTGCTAAAGGAAGACACGGAAACTATACAATTAAATACAAGTGTGTTAATAAAAACCGGTAAAGAAATAGGACTCGAAATAAATACCGAAAAGACAAAATATATGATTTGTAGCAGAGACGGTGGCGATCATAGTGATATTGATATATCAGGGTATACTTTTGAACACGTAGAGAAATTTAAATATTTAGGTTCAATGATAACGAAAAAAAAAAATCCAGGAGGAAATAAAGTCCTGGTTAAATACGGGAAATGCGTGTTATAATTCAGTTGCGAAATTACTTAGCTTCTGTCTAAAAACCTAACGGTTAGAATTTATAAAACTGTTATTCTTCCGACGGTGAAACGTGGCCGCTTACTTTAAAGGACAGACAACGGCTAAAGGTTTTAGAAAATAAGGTACTAAAATATTTGGTCCGAAGAGAGATGAGGTTACTGGGGAGTATAGAAGGTTACACAACGCAGAAATATTTATATCATCTATATTATTATCTATATTGTTAAGTCGTGTTTTATTTCAAGAGTCATTTTCAACTTTAATCGTTATTACCTTGAAGCATATACATTTATAAATTTAAATAAATTAAAAAAATTACTATTTCTTTTGATTTATTCGAGTATAATAATCAGAACTATTATTTTAAGCATATTTAGGACTTTTATTAGCTGTATGTCTATATTTATAAAAGAAAGTACCACTCAATTTTCTACTATGGTTGTGAGGCTAACATTTTTCCTAGAGGTTCGTCTTACCGCATGTGCAATAAGGCAGGATTTGAATATCTTCGCCCAAAAAGTGGTTGAACAACCTAAACGTAAAATTGTCTTAATCTGATATGTATCAGCAAAGGTACAAAGATTTTATAATAAATATATTTAAGCATATTACCGTTGTTATCTGTTCGTTTAACGTCACTTTTATACTACTATGGTTAATCGTATGATGACTAATTTTTTCCTCTCCAAGTTTAGTTAGGGTAGAGATCTTTAACGAGTTCATGGAATCGCAAAGGCTTGGGACCACCATTTTACGTCCCCTTCGAAGGAGGGCATAACTAAGGTTGTTTTTTTACTCTCATTAAAAAATCTTAAGGGCACCTGGCTGGTCACTACATACAGGTGACCGACCCTTTTAAGCATATTGTGTTTCATATATGTTTCGAGTGTTGTTAAGTCGAATATTGTTAAGTCGTGTTTTATTTCAAGAGTCATTTTCAACTTTAATCGTTATTACCTTGAAGCATATACATTTATAAATTTAAATAAATTAAAAAAATTACTATTTCTTTTGATTTATTCGAGTATAATAATCAGAACTATTATTTTAAGCATATTTAGGACTTTTATTAGCTGTATGTCTATATTTATAAAAGAAAGTACCACTCAATTTTCTACTATGGTTGTGAGGCTAACATTTTTCCTAGAGGTTCGTCTTACCGCATGTGCAATAAGGCAGGATTTGAATATCTTCGCCCAAAAAGTGGTTGAACAACCTAAACGTAAAATTGTCTTAATCTGATATGTATCAGCAAAGGTACAAAGATTTTATAATAAATATATTTAAGCATATTACCGTTGTTATCTGTTCGTTTAACGTCACTTTTATACTACTATGGTTAATCGTATGATGACTAATTTTTTCCTCTCCAAGTTTAGTTAGGGTAGAGATCTTTAACGAGTTCATGGAATCGCAAAGGCTTGGGACCACCATTTTACGTCCCCTTCGAAGGAGGGCATAACTAAGGTTGTTTTTTTACTCTCATTAAAAAATCTTAAGGGCACCTGGCTGGTCACTACATACAGGTGACCGACCCTTTTAAGCATATTGTGTTTCATATATGTTTCGAGTGTAGGTTCCTATGAAAATATATTCAATTGTTATTTATTTTTTAAAAATGGTTTGTGACGATTACTTTTACATATTAAGTGATTATGGGTATAACCACTTCTACTGGTTTGCTGTTGTAAATTTGACAGGAAGAAGTCAAGATCGGGCTTTAAATGATAACAAAGAGTAGCTGATAGTTGATATTTATTATAGCCAATCTCACCATAAACGCACATAACTTAATACGAAAAGCAATATTCGCGAGCAAAGCTACGTGACACAGCTAGTCGTCAACATACCAACTTGATTGTAGAAAAAGGAAAATGGTATCAAATTTATTCCACGCCAACAAGTTGTCACTTTATCCTAGAGAGAAACTGACTACAGGAGGGGAGGGGGGTACATAATTATTTCACTTATTCGTTTGTGTAAAAACATATTTATTTTCAAGTTCAATCGTTTTGTTTAAAGAGTTTGTGTTGCACAGTTAAGGGTTATTTACTTGTAATTTAATTATTCTCTGTGATATAATAAAATCTGTTAAAACCAACTTACACATACACTGTCTCCAAGTGAAATTGATAACCCCAAGCAAAAATGTTTCAACCTAAGTTTTATTCCCCTAATTATTAAAAGAAATTAAATCACTACTTATTTTTACTAACTTATAAACACTTTATTGTTATAAATAACAAGAGAAATAGAAATTAAATACTTAAACATAAATTACGGGTTAAATTATAAAATTTATTTAAAAGTTACATCAAAATGAAAATGATGCACCCTACTGTTTACCTTTTAATCAGAACTTTGACTCATCTATTCATTAACATCGATATTTGCATACTCGGAAGGAATAATCCTTTTAGTTTTGATTTAGATTTCATTCTGTCAAGTCTAAAATTTCACAATGGGAGCTCACTCAACTCTAAAAGAGCGCCAACTGATTATTAATCACCATAAGGATGGTAAGTCGATCAGGCAAATAGCTCAAATGGTCAAGAAAAGTCATTCTACGATTCAGCATATTATAGAAAGATTCAGGAAAAACAAAATGGTTCAAAAAAAAAATTCGAGTAAGTCCAAAAATGTTTTTTTCCATTGCTGATGAGAGGTGGATTGTTAATCAAGTGAAGAAAAATCCCAGAATTAGTGCCCCGAAACTAACTTCCAAAATACAAAAATATTTAAACAAAACAGTGAATCCAGAAACTGTCAGGATCGTGGTAAGAAAATATAAATTTCACGGGAGGGTTGCAAGAAAAAAACCTTTCATTAGCAAATAAAATAAAAAATACGTGTTGAATTTGCCGCAGAGCATTAAAAAAAAATACTACATTCTGGAACAGGGTCTTGTTTACTGACAAATCGAAGTTTACCATATTTGGATCAGATGAACGGTGCTATGTATGGAGGAAGGCAGGAGAAGAACTGAAAAAAAAAAATTAAATAGAAAATAAAAATAGCGGATCACTTCCCAATTCTTCTAAAACTCACAAACATCAACCTTACACGTCGAATAAATCCTCGATGGGTACTAAACAGACAGATTGGCCCCTCTTTGCTTCCATGGTCTCCCCACCCACTAATCCTCCTTACGACTTGAGTGTTGATGAAGGGTGTGAAACAATCATAAATATTATCTTACGGGCAGCTCAGGCATCCATATCACTAGCTAAAGGTACCCAAAAAAGACCTCTTGTCCCATGGTTTAGTAATGAATGTAAAATAGCTATTAAAAATCGTTGGAGGGCTTATAAAAAAATTTTAAGATGCAAATAATTATCAGAAGAGTAGTTTTCCCCAGAGGGCTGTGTCTCCCTATCAATAAACAACCTAGGGCTTAATCTACCCAGAGAAGTGCAGCGTTTATTATTCGCTGATCATATGGCAATTACATACCAATCTCATGACATTTCAGACATCCAACATAAATTACAGGAAACTCTCAACAGGCTACAAAACTGGTCGAATTCCATAGGTCTCCGATTCTCCCCTGAAAAAACCAAATGCCTTCTCGACAACCTAAAGCGAAATATTCCGCCGCTACAAGAATTATATTTAGCACACTCCCTGTTACCCTTCACTGACTCTCACAAATTTTTAGTACTGACATTTGACCGCAAACTGCATCACATATTTAACATAAAAAATCAGGTCCTTAAAAAGTTACACATATTACGCGTCCTCAGCTCTACTTCTTGGGGTTCCGACAGAAACAACTTACTGACGCTTAACGAGGCATTGGTCGGTTCCAGACTCGACCATGGATCCTTTATCTATACTTCCGCGCATACACGGATTCTGGCCAGGCTCGACACCGTCCCATCAAGCTGGAATTAGGTTTTCTACGGGTGCTTTTCGAACTAGTCCCATCCTTAGCCTATGCTCTGAAGCCGGATTTCCTCCACTCGTATTTCGCCGACAAAAGCTAGCCATAAATTACATTTCGAGATTGTACCCCCAGACTGATCATCCGACGCACAAATATATACGCAATATATTTAAACCGAAATTCTCTACGCTTTTTCGAAATAAGGTCAATCCGACCCTTCCTATTGCCGAGAGAATGTCCTTAGTCCCATCATTTCTCAGAGAAATGTCACTGCATAAAATAGAATTTCAAAACCCACCATGGACCTATTATCGACCTAAAACTCTGCTTCAACTTTCCTGTCTCTCCAAAAATGATGCCTCCTCCTCCGAGTATCAAACAAGACTATCGCGTATTATTGAAACAATCCCGGATCCCCTTTTGATATACACCGATGGATCTAAGTCTGATTCCTCTACGGCTTCCTCCTTCGTGACCCAATCGTCGACCTACAAATTCAAGCTTCACAACTACACAGCTGAACTCCATGCAATAGCCTCTGCTCTACTCTACTCTATGACAGTGATTAACGACCATATCATAATACTAACTGACTCATTAAATGCACTTAAAGGTTTACAACAACTGTACCCCAAGCACCCACTAATATCTCACACTCACTCTTATATCGCTATGTTGAAAGATCTGGGGAAGTCGATAAGCTTCATATGGGTCCCAGGAAACATGGGGATTGATTACCGATAATGAACTTGCGGACCAAGCAGCGAGACAAGCACTCACTCTCTCAGGGCGAGGAACAGCCATCTTGACCCCGTCTGAGCTTAGTCGACCACTCAAGGAACAAAAAGCGGACAACTGGCAGGCAATGTGGAACGAGAGTCCGGCGAGTAAATTAAAGATTATTAAAAAAACCGTTAAGCACTGGTCCATATCGAGCGTGACAGCCGCAGGAAGGAAGTTGCATTGACCCGACCCGGGATAAGACACACCCGACTGACTGATTCTTACCTTTTTGCTCGCGAGCCTACACCTCTGTGCCAACATTGCAATGGAATCCTCTCGTTTACTCATATCATCCAATAATGCCCGTATTATATATCTCAGCCTCACAGAATGGGGCTCATTCCAGATGTATCCAAAGTTCTGGGAGATAATGAGAATCAAATTAAATTAATCTTTGAATTTTTCCGGAAAAACTTTTTACTACCTAAATTATAAATCTTACTACCTTCACCATTCGAACTTTATACCAAACACAAGTTTTTTATTACAACTTTATTTATTTTTAAGTAGTTTGTCACAGCTTTACTCTTATTTTTTAAAAAGTTATTTTTGTCATTCAAACTTAATTGATTTCCTTTTATATACTTTTTATTTATTATTTATTTATCTTTTCCTTCTTCTAGAAGTTTAATAGTTATGTTAGCATTCGTATAGGCGTTGATGACCCTTGATGATTTACGCCTTAAAGCCTTAACAAACAAACCAATTTTTTTTATTTGCTCTTATTTAATATTATTTTATAGAGAATTAAATGTTGTACAAAAATATACCTGTTTACAGGCAGTTAACTAATGTGAAAAGAATAAATTAATCAAAGGTAAAAAGGCATATCACCACTGCATATCATTGTATCTTCCAACGTGAGATGCTAACATTTAGAGAGGAAGAGGATTTTTTTGTTGTTACAAAAGTTCATTATTAAAAGTAATAAGGACCTCTATTTATTTTATTTTTTTCTTCAGGCTAATATTACGTTTTTCCTTATTAATAAAAAAAATATCAAATGAATTTCCTACAAAAAGAAAAAGAGTCATTGAAATTGGTTAAGAACTAGCAGAGATATTGCGTTTTGAAATTTTCTATATTATCAAAAATAACTAAGTTATGGGCGTATTGAAGGGTACAATTTTAGATGTTTTTTGTTCTTATTTTTTATAATTTTTGCCGATTTTTGGTTAAAAAAAAAAAAAATACATTTTTTCCCCATCTTCGGAAATTTTAATTTTTTTCCTTCTTTGTTTTTTTATTTATTGCACTTAACACGTTCCAAAAGCCTATACATATTTTTCTCAAGCTCTAAGAATAACTGAGTTATGGGCGTACTTCATAGGTAAAATTTTAATTTTTTTTCTCTTTTTTTTATAATTATTTACTTTCTTTTGATAACAAAAAGTTAATGGGTGGTTAAAAGACTGATAATTTTTCAAAAAATAACTGAGTTATTATATTAAATCACTTTTAATCGGCCGCAATTTTAAACATAACCAGCTAATATCAACGTGTTGTGCTGATATCAATGTTAGGAGCTATATGGCAAGGTCTAGTTTTTTTTTGTGGCGAATTTGAAAATAAATGGTCATGTAGTTTCGGAGAAATGCCGCGGACGGCGCACAGTAGGACAATAACCACGATTTAGTGGACAAAATTCTGAAACTCTTGATTTAACTAAGATGAATTGAAAATTCTTATTTCATTTATAAGTAGAGAATATCGTTTATCAGTAAATATTTTTATTATTTTTCAAGTTACTGAGATTTCATACATTTTTTTTTTGGTTAGATCAATTTACTCTATATAGGAACATTCGAATCGACCAAAATCTATTATCCGCTTCTATAGAGTTTTCTGCGCTTATGATTGCTTTACTGGCAATCACGATCTCGTGAAAGACGTGTGGGGCGCAAGGAGTTACGCAGATCTCATCTCCTTTAGGATCCCTCCGGGGATTCTTCGGGGGTGACGACGAGGGTGCTCCAAGGATCGAGTACAAACTGGAACCGCTATAACTGGATGACCAATCTTAAGAGTCAGAGGAGACAACCAAGATCGTAACGTCCCACAGTTGAGGCGTGGGTGAAATGGCATTTGTGTCGGAGCAATGCCGGACGCCCTTCACACTAGTGCGCCGACCTGGGCGTTCCTTGCCAAGGTAAGAGGCCTGCTTTGGGCGGAAGCCGGATCCGGCCAGATCCATTAAGATATATAAGGCGGGTGCTACGCCGCATGAAGTGGCGATAAGGCTCAAAAAGAGGTGACCTCAACCAAGTACCTACTCCTACGTCCGGGCTTTCCTTCGGGAAAGTCCACGTGCAGGCTGGACACACTCTGGTGTGGCTAACAGAAGAGGCTATGTTTACTGGACTGGACTGGTTAAATGATACTGGTTACGGGATAACACGCTAAAACAGAGGTGGTGAACCAGGGTGCTGTGGACCCCTAACAGTAACTTTCTGGGGAGCCCCTCGCAATGGCAAGCAATCCATTGAGTGCCCACGGATCGGAACGTGGGAGCACCCGAAAGCCTCGAAAGGAGAGTGAGTAAGCGCCTGGAACCATGGAGAGTTTGAGAATTTCACTCTAATGAGATGGTATATTCTTACAAGGGAGGAGTACCTCCCTCTTATTTTGTTAATAAGGGGCGTGCCCAGTAAGAGGAGCTCTATGTAGGAGAGGGACAAATTACAAAATGTTAAATCCAATAAGTGAAGTGAAGGAAGGAGAAAGAACAAGAGAAGAGGTGATACCCCTAGAGGGGTAGAGGAGACCTTCTTTGAAGGTATAGGTGAAAGAAGCCTAGTTAAAAGAAATATAAGTCGATCATGGAGATTCCCTGAGGAGATTAAAATGCACGGAGAAAAACGAGATGCATTCCTTGAGAGTTTGGCAATCAGAGGCAAATGCTTAGCGAAATTAAAGGGTACGTCTGTAGGACGTTGACAACAAAAGATAACAGGCACGAAAAATACATGATACCAAGGATTCAAAAAATCAAGGAAGCAAAACATAAATTTTAAAGAAAAAAAAAAGGAGTGCTAACTTTGATTGGATAGCTCTTAAAGTGGTAAAAATAGACAGAGATCTGTCTAGAGTCACAAGTATGGTCTGGGAAGAAGATATAAAGGAATTAATAAAAGAGACTGTTGAAGACCGGATGAAAGAAATGGCAAAGCTGGTTCAAAATGAGATGAAGGAAGCTGTGACCAAACTAAAAAGAGACCAGGAGTTAGTGCTGAACAGCATGGAAGACATTGATAAATCTTCATTCTTGATAAAGGTAACATGTTCTCACTGTGGAAAAGAAAAACACACGAGTTACAATTGCAAGAGAGCGAATCAAATTGTGCTACTTGTATAAGAAATGGTTTGAAGGATGTAAACCATTCGGTTTATTGGGACGGATGTCCGATAGAGATAAAGGAAAAGAAACGTACTAAAGAGATGACTTCTTATGAGTATAAGAAACAAGTGTAAGTTATAGCAATAGAGATTGACCAGACTGGCAAAGAAAAGGAAATAACTTCTGGAGATACCCAAAAAGCAGAATGAGTAAAAGAAAAATGAGACAATATAAGGGAGAACAAAGAGTGAAAGAAAGTATAGCAATTAAGGTGGTCCAAATAAATGCAGACAGGGCTAAAAACGTTTCCACTGAAATAAGAACTAAAGCAGTGTGTGAACAGATTGATATCTTGGCTATTCAAGAACCCTACGTAAGTGCTGGTAATAAAATACCAGGTTACGGAATAGGGAGCAAGGTGTATTGTATATAAACTAGCTAAGGAGAAGATCAAGCCGAGTAAGGTCTTTGTAGCCATAGGTGAAGATCTGAAATAATATTCTTGGCTGGAATCAGCCGAGAAATTGTTACAAGGTTTGATCATAGATGATGAAGAAGATGATGTTGAACATACAAGAATAAGGACTGAAATTAATAATATTCAAACAGAACCGAAGGTAGGAAGAGTGGAAGTAACTGAAGTAAAAATCAGTGATGAATTAAGTAAATGCAAAAAAAGGTAAAGCTCCAGGATGGGAAGGCATAATAATTGAATTTATTAAAGAAGGCTGGACAGAAATGAAAGTTATATTAAGAAGACTGTTTCAGGCATGTTTTGATAAAGGAGTGTTTCCTAGAAGGTGGAAGAGAGGTAGGATTAAAGCCTTATTAAAAGGAGATGAAAAGGACCCAAGAAAAGTCAAGTCCTATAGACCTATATGTCTATTGCCTGTAATAGGCAAATTATTGGAAAGAGTTATTGCAAAGCAACTAGAAGAAGTATTCATTAATGATATAAATAGTGATCAATATGGCTTCATGCCGAGGATGCCATGGATAAAATCAAGATGATAACGAAAAATAGGACGGACAAATTCGTCCTAGTTATTTTTATTAAAATGGCAACCGCCTTTGATAAAGTATGATGGCCAAGTATACTGAAAATATTTAGAGATAAAAATATAAAAAGAGGATGTTATAGGATCTTGAAAGATTACTTGAGCAACAGATCTGTCGAAATTCAAGAAGGAAAGAGAAAGGTAGAAAAGAGGTAAATAGAGGCTGTCCACAGGGCTCAGTATTCGGTATTTACCAGTGATGGTAAATAGAAATAATATAAAAGATTGGATAAAAGAAGAAAACATTTTGAAAATTAAGTAAATAATAGAAAAAATACTAAGAAAAAAGAAGACCAGAGAAATAACATAAATATAAGAGAAGATAAAAGAAGACTGGAGGGATGGCGTGGAAGAAGAAGGAAGAAGAAGTGTTTTAGAAATGGAAGAAGAGAAAAAGGATGATGACGGGCGAATGGGGACGGTAAAATGGTTTACTGTCCCTCTACCACTTTTGTCCTGTAGGCACCCTCCTATAGGTCACAGTGGATAGAAAAGCCGTAGAGACTGTGTGAGTGCTAGCACTTCCAGCCTCGGGCAGGCAACCATTCCGGCCTTGCAAAAATGTTATTATAACGCTAAGTCTATAACTTATTAGTTGTCTCTTCAGCGAGGTTTTAGTTGATATGTAACGCGAGAGAGAGAAAGATAAGATTAACTATATACACTGTACAAGAGTGAGCTCCGAGCGGCGAAACAGCCTTATTATTATGGTTAGGATAATTTTGTTTCCATTATGTTCTATTAGTAGCCCGAGTTAGGGATACGAGTAAAATCAAGATGTCATGATGTACCTTCGTCACTACAGTCACTGTAGTCAAATGATTATCACATTATAAAGAAACACGAAACAGTTTGATATTATAAATGCCTTCAATTATTGGCAAAAGAATCATAGTGGACACAATGTAATAGTTAATACAGTGATGCATTTCTTGACTCAAGGTCCCATTTCCAGTTGTATCAAATTGTGGAGGTACTGGTTTTTTTTTATGTTATATTCAAGTTTGTATCGAACTTGATTTAGTGTTTAAGTTCTCATAGAAACGTGTCCAATAGTTATTTGATTTTTAACGAAAAATAAAAACTTTTCGTTATTAGAAAACAGAACGAAATGGTTTGTAAAATCAAAAAGACGAAAGAAGGAATTGTACTTTTAGGTTAGAAGCTTTACTAACGAATGGAATTAATTCACATTTACGCTGCAAACTAAAATAATATGTTTTTATTTCTGCTAACATAAAGTGTTTAAAAGCTAACAGGTATTGAGCTATTATGGATATGCCCTCTTCTACAGGAGTTCTATTGCAAATTTTACGGAATAAATCAAAATTTGGCTCTTTATTCGTTGCACACAAAAATAAAAGAAAGTGATTGGCAGATAGCGAAGTTATACTTATTATATTTTCTCTAATAATAAACTCATATATATATATATATATATATATATATATATATATATATATATATATATATATATATAAAAACTTTAAATAACCCAAAATTTAATAATCGCGAGCAAAGTCGAGGGGTTTACAGCTCTGTATGATATAAAGGGTCAGAAGATACAAGCATTATTTGAAAAAAGTATTAAAAAAATATATAATTAGTTTTCCAATATTATTTAAAATGATAATCCGGAGAAATTCACTTATATACATTCATATTATCAGTTACGGACATTAATAATCTAGACCTTTTTTTAATATCCTTGTATAATCAGACCCTTAAATATCTTCTTTGAGTAAAAAAAATAAGGAATCACATTAGGTCTGGCCTGAAGATATGAAGGATATTTTTCAACAGTTGATATAAATAGTCTTAATTACAAAATACTTTTTTCAAATAATGCTGGTATCTTCTGGCCCTTTATATCATATTACCTGACTAAATATATTTCAACAATACATATATATTGTTTATAAAAATTTTTGTTAGACCTTGATTATATTAAAGATATAGAAACGTGAATATTATGATTTTTTAGTAATTAAAGCACATCGTTTCGTACACATCAATATCTATTAAAAGATTTGACGCCATATTTTACGCCATAACATTAATTTAGGCATAATCCTAAAATATGCCTCATATTTTATAATTTGTCTTTTATTTGTTCAATTGGAATTAGTCTTGGTTAAATCAAGAGTTTTAGAATTTTGTCCACTAAATCGTGGTTTTTGTCCCACTGTGCGCCGTCCGCGGCATTTCTCCGAAACTACATGACCATTTATTTTTAAATTCGCCACAAAAAAAATTATACCATGCCATATAGCTTCTAACATTGATATCAGCACAACACGTTGATATCAGCTGGTTATGTTTAGAATTGTGGCCGATTTAATGTAATAACTCAGTATAATAACATTTAAATAACATTTAAAAATAACTCAGTTATTTTTTGAAAAATTGTTAGTCTTTTAACCACCAATTAACTTTTTGTTATCAAAAGATCGCAAATAATTATAAAAAAAGAGAAAACAAATTAAATGAGATATTCTCTACTTATAAATGAAAAAAAGAATTTTCAATTTATCTTGGTCAGATCAAGATTTATAGAATTTCGGCCACTAAATGGTGATTTTTTCCCCACTAGGCGGCGGACAAACGGACATTTTTTGTTCATTATCAGAGTTTTACGGTTCTTGAAAAGACCTAACATTTTGAAGGGGAAGAGGTACTTTTTTTTGGTCGATTACAAAGGTTCATTATTGAAAATAATAAGCAAAAAATGAAGATATTTTTCTTAAGATCAATTATCAAAAGTTAACATTCTAATACCTCCTAGACTCAGTTCTATTAGTTCAGAAGTAATAATTATTTCAGACATATTTTGGAATATCTGTAGGTGCATAACACTGGCAAATGTGCTACACAGAGATAACCTTAGTTTCCCTTCCAAGCAAACAAAAAAAAAAACGTATGCTTTAATTAGAAATAAAATATAAATTGTGCTTAATTGAAATATATATTCTTGAAATGAGTTTAATTTTCAAATATCATATTTCTATGATGATATGATCACGACATTCTTTTCAAATTCGTTTTACTAGGATTTAAATATTAACAATAAGATGTTCATGATTTTGCTTGGTATGTATACATATTTTCATGCAAAGTAATGCTTTAATAATATTTACAGATATTGGTATTTTAGTGTCAATAGAATTAAGATATTCATTATATTAACATTGTATACAGTAAGAGGTTAGTTCTACTCATTTCATTTGTAACAGATTGTGATTCAATTAAATTCTTAAATATCGATATTTGTGTGGCGATAACACCGGTATCGATAACATTCACGAAAATTGATATTAATATCCTATATCTAGTGGACAGGTATACGCAGACCGCTGCGCATGCACTAATATCAGAGCACTTTGGTGTCGAAAACCATCTCCATGGTAACGAAATCGAAGCTTTTACCCCTTTTGGTTTATTATTTTCTATAATGAACCTTGTTAACCGACAAAAAAAAGATTTAACCTCCCTCAAAATTTGACAGCTTACGTTTCAAGATGCGCATAATCCGTGTAACGAATAAGAAAAAATTACTGGACCAATTTCTTTGAAATTCGCCAAAAAAATACTAGTCCATGCAACGATGATCCTAACACCTAGACGTTGAAATCAGCTAGATAATTTTAAAATGGCGGCCGAGTGAAATAGATTAAAGTCAATAACTCAGTTATTTAAACTAACTGAATTTGAGCAACAAAAAAAATAAAAGAAATCATCTTGTATGGTCACTCATGTGATTCACAGACAGCTCGATTATTATTGATGATGAAGAAAAAACGTAAGGTGCTCTTGAATTAGGAAATTTTATTTGAATTATTTGAATGAAATTAAAAGAAAAGAGAAGGAAGTAGTAACCTAGCTTTTAGTATCATTTGATAGAGAATTAAAATGTTTCGACAAAATGAAAAAAGAATCATGGAAATTTGTTAAGAACTAGCAGAGATATAGCGCTTTGAAAACAGCAATAGTGGTATGCTATTATCCTTTGAATTATTATTATTATTATTATTATTACTTTTCATATTACTTAATTGCCTATAAACAGCAATATAAACTCTTAAACTCTAATATTGTTATTTGGAAATAATAAACCATTGTTTAATAATTTACAATAATTTGCAGTGTCTTTTACATGTGTTGAAATAGACCACACTTAATGTTCTCTCTATCTTGAATTTCGACATTATAATTGGAATTATTCTCTGTTTTATAAGATTGATTTATCTATGAACAATTAAAATGGATGATTTTTTTTTCTTTGTATCTAAAACGCCGTTGTTTTTTTTTTGTTGTTTTTTTTCCTATAGGGAGCTGAATTTTCTCTCTCTCCCTCCACGTCTAGCAGCCGTAGGGTACAGTTCAGTGGTCTAATCAGTCTCTCCTTTAGTCAGTGATTTTATTTACAGTCATTCTTTTTTCTTTCGAAAAATCTTTTATTTTGTGTTTATCAGTTGTTTGTTACTCAAATTGTTCTCCAATCAAACAAATACAAGCAAGAGTGCCCCGGTCGGGGGCCAAGCACGAACTATGGCTGAACAGACAGCCAGCACGTCAACAAAACGTAAAAGAGGTGAGTTCAACATTGAAACCTCCAATAGTTATGACATACTTTCCGATTTAGATGAAGAAGATACCGAAATCTTAAAAAACATAGTAAGTCAGAAACAGAACAAAAGTCAATATCCTCCCATAATAGTAAACTCATCTTACAACAACATCAGTGGTGCTATTAACAATTTAAAATCAAAAGTGAAAGACTTAAATATAAAATATAATATGAATAAAACTACAATATATGTCCATAACAGTGAAGACTTTGAACTCGTAAAAAATTTCTTAAAAGATATCAATCTCGGCTTTCACACGTTCACTCCTAAAAGTGAAACGAAACCTAAAATTATTTTAAAAGGTATGCCTCCTCAGTTCCCCATTGAAGAAATTTCGACTGACCTACAAAATCAAGGTTTAGCCATTCATAAAATCTACCAAATGGAGAAAAAATCTGCCAGCGGGTCTATAAAGCTTCCGATACTAATAGTAATTTTAGATAATAAAGAACAGCTAGCCAAATTAAATAACATTCGCTATAGTTGTAACATTGTAATAAAATGGGAAAAATACAGATCTAACAAAACTTTAACTCAATGTTACAAATGTCAAGAATTTAACCACGTGGCACGTAATTGCTTTAAAAATCCAAAATGTCTGAAATGTGCCGAAGACCATCTTTCAAAGGACTGCCCAAACACATTAATCGACGGGTTCAAACCCAAATGCTGTAATTGCTCCGATGAACATTTTTCTAATTCCACGGAATGTACGAAATATCAAAGAAATCTCGAATTACAGTTAAGCAAAAAAAAACCAGCACTTCGAGCGATTCCACGAAAAACATTTGAACAAACTGACCAAGAATTTCCAGTTCTACCAACCCCGAAATCTCCGTGGCCTCAAAATACATTCTCTCCGAAAACCGCCAACAGCAACTCTAACGAACCGACCATGTCTGATTGTTTTAAAGAGATAAAAAATATATTCAATTTATTTAATGTAAGTAAATTAATTACAAACTTTAAAAAAATTTTGTTACAACTAAAAAGCGCCGAAGATGGCATGTCAAAAATCTTTATTCTCGTAGAAGGATTACTTTCTATGTTGGATTAATGGTCATTCCATTGTGCAAAAATACTCGTAATATTTATTTATTCAAATCTCTTATGAGTGTTAGCGATGTAAAATTGTTTATACACAGTGTCTTGCTAAATTCCTATTGTATAAGCTGCTGTATAAACAACTTTAGCCTTAGCTTCAATTTCACAATAATAATTATCAGCGATCTTTATATCCCGTACTCTTTTATAACATACTTTCTCGTATACATTACAATAGGTGCTACAACTCATTCGGAAAATTCTAATGACTAGTGACAATAGTAAAATTAAACTTATGATGTGGAACGCACAAACTATTCGCGGAAACGATGTAGAATTTAAATTATTTTTAAATCATAATCAACCCCATTTAGTCTCTGTTTGTGAAACTCGTCTTTCTGAAACTGATCGTTTCTCTCTTCCAGGATATGTCATTTACAGACGTGACCGTAGTAGAGCTGGAGGGGGGGTCATGCTTTTAGTGCGGTCCGATATTCAGCATCATTTTATACACGTTCCTGACTTAATGTTTACCGAAGCCGTGGCGATCAATACAATTATTAACAATAAATCGACCACTGTAATATCTGTATATATCCCACCAAATAAAATAAATATTCCAGATATTAGTAAACTATTTAATTTAAATAAACAAGTTATCATTTTTGGCGATCTAAACGCGAAACACACACAGTGGAACTGTAACAGAACAAATAAAAACGGTAAATTAATTCTAAATTTTATCGTAAAAAACCATATTCAATTACACAGTCCGTCTGAACCAACCCATATACCGACTCAACGTAATTACAAACCTAGCATCATCGATTTGGCTCTTACAAAAAATATTTACAACTTATCACCTCTTATCGCTTTACCATGTTTAAATTCGGACCACAATCCCGTGATTTTTCGTATACAATCTCCTTTACCAAAAATTTCCAAAATACTCAAATTTTCGCTCAAAGACGCTGACTGGCCAAAGTTCAGGAAAGAGCTAGATTCCCGAATCAATATAAACCCAACCATAAATAATTCGAAAGAAATCGATACCACACTAATCGATTTTTATGAACATATAAAATTATCCATGTCCTTATCCATTCCACAACAATACTACCACCCGTATTATCATAATAATTTACCATATCGACTCAGAGCATTAATATATTTAAAAAATAGATTAAAAAGATCTTTCCAGCGTAACAAAATTCCAAAAACCAAATTAGTCTATAATAAACTAAACAGTTACATTAAAAAACGTCTCCATGACTGGAAAAACGAAAACTGGGCTACGGTTTTGAAATCTTGTCAGCCAGGGGACAATAACATGTGGAAAATTCACAAAAATTTAACTAAGCAGTCCCCGAAAATTCCACCTTTAAAAAATAACGACGGCTACGCATATCTGGACAGGGAAAAAGCTCAGCTATTAGTCAAGCATTTCCAGTCAACTCACTCAATCACCTCTCTTCTTGGTTCAAATCACCACAACCGTAAAATTCTAAAATCCGTCCGCGATTATTTAAAATCACCTTTTATTGTTAATTTCTCTTCCATTTCTCCGAAAGAAGTCGCAAATATCATTAAAGAACTGAAGCCAAAAAAAGCCCCAGGTGATGACAGCATCCCCTCCTTAGTTATTAAAAATCTAAGCCGAAAATCGATTTATTTTTTAACTAAAGTATTTAATTGCACATTGAGATATAGCTACTTCCCTATCATCTGGAAAACTTCCAAAACTATAGTAATAAAAAAACCGAATAAAGACCATAGTAATGTTTTGAACTACAGACCTATAAGTCTACTTAATATACTTTCTAAAATTCTGGAAAAACTAATTCTCAAAAGAATTAACAAGCATATTAGACTAAAGAACCTCCTAATAGATGAACAATTTGGTTTTAGGAATCACCACTGCACTATTGACCAATTAGCACGACTTACTGACTTCATCACAAAAGCCTTTAACGAACGCAAACATACCGGCATGCTCCTTCTAGACCTCGAAAAAGCATTTGATACCATTTGGCACTCCGGGCTCATATACAAATTAATCGCATTCAACTTCCCACCATACCTGATTCACATCATTCACTCCTATTTAACAAATAGACAGTTCTATATTCAAGTTGGGACATCTACTTCCGACACACTCCCCATCTTAGCGGGTCTTCCTCAAGGCTCTTGCCTATCTCCAATCCTATTTAATTTGTTCATTTCTGATTTACCAGCCCATCCATTTGTGACGAGGTCATTATACGCTGATGATACAGCATTGTATACATCATCATATCGCATAGATACAATAGTGAATCGCCTTCAACTATATTTTAAAAAATTTCACAAATATTGCATAAAATGGAAATTGAAAATCAATCCCACCAAATCTGAAGCAATTCTTTTCACTAAACGTCGCCCACAAATAAACCACCAAATCAAGATAAATTCAGCTCTCATCCCTTGGTCAAAATCCGTACAGTACCTAGGCATAACATTAGACAAATCTCTTACGTTCACAGATCATATCAATAGAAAAACTGATAAAGCCAAAAAATTAATATTTAAAATGTTTCCATACTTCAACAGAAAATCCCATTTGAGCTCTCATAACAAATTAATAATATACAAATCAGTTATTCGCCCGTTAATTACATACGCCTCGCCAGTCTGGAGCTCAACCTGCTTGACTAACTACCAAAAACTTGAAAGGATTCAAAATCTATCAATGCGGATAATTAATAATTACCCCCGCTACACTAAAATATCATCCATGCTCCAGGACTTACAGCTTCCAACAATTAAACATTTTGTCCATAATCAAACAGCTTCTTACTTCAGTAAAACACCAGTCTCCAAAAATCCATTAATAAAGGAAATCGGTAACTACAATAAAGCATCTCTAAAACGCTACATTCATAAAAGAACTAAACATGTGTTACTAACTTAAGCTAGTTTATTTTAATTTCTAATTTTATATTATCAACTGTGTTATCTGTTTTTATTAGTAGGTTTTTGTATAATTTTTCCTACAACATTATATAATCACAATTTAATTTTACCGCTAATTATAGATTAGATGATTAGATTATAACTACCAAATGAACCAAACATTTGATGATTGTAAGGATGTCTCATCCGTAATCATTTATAAATATTTTGTCAATATGTAAAAATGTAAATAAAGTTTATTTTATTTATATCTCTCTCCCAAACCATTATTGTAAATTCGTTGTTGGTGTATAAATTTGTTAATAAGACCATTTCATTATTTACTTCTAATCCCTTTATCCATTAAAGCTAATTTTATTTCATTTAAGTCCCTCCTTTGAATCGAAATTCGCAAATACTACAGGATTTTGGAATTAAATGATGGAATCTTTCCTCTTCTTTTCCTATATATATATTTTTTTTTTAAATGAAGATTTTAAATAATAAAGTTTTAAGAAACTGCATGCTTTAGAATATGTCATAGAAAAGGTGATGTGTACCGAGAAAGGTTTAAATATGGGTGACAAGATTCCGGTTTTGGGATATGCCGATGATCTGATACTGCTAGGTGAAGACACAGAAACCATACAGCTAAATACAAGTGTGTTAATAAAAACCGGTAAACAAATAGGACTCGAATTAAATACCGATAAGACGAAATATATGATAAGCAGCAGAAACGGTGGCGATCTTGGTGATATTGATGTATCAGGGCATACTTTTGAACACGTTGAGAAATTCAAGTATTAAGGTTCAATGATAACAAGAAAAAATGAAATCCAGGAAGAAATAAAGTTCCGGTTAAAGGTGGGAAATGCGTGTTATAATTCAGTTGCTAAGTTACTTAGTTCACGGCTTCTATCTAAAAACTTAAAGGTTAGAATTTATAAAACTATTATTCTTCCGACGGTTCTTTATGGATGTGAAACGTGGCCGCTTACTTCGAAGGATGAACAACGGCTTAAGGTTTTCTAAAACAAGGTACTGCGTAAAATATTTGGTTCGAAGAGAGATGAGGCCACTGGGGAGTTAAGAAGGTTGCACAACACGGGATTGCGGGACTTATATCCTGTGAATATAATTGATTTGATAGCATCGCGGAGAGTCAAATGGGCGAGTAAAGTTGTTGGGCTCGATGAAGAGCGGATTCCGAGAAAGTTGGTATTCGCTGAACCGACTGGTAGGCGTCCGAAAGGCAGGCCGAAGCGTTGATGGGAGGATTGCGTTAAGGGTGATCTCGGGATCTTGGGCTTGAACGGCGAACATTGGACGAGTCTGTGTAGGCGGAATTTGGTGGTATCTGCATCGAACCTTCGGGTTCGCTAAGCCTATTATTATTATTATTAAGAAAATGCATATTTGCAACTAATTTTAAGTCAATTAAATACTGAAATAACGGTATTATAAATAACAATATTTTTGTGCCGAAATTTCACGGAAATCGATATCGCTATCCAATCTCTATTGGACAGGCATACACAGACCGCTGAGCATGAGCCAGTCTAGAGTATGTTGGTAACGCAAACCGTCAGCGTGGTAACGAAATCAAAGCTTTTATCCCTGCCAAACAACGTATAGCGCGCGTAAAGAACTTTTCACTTCAAAAATACTTTAAAATATAATCATATTTGGTCAAACCACTACTTATAGGAGATATGATTCCCTGATAACTCGGTTATTATTGATGATAGAGAAACAATGTAAGGTTTTCCAGAATTCAGAAAATTTTACTTGAATGTAAATCGAAATTAAATAAAATGAAACAGTAATCTAGCTTTTAGTGCCATTTGATAAAGAATTAAAATGTTTCGACAAAATGAAAAAAGAATCTTTGAAATTTGTTGAGAACTAGCAGAGATATAGCGTTTTGAAATCAAGTATTTTTAATAATGAACTGTTATCGTAGACCATAATTACTCCCTTCTAAAAATTTAAGGGTATACGTTTTAAGATGCGTAGAACCCGAATAAAAAACATTGGTTTCTCCTAAATAATAAATAAATAAATACCATGATTTTTGCTCTTAATGCTATTTCACAGAGAATTAAATTTTCTACAAAATGAAAAAACAATTTAAATCAGTTGAGAATTAGCTGAGATATAGTTTTACAATGATCATTGGTCACATGCCATTGGTGACATGCCATTTTCCTTTCAATTATTTTTTACATTTCATATTAGTTAATTGCGTATAAACATCTATATAAACAGTTATACCCTAATATGGTTATTTGGAAATAATGAACCATTGTGGAACATTTTCAGCGTTTTTTTATTTTCAAAAAATAAATATCTTTTATTAATATTTTTTAAAATAAAAAAAAGTTTACCTTTAAGTCTTCTACTACATCAGTGGCTACTTTGTGAGTGTTTTTTATCGCTTGTCCAAAAATATTTTTGCCCATGGCCACAGTGTTTTTTGAAATGATCTGTAAAGCCCCTGGGATGTCGCCATTGAGGGAAGCATCTTTGAAATCCTCCACGTGCCCTTTCATTACTTTGAAGTTGTTTTTAACTTGGTTTTTCTTCATGTAGATATTTTCCCTAGCGTGGTTCGTGAGTGATCCGAAGAAACCACTGATAGAAAACCCGTGACAGCACGTGACAAGAACAAAAAGAGTCAGAGCGACTGACTTCATCATGGTGGGACTCAACAAGTCTGGTACTCTCTAGCCCGTTTTAGACCCATTTATACCGATTTGAAAACGATCAATTTTAATTAGCTAATATTTACGTCCTCATTAGACCTTTCTTAAAATGTGGACTTTCGATTCAAGGTTTTCAGAATATTCAATATTTAATCCAAATAATTGTCTACATTTGAATGATACACATTCTTGTTCATTACAGCTGGCACCGACACATTCTATAATTTATGTAAATCAACATTAACTTTTTTCCGTGTATTAGGTATTAGGTTCTGCATATAGAGCATCGAATATAGAGATTCGAACTGATAGCAGGGCAACAGCCGTGCAAGGAGTTGACTAGGCTGAGATCACACTCAGAAAGTAGAGAACAGTAGCCCATTGCTTTATTCACTGGACATTACCAATAATATTATAACTTGATAATAATTACCCTTATGGAAGCCAATTGTTCCATGTCTTTCAAAAGTTGTGAATTCTAATCCCAGTCCAAACTGGACTTTTTCCAGCTAATAATCAAAAAGGTATTAACTTACAACCACTCCACCAGGTATATAAACACCCTTCAGCCAACTGCCAGCCACTCATAAAAATAGTCGTAGGGAGTGATGACCTTCTAAAATTCATCGAGAATCGCGATGTACTCTCCGCGTGGCCAAGGATCTACACTGCCTCCCGCGCCAACGGAAATGCTAGTTATCAGACCCAAGTCGAAATAACCAAGTTGAGCATAAAAGTCAGATTCGATGAACAGCTTCAATTATCTTCTTCTTCCTCTTTTTCTTTTGCTCCTTCTTTTGTGTGATTCAGCTTCTCGCAGCGGTCTCGACCAATCCTTCTCAGCCTTGACAGATCCTATTCATTTGTGCCAAGGTTTTCCCTCTTTTGGCTCCTTTACTCTGGATATAACGAACAATTTCGTGTCAACGACTTGATGAACTGTGTAGCGCTCCTGGTAGCTATTCCAAATAAACATAACGAGTCATCAAACATTTAATTTAGTCATAAAAGATATTATTTCTTTTCTTTCCACTAAGGAAATGTTAATTTTGTTGGTTTAAAAAATGTTAATTTTGTTGGTTTAAAAATAAAATCAGAACCATAATCACAGAGGAATAGGATGTGAGATTCCCGATTTTTATACCGAATTGGTGATACAATAGTTTGTATTCTTAGTGTGTATTCAGTTCTTAACATTTTCTTTTACAGTTAATAATTTGTTTATTATTAACTTTAAAAAATAAACCTGATGAAAATTCGTATATTATTGTTCAAATTTCAATATATTTTTTATTTGTTTATGCAGTATATATTTATGATCATTCCAACTTAATTATCTACATTTTATTTTTACTTTCACTAACCTATTAAGAAGTATATAGTTTAGGAAAGTATTGCGATCGTGAAAATTTTCGAATTCCAGTTTTCGACGGAAATACATATTTTAGGGTCTCCTGAGTCCAAATTACCAAGTCCCGCAAAAAGGTCTGTGTGTGAGTGAGTGTGTGTGTGTGTGTGTGCGTGTGCTGCGCGCGCGCGTGGTAACTATAGCGCAAAAACAAAAAGTCGTACGGAACTGAAATTTCATATTTAAGACTAGGATACGCCCGAGATGTTTTTTTTTACCATATAATCTCTGCCTCTGAAACCTGGCTCAAACCTCATATTCCTTCCTCTTCTGTATCAATCCCTAACTACTCTCTGCTTCGTCACGATAGGTCCGATCGGACCGGTGCAGTGGTTAAAATATGGAAAAACCTAAAAATGTGGACTTGTTTTTTTTAAACTTATCTCGACTCGTTTTCAATAAACAACATCCCAAACTATAATTCTACCGTAGCTTGAACCAAAAAATTTTTTTTACAAAGGTAAGTGATATCTATAACTCTAATAAACCCAGCATTTTACCTGTGATTATTAGCACTCGAGTGCCTACTTAAGGAAATTTTATATTTTCTTTTTCACAAACCTTTGCAGTATCAGACAACAGTAGAAGACCTTCAAAATTTTATAAAGAAG
This sequence comes from Piezodorus guildinii, assembly GCA_023052935.1. Classification (NCBI taxonomy): domain Eukaryota; kingdom Metazoa; phylum Arthropoda; class Insecta; order Hemiptera; family Pentatomidae; genus Piezodorus; species Piezodorus guildinii. The sequence goes on along the minus strand of CM041293.1, from coordinate 188,379,835 downwards.
GTTGTAGGATTTTAGATATAAATTCAATGTTTATTTCCGTTGTGGTTTTAGCTATCGATGGAAATATAAAAGGTAGCTACACTTACCTACTAGATGGTACTTATACCCCTCGTTAGTGCATATCATAATGTAACTACCACGAAAAAATCATTTGCTCATACCTGCTTTTTGTGGAGTAAAAGCTATTTTAGTTAAAGAATATGAAGAAGATTGACTGTAATCTTGGAGGTACTAAACAGTGACCCTGATAAATTTGACTTATATTCCAAACAGTGGAATTAGCTATTCTCGTATACCTATATCCCTGGTACTACTTATCGACAAATGTGAACCAAATCCTCTTTCATCGAAAGCAAGCTTTACCGTTTGGTACTCTTTCTGATGAGGACCAAGAAAGCAGGAATAAAGAATATAAGTATTACAGGACCCACCACATTAGGGAAACATCTCGCCTAGCTACAAACCGAGACATTTTTGTTAATATTATGATGATATCCTCCGACCCTTATATTAGTTGATCGAAACCACAACCAAAAGTTTGGAGTCTTCCGCTAAGCAAAAGATTTGTTGAAATGAGCGCAACTGTAAACTTTAAGTAATCTTTAAGCGTAAAGAGAACTTTATTTTATTGATTTTTTTAAATATTATATTATGTAAAAAAAAATAAGTAAAATTATTGTTGAAATATAGATATATTATTTTAAATATTATTTATTTATTTTTTAAAGGAATAAAAATGTTTCAAGAATAAAATGAGTAAGATTTTTTGGTAAATAGTTTTAAAAATTATTTTTAGTATATAACTCTGTGGGATTAACAATAAAATAAACAAGAAACAAAGACTTAAGTCAAATTTAGGGTGGGATTTTTGTATGGAAACAGATGTTTGAGCTTGAGTGTGTAAAATGTTAGTTTTTTGTTAATGCAGTTTTTTTCACTATTTAAAATGAATATAACTTAATTTTATCAAGTGTGTGTGTTAAGAACAAAATAATTTATAAAACTTATTAATCAAGTGGAACAGGTAATATGACGGCTTCTGACAGTGATATGGTAGCGACAGACCTAAATGCAACTAACGATTGTCAATGTGAAGGTGTGTGGGAGATAGTTACATGTCGAAAACGCCATTCAGAAGGCGAAAGAGACCCAAGAAAACAAAAACGACCCACTACATCAACTCCGAATACTTCAAACCTAACCAAATCAACACCATCCACATCAAATTTTAATAATTTCAAATTTTAACAAAAAGTGATGAAACCCTACCAAAAGAAACAACACAAAAGACAAACGATAAACCTCAACCTATTTTCGTAAATGGAGTAGAAAACTACTCAGTTTTTGTAAAATTTCTACAAAAGGTATATGGTCCAAATTGATTTAACCTAAAATCCACGGCTAAAAATATTTGAGTATACCCGCATACACCTCAATACTACCCTGACATTGTTGGCTACCTCAGAAAACAAGGAGCGGATTTTCACACATTCCAGCTTCCTGAAGAACGAGTGGTTATCAAAAATCTCCATTACTCAACTCCTCACTCGGCTATCGTAGAGGCATTGAAAGGTTGTGGATATGATGTAGTAAACGTCAACAACGTAATATACCGATTTAAGGAACCGTTGTTAATGTTTTTCGTTGATATTTCCAAAAAAACATACAACGAAAATATATTTCAAATAAAAACAATGTTATGTTATAACAACCTCCCTACACCTGTTTCTCACCCTCCACGAAAAGGTGTGTGTGTGTGTGTGTGTGTGTGTGTGTGTGTGTGTGTGTGTGTGTGTGTGTGCGCGTGCGTGCTTGGGTGTGTGTGAACTTCCGGGCAGAAACGAAAAGTCTTATGAAGCTGAAATTTCATATTTAAGACAACTAGACGCCCGAGATGTTACAAAAACTTCTTCATCAAAATCGGCTAACCAGAAGAGCCACTTAATAACATGCAATATTGTACCTTTTCATGATTTTCTTAAAAACAGTTCCGACGATTTTGATTAAACTCGCTATGTCGATGTAAAGTTAAATGGGCTGTAATATCATGTAGGTTTTATTCTTATTAAAATAGTCTGACAGGGCTTAAATACCGATATTTTAAATTTTCTTCTTCTAAAGTACCTTTAATTTTGTACATTCCAAAAGATTAACCATATCATCTTAATAGCACTGATGAAAGACGGTTAAATATCAAATTAGAGCGAATTTGATAAACGACTAAAGCAGAAAAGGGCAAACATATTTTTACCTTCACTTACTATATATAGTAAGGGAAAGTATTGCGATCGTGAAAATTTTAGAATTCCAGTTTTCAACGGAAATACACATTTTAGGATCCCCTGAGTCCAAATAACCAAGTCCCGCAAAATGGTCTATGTGTGTGTGTGTGTGGTAACTCCGGTGCGGAAACGGTAAGTCCTATGTAACTGAAATTTCATATTTAAGAAGACTAATATACGCCCGAGACGTTACAAAACCTTTTACATCAAAATGAGCTTACCAGAAGAGGTACTTTATACTATGCATTTTGCACCTTTTTTCGATTTTCTCTAAAACGGTTCCGACGATTTTTATTAAACTCGCTATATCGATGTAAAATTTAATAGGCTTTAATATCATTTAGGTTTCATTCCGATCAAAATGGTCTGACAGGGCTGAAATGCCGATATTTTAAATTCTCTTTCTCTTAAGTACCTTTAATTTTGTTGATTCAATAAAAATAACTATATTATCGTGTTACCACTGAAGAAAAAAGCCAAATACGTAAGTTGTGCGAATTTAAAAAACAACTAAAGGAGAAAATTGAAAAAATATTTTTTAATGCAATTTTTTGTTTTTGAACATATGAACAGTAATATACATGTATGATATACCGTTTGAAAGCTAAAGATTTTAGAAAAAATATTATCTTATACGCAAGCTTTTAAAAGTTAATAGAGAGTGATGAAAAGCCGATAAAACTAACTGATTATTTTAGATAATAATATAATAGATTTTTTAATAAAACACATATTTCTATAGAAATTCCATTCAATTAATTCATTAATGGTTTTACTCATTTTTATCTCTTACTGTACTTGAAAATTCTTTAATCGCTTTTAAAATGGAGGGAAGTGAAAGTCGTTTGTTGTCCGCACCAGATTTTTTTATGCAATTTTTACTTTCATCTACTATACTATAAATAGTAAGGGAAAGTATTGCGATTGTAAAAATTTACGAATTCCTGTTTTCAACGGAAATACATGTTTTAGGGTCTCTTAAGTCCAAATAACCAAGTCCCGAATAAAGGTCTGTGTCCGTGTGTGTGTTAAATCTAACGCAAAAACGATAAGCCGTACGAAACTGAAATTTCATATTTAAGACAACTATACACCCGAGATGTTAAAACATCTTTTTTTATCACAATCGGCTAACCAGAAGAGCCACTTTATACCATGCCTTTTGCACCTTTTTACGGTTTTCTCAAGAACGGCTTTAACAATTTTAATTAAACTCGCTATATTGATGTAAAATTTAATAGGCTTTAATATCATGTAGGTTTCATTCTGATAGAAATAGTCTGACAGGGCCTAAATGCCGATATTTTCAATTTTATTCCTCTAAACTACCTTTAGTTTTGTACATTCCAAAAGATTAACCATATATTTATTTTTTTTAAATATTTATTGGTATTCGGACCTGTATTAACAAAAAAAAAAAAAATACATCAAGCAAATGTATATAATCTTAATGACATAGATGAAGGACGGCTAAATATACAAGTTGGACGAATTTTATGACCAACTTGAGGATAAAAGATCAAAACTATTTTTTAACGTAATTTTTGGTTTATTATTAATAAGAACAGTAATATAGACGTATAACATACCGTTATATATTTTACAAACAATATTATCTGATACACAAAGTTTTAAAAGGTAATATAAAGTGAGAAATGGGGGGTAAACTTATTACTGGTTAACAATTTAATCTGTTTGTTAACAATTTGTTTCCAACAAAAATGAATATACGTTTAATTAAAATCAACTTCAAATATTTTTCAAGTTGAAGTATATTTCATAGAGGAAGGGGATCACTTGTAGCTGGGTGGCTAGCGTAACAGCCTCCCATGCTAAAGGTCACGGGTTCAAACCCGCAGGTGGTCCTAGGATTTTTTAATGAGAGTAAAAAATCCTTAGTTACGCCGTCCTTCGGAGGAGACGTTAAAAGGTGGTCCCGAGCCTGTGCGATGTCAGGTACTCGTTAAAGATCTCTATCCTAATAAAACCTGGATAGGCAAAATTTAGGACTCCCACTGTAGCATCGTCCAATTAGCCATAGTAGCATAAAGTGACGTTAAATGAATAAACAAAATATATTTCATAGTTTTTAACAGTCGCTGTCATTTTTTCAACTTTATATGAAGAAGGTTATAAAGGTTATCATTGAGTGCAACTAAGTTAATTTCTCATTGTTTTTCTAATATAAACTGTTTTCTCAGGTTAATTTTTAGTTCCGTTGTTTTGTTTAAATTTAATTACTTACAGTGGTGAAATAAATAAGAAATATTAGTGTCTCTGATTTAAACAGTCAAACTGCAGCCCTCGGGGCTCTATCTGAAACCAATAATGGAAGAAAATTCAGGCTCTAAAATAAGAAAACTACTCAAGCAATACTCCATACCAGTAAAAAATAGTTTTTCTTTACGATCAGATGAAGAAGAAATTTCTGATTCTAACAGTGATTCGGAAGAACATTTTAAAATCAAATCATTCCCTCCAATAAAGTTCATCAAACGTTTGATAATTATGAAAGCATTTTAAAAAATCTCAAGCAAAAATTAACTGAAGAAGTCTATATCAAGTACAAGAGAAATAAAACCATTTTCATAACCTATAACTCTCCTGACTTTAAATATATCAAGAACGAATTAATAAACAAAGGATTCGAGTTCCACACATACACACCCAGAAATGAAATTCAACCAAAAATGATTTTAAAAGGCATCCCTCCGAATATTGAAACTGATTGCATTAAAAATGACTTAAATACTAAGGGTTTGAAAATAAGTAAAATAGTTCAAATGATTAACAAACAGCTGATACCACCAGTAAAATTACCTGCATGGTGGATTGTAACCCTAGAAGACTCAAAACAGACACAATTAATAAATAACATCAAAGCGGTCTGTAGTCATATTGTCAAATGGGAGAAGTACAAAACCAACAGAGCATTAATTCAATGTTATAAATGCCAATCATATAACCATCGTAAGTATCTGTTATTTGCTCCAACTTAAATGATAAGATAGTTTGTATTACTATTCCAAAGGGTTGAAAAATATATTTTTCTAAAACGTAAAACAAAATTTGTTTCACTGTGGCAACACTGGTTAAACAGGGTAACCTTCCCAGATCTTCACATATGTGATTATCAATTCAAATATAAGTGTGTGTTGATATTTTTTATGCGTTCTTATTCATAAAATAAACATTCACATTATAGTTTCCATTTATAATAAAAGACATATTACTTTTATATAACCTCATTAAACATAGTCACTATCAACATCTTTCATAATTTGTAGCAATTGTAATTTAAATTATCAAACTGAATTCACCAAACCGCAAACAAAGATAAAGAAGTGTAGTTTTACTTTCACTTATTATACTATATTTAGTAAGGGAAAGTATTTCGATCGTAAAAATTTTCCAGTTTTTAACGGAAATACACGTTCATGGTCCCCTGAGTCCAAATAACCAAGTCCCGCAAAGGTGTGTGTGTGTATGCGTGTGCGTGCGTACGAGCGTGCTTGGGTGTGTGTGAACTTCCGGGCAGAAACGAAAAGTCCTATGAAGCTGAAATTTCATATTTAAGATAACTAGACGCCCGAGATGTTACAAAAACTTTTTCATCAAAATCGGCTAACCAGAAGCGCCACTTTATACCATTCATATTGTACCTTTTTATGATTTTCTCATGAATTTGATTAAACTCGCTATATCCATGTAAAATTTAATAGGCTTTTATATCATGTAAGTTTGATTCTAATTGAAATAGTCTGACAGGGCTTAAATGCCGATATATTAAATTCTCTTCCTCTAAACTACCTTTAATTTTGTTGAGTCCATAAAAAATAACTATATTATTCTGTTACTACTGATGAAAAACAGGTCAATATAAAATTGAATCAATTTGATACCCAACTAAAGGAAAAAACTGAAAACAATATTTTTTTAATGCAATTATTTGTTTTTTAACTTAAGAACAGTAATATACATGTATAATGTTCGGTTGGAAAGCTAAAGATTTTAGAAAAAACTTTTATCACATACAAAAGATTGTACAATTTAATAAATAGTGACAAAAAGCCGATAAAACTAAGTGATTATTTTAGATATTAATATTTCAATATTTCATATTGTACCTTTTTATGATTTTCTCATGAATTTGATTAAACTCGCTGGATATTAGAAACAAGATATTTACAGTTACATTAGATTAATTATAGTAATAGGTTAAGTTTTTTAAATCACTTTCCTCATCAACCATAATTCTAACTTTAGTCTAATAAGTGGCCATTTAATTCTGTTAAATATACAATAGCGATCCAGTAGAAGTAGGCACACCCAAAATTACTCAATATATTTTAGCTGTAACGTAATCATGGTATATAGTCACCCTTGCAATATAAATGTGATTAATATACATTGATCCAACGAGTGGGAATATTTTCACTTGAAAACAATTTTGATAAATATAATTGTAAAAATTATAATATTTATATTTCTTGAAAATGTAAACGTCTCATACAAAGGTAGTAGTTGTTGAACGTTTTGACTATATGGTAAGGAAGTTGGTCAAGGGTGCTGCCACCAAGAAAACACCAGTAAGAAAAAAATAAAGGAAGTGTTTTTTATTGCTAGTTTCTTTGTTACCACATTACCGAACAATAGCTCCATCATAAGCGTTTTATAGTTACCACTCATAAACGCATTTATGCAAATTTAAATTAAGACAAAATGAAATATTCGCGAGCAAAGCCGTGGGTTACAGCTAGTATATGTATAATATTAAATAAAATAAACAATCCTTCAATCCTTTTAGTCGTTATTAACGAAAAGAAAAGTTTGAAAACTTAATTACTTTAATTAAATATTCAGCCGGAAACAGCTATGGAACAAGAGGGCATCAATTGTTTACAAGCTTAAGCTTAACATTCGTACTTTTGACGCCAGACCACACCACATGAATTTATCGTAAAAGGTTAACAAAAATGTCTGCCTATAGCGTGGGTTGCAATTACACCACTTATTGAACGAATAAAAATTTCGATTAAAAGTAGGAAATTATTATTTTTTGGGGGAATTTCAACGTGAAAATTAATGAAATAACTATTAGAATGAAATAAAATGGGTTTCATTTGCAAAAAAAAAAAAATTCAATATCTCTAAAATTGCGAGTTCTCTTTTCAAGATAGCAAAATTGCAAATTTTGGTTAGTAAGACCAAATGTTACCGTAACTTCAAAAAGGAAAATAAATAACGTTTGAGCGCGTTTTAAGGTTCAACAGGCCACGGCAAGATCCAAAATGATTAAAGTTAAATCGGGCACCGCGAGGACCAAAATGTTGAGTCAAATATTGAAGGTTCACTTCATCTGAATAAAATTACACCCTAGGTTTGAGTGTATTTAGGATCGCTTGAAAAATGGCTCGCAATTGTAGAGGAAAATAACTAGAAGAAATCTAAACCAAAAAGTTATAAAATGGACTTACCAAAGTGGAGATCGTCAAGTTGTATAGAAAGCCCCCAGACAGTCCATTTGTGAGTCCAGAAAAAGCTTTAGAAGTCTTCTGAGATGTTGAACCGATCGGTTGAGAAACCTTTTATGGCTGAATTCACACTTATTTGCAAGCGAAATGAAAAAAAATAAGGTTGTTTGAACGGAAAAATAAAAAACTGGGAGGCTACCGTCTTGAACATAAATTAAGTATGAGGAAGGCAAAAGGGCCCTTGAACATGGATAAATCAAGTCATCTTGACCAAGTCGCAAATCAAACAGAACCAGAACAGAGGTGGGAGTAAAAACGGAAAACGTTTGATAATAACTGTTACTCCTGAAAAACGAAAAAAAAAACTGCTATTCAAAATGACAAATAACAGCTAGCTATGATTAAATGCCACCTCGATATGTAATGTATTTGTTTGGAAACCAATTTATGAATAATGACTATTATAATATCCTTCATTAAAATTAAAATTAAAGTAAAAAATAAAATCTTACAATGTAAAAATAAGTTAAATAAAATTTGGTGTTAACATGGTACAGTTACCAATACTATTGCTCTCTGTTTACAAACATCCTTCTTAGTATCCATTTGGGAGCCATTGTGACTTGTGTTTGAATATCGTTTGGTTGTGAACCGCTTTGTGAAAGTTGACTTCTTTTTTTTTTTTTTTAATTTATTACTAGAAATGCCGAGGACGAGTTTAAGCAGTGTCGTATGGGAGTATTTCACGAAAGTTGATAGTGGAAAAGCTACTTCCAATGTGTGCGAGGAGTCTTTTTCTTTTAAAACCACAATTTTCAATCTTAAGACTCATTTATGTAAGAAATTTTATGGGTATTTCATTATATAAAAAGGAAGAAAGGAGAAAGTGGATACATGATGAGGCTAACAACAACATACAGCCTGCAGTTGAAGTAATAGTTGAATACATCAGTGAATTGCCAAGTACTTCTGCAATTCCCTGCCAACCAAGTACTTCTGCAATTTCTTGCCCAGCTATTACTTCAGCAATTGGCTACCCTCCACCTAAAAGAAAAAGGATAATGGGTTCCTATACCATGTCAACAAAAAAATGCCTGTTAATCAGGAGAAGAAAATAGATCGAGATCTTCTTTATATATTCATAAAAGACCCCTCCAACCTTTTAGTATTGTTGAGGATGCTGTTTTTTTTTTTAATTAATGAAGTGGACCCCCAGATACAAGCTTCCTGGGCGGAAGACTATTTCATCAGTGATGATACCCGCTTTATACTCTAAGCATGTTAGTCAGTTACCAGACTATCTTCATCATCAAGTAGAAGCTGTATGTATCACAACAGACTGTTGGACTTCCTGCATGACCGAAAGCTATATTGTTGTCACTGCCTATTATATTTCAGCAGAATTTGATTTTGTTAAAATGCTGCAGTTTTATAGAGAAACACACTGCGAACAATGAAGTAGTAATATGGAAAGATATTACAGCAGAATGGAACATTCAAAACAAGGTATTTTAAAGTTTTTGTATTTGTTATATTAACATGACTCCTCCAATCTCAATTTCATTTTATTCACATAAATATGTAAAGTTAAAAATTTCATCAGTTTCAGTAATTTTTTTCTAACTGTACTCTTCTACTACTATTTCCAATTTATTTATTTTATTTTAACAGTAGAAGTTGTATTATTAACAAAATATTGGATACCTCATTATTTAAATTTCTGATTAAATTTCCATCACTTTGGCTTTTATATACCTGTTAAAGTTCTTTTTTATTTTATTAAGGACCTGCTGAAAAGTTAGGTGTAAAATTTATTTAGTCTATAACAAAGATACGCATTAGGTACGATGCACCACAATACCATAACAAACATAATTTTATTAAAACATTTTAATTTTTTTTTTTTTTTTTTATAGGTGAATTTCTCTGTATCTGTCAATGCCTAGAACATATCTAATGCTATTGACCTTCTGAAAGGGAATCATTTTGGCTGCTACGCCCATAAGTTGAATTTAATAGTGCAACAATCCTTGGTCGAGGTTACACCTACCTTAAAAAAATTGTTCCCCACTTTAAGATGAGGCATCTGGCCAATAAAAAACTGATTAAATATCAGTTATAATCAGGAAACTCACAACCAAAGAGCCTGATTCAAGATGTAGCTACTAGATGGAAATCTACATTTTTTATGGTCCAAAGATTTGTAGAGCTTCAGGAAAGCATAAGATCTACATTGGGGCTCTTAGACAAAGATTTGCCACTTCTGAGCTGTGAGGAATGCCAAAACTGTAAGAATTTAATTGATATCCTCATGCCATTCGAAGAAATGACAAGTTCCATGAGTGGCGAAAAATTTCTTACAGGGAGTTCAGTTATAGTTGTAACAAGATGCTTAAAAGGCACTTGCTACAAATTAATAAAAAAAAAAATATATGAGCAGGACCTAACAGCTGCCAATATCATCAAACCTTTGCTCAATAATATCAAAATAGGTATACTACCTATGTTCTTTACTATTTTTTTTAATTTATATATATATATATAATATATATATATATATATATATAATATAATATAACTCTCAAATATCACTTCAAAATTGTTTATATTTAAAAACTTTAATTGTTCACAAATTGTTTTTTAAACATTTAATCATTTGGTTGGTTTCTCTTTATATATTCTTATTGAAATATTATCATCTTAATTTTGTTTACTTCCATACTTTATAACTGTCATCTTATCAATTATATTTATAACTGTCGTCCATACTTTATAACTATCATCTTAATTTTGTTTACTTCCATACTTTCTACCTGTCATCTTATTATCATTTCATATTTAATTTTATGTTTGTTCCCATATTATATTTCTGTAACCATATACATTGGTTGTTATCTTGTTTCTTTTAGCTCTGATAAAGGCCCACAATGTAGGCCAAAACGTCGGCACTTAATTAAAATAGCACTATGTTTTAATGTGTGTTTTTCTCTAATGACCACACCCCGAACCATCTTTCTCATCAAATAAGTATTTTATGTGTATTTTTATTATTTCCTAGTTTGTAAGCATTTAAATAAATTATATTTTCTAGTACATTGATTTTTTATGTGACTATATGCCTAGAAAATTGGGGAATAATTTATCAGTTTTTTATGATTGTGTGCATAAGTAAAAAAAAAACAATTGGTGCAGGCAACACACGACTTTCAATTACCTCCGTTGCTAATATCGATTAAAGGATTTTCAAATACAGTTAGAGATATTATATTGAGGATGTATAGTCGACTAGAAACTATTATAGGTGGAAATAATCAGGAGTCATTCTTTTTTTTTTTTTTTTAATATTTTATAATATAATATAAAGACTGACTCCTGGTTATATCCTCCTATAACAGTTATAGATAAAAATTAGTGAAAGTATTAAAGAATTAATTAAATTGAATTTCTATAGAAACATGTGTTTTATTAAGAAATATATTATATTATTATCTAAATCAATTAGTTATTTTGATCGGCTTTTTAATACTTTTTATTAACTTTAACAAGATTGTGTATAAGATAATATTTTTTCTAAAATCTTTAGCTTTCCAACAGCTTATTATACATTTATATTACTGTTCTTATTTTCAAAAACACAAACATTTCATTAAAAAATATTTTTGCTCTTTTCTCCTTTAGTTGGAGATTAAATTCATTCAACTTGTATATTGAGTCGTTTTTAGTAATACTGATCAGATGATATGGTTATTTTTATAGAATCTACAAAATTAAAGGTACTTTAGAGAAAGAAAATTTGAAATATCGGCATTTAAGCCCTGTCCGACTATTTCAATCAGAATGAAACTTGATATTAAAGCCCATCAAATTTTATATTGATATATAGAGTTCAATAAAAATTGTTAGTTGTTTTTGAGAAAATCGTAGAAAGGTGCAAAATGCATGGTATGAAGTGGCTCTTCTGGTTAGCTGATTTTGAAGAAAAAGTTTCTGTAATATCTATCATATAGTTGTCTTAAATATGAAATTTCAGTTTTAAAGGACTTATCGTTTACCCACTGGACTTACCATACACACAGACAGACCTTTTTTCAATAATTCAGAATATTCAATAGTTGATTTTGAAATGAATATGAAGGAAGGAATGGTTCAGATGGCAGTCAAGAAAACTTAACTTTTTTTATTTCTATCCCAACCACCCCTTCCTTCATTATGGTCATAAAATTTCTTTAAATTCTAATTTAAATGAATAAAAGTGAACAAATCAATACCATCTAATCATGAGTTATAATCATTAGGCACCAGAAACTTAATGAAATTAGGCATTTGACCCTAAGGTTTTACATCTCAAAACCCAAACCAACAATAGCTTATTGTAATTTATTATGAAAAATGAATTTTAAAATTTTAAATATTTGGTTTGATGAGGATGAGAATGCACGTCTACCACCTGAAGATGATGGTAATTAATATGGAGAAGTTCTAACAGAAATAATATCTCAAGTAAATTTTATTTTGAAAATTGTTATGACAAGTAACTTAATGTTAGACCATATCGAGTTGGTATGTGATTCCTTGAATATAGTAAACATATTTGTTCACTGCCCGATGTCTATATATAGATTTTCTGATATGGATTTCTATGTATACAAGATCATTATGAAGGATGTGTTGAATTGAAGTTTAATTTGGTTAGAACTTATGTAAAAAATAGGCTAAACCTTTGTTGCTGGTAATTTAATTAAGTTGGAGCATAAGTGCATTTATTAAAAACAGTTTTTTTAACATCAGAAACATTATAAAAGTATTCAACTTGGAACTAATGAGGATTTAATATTGAAATCATCCATAATAAATGCATTGAACCAAGTCTGAAGAAAAACTCTAATAGTTGAACAATTTTCATGGTAGTGTCACTGTTTTGATGCAGGCAGAATTAAAGACTGCTCAAATTAGAACAGAGCTACAACTACAAAATTCATTAATTGCTTTATGTATTTTAAATTGATAAGCTTTATATTATACATTTCTGTTTAAAAAGCAAAGATAAATCTGCTAATTCTTTTTCTTTAATGGTAGTAACTGTTGCTAACACATATAAAAAGATATTATAATTATAAAGTCTGAATATTTTGGATAAAATCATCTAAATTACTTTCAATTAAAATTGCAGCATGGCAAATGCTAGATATTTTCTTTCAGTCAAATTAAAATTTTACTCAATTAAATTTCAAAAAATAAATTTTACTCTCAAGAATAATTATCATTAGATAGCTTTTTAAAAGAACTAAAAGTAATTTAACCATTTTAGGTATTAATTACAAACGGTTTGATCAGAAAATCACTGTTTTATATCATTTATGTGTGTGAGTAATAATTTATTTTCAATTTGTGTGTGAGTAATAATCTATTTTCAATTATGTGTGTGCAATAATTTAATAACAAAAGAAAGATATTTTTTAAACAATTTCAATAAAAATGTACGTGCACTATAACATTCATAACACATTTCGTTATTTTACTGTTGTTATAGCGTTTAACTGCTATTTGATAACGCAACGAAAATGATTAGAAAACATGAAAGGAAAACTGATTAGAATGGTTGCAACGAAAACGATGTGATTCGTCATACGAACTGCTATTTTATAACAGTTATTAATAGCTGTTATTTCTTGTCAACTAACAGCTCGTTTTCGTTTTGTGAAAGTAGCAGTAATCCCCACCTCTGAACCAGAAGGAATTACCTGGAAAACAGAGGCTTAACTAATAGAGCGCCCTCTATCTACATATATATTTTATAAAGGATTGCCTAATGGCGTAAATAACTTTTTAAAATATCGTCAATTTTCTTGCATAAAACATTAAAACGGTTCAAATATTACAAAGGGTGTTTTTAAATGTTGAAAAAGAAGTAATTGAGTGTAAATTATGCATTCAATAAAGATTAACAAACATATGTACATGGCTCATTGATTGTTTTCCTGTGTTAATTCCTTTCATAGAAAAAATCCAGTTACAAGCATAATATAATGAAAAGCTTGTTTTTTCAGAAACATTCTGAAAAATGAAAAAAAAAGCTATAGTTTCTTAAGAAAATCCCAATTAAAATGGTAGATATAAAAGTTGAAAGTTAACAGATTCGAGCAATTTTTTCACTATCTTAAAGAAACTGAAATGAAACAAATAAATCCATCTGATAGTGAATTACTGTTGTGCATCCTTGGTCATTTACTTTGTGAAAATATTAAATATTTGGTTTAATGATAAGGAATATGGGTGGCTAAACATTTGAGAACAGTAAAATCTTCAATATAATAGAGAGCAGAAATAATATCACATTAAATTTTCTTGTTGAACAATTTAATAGAAAATATTTCAAATAAAAATGATATCTCTCCAAAGGTAGCTGATATATGGAAACAAGAAAGATAAAATAAAATACAGTGGGTCAAAAAAGTATTGGCACACCCTGTTTTTTCTATTTAATTCTTAAAGTATGTAACTTATTAGTGAGTAATAAATTAGATTTATGAATAGTCATCAATAACCATTGATATAGCCAAAAGAAAATTGAAATAATTAAGGTAGAAATGAATGAGGAAAATAAATTGTAAAAATGTGAGTCAAAAAAGTATATGCACACCCATTTATTAATAGTAAAAATACCCTATTTAAGTTTATAAAATTCATTAATAATTTGTTATCATTCCTCTGGCATCAATTATAGCTTTTAATCTTCTTTGCATCATAGAAACAAGATTTTCTGGTCCAATTTTTTCCCTTTCCTCTAACAACACATCTTTTAACACATTTTTTGAAGAAATTTTGTGTTTTCTTACCTTCAAATCCTAAACCTACCATAAATGTTCAATGGGATTTATATCTGGAGACTGAGGGGATGTTTTAAATTGTCTCCATTATTGTACATTAACCATTCCTTTGTTTTACTGTCTGTTTGTTTAGGATCGTTGTCTTTCTGAAGTATAAATGTATCCTCCAGTCCTTATTTTTTAGCACAGGAAAGCAGATTATGTTGAAACGTGTCTACATACCTTTCAGCATTATACTTTCAACGAAGCATAACTTTCCAACAGCATTCGATGTCTCACATTCCTTGTTTGAAACTCTGTATTTGGTTTTCTCCACACAAACTACTATCCATCTGAACCAAAAATGTTGTATTTGCTCTCATCAGAAAATAAAACATTTTTTCCAAAAGTTCATTGGTTTATTTGCATATAGTTTTGCAAATTCAAGCCTTTTACAGCCGTCAATGTATTGGTTTGGGGCTGCATGACATCGAATGGTGTTGGAAAGTTATGTTTTGTTGAAAGTATAATGAATGCTGAAAGAAATGTAGACATGTTGCGACATAATCTGTTTTCCAGTGCTTAAAAATAAGGACTGGAGGATCCGTTTATATTTCAGCAAAACAATGATCCTAAACACACAGCCAGTAAAACGAAGGAATGGTTATTGTACAATGTATGGAGACAATTTAAAACATCCCCTCAGTCTCCGGATATAAATCCCATTGAACATTTATGGTAGGTTTTGGATTTGAAAACACAAAATTTCTTCAAAAAATGTGTTAAAAGATGTGTTGTTAGAGGAAAGAGAAAAAATTGGACCTGAGGTTACGGAAAATCTTGTTTCTACGATGCAAAGAAGATTACAAGCTATAATTGATGCCAGAGGAATGATAACAAATTATTAAAAAATTTCAATTACTTAAATAGAGTATTTTTATTATTAATAAATGGGTGTGCCAATACTTTTTTGACTTACATTTTTACAATTTATTTTCCTCATTCATTTCTACCTTAATTATTTCAATTTTCTTTTGGCTATATCAATGGTTATTGATGTCTATTCAAAAATAAAAATTATTACTCACTAATAAGTTACATACTTTAAGAATTAAATGGAAAAAACAGGGTATGCCAATATTTTTTTGACCCGCTGTAGGATTGTACATTCTTTAATGTCTCAATATTAACTTTCTGTTATAGTTTCCAACTAACTTCACAGTAAAATATATGTAAATCTGAAGTTTAATTTAGTTTTTTTATATCAGCTTTGGTACTTTTTGTAAGGGTGATCATGATCCCAAATTATTATTAATCAAATCAGTATATAATGTAAAATACTTAGGTATAAAAATACATAGTGATTTGTATGCTTAATTTAAGTATAAAAAATCAAATTAAAAAAATGTAATAAGAAAAATGAAATATTCTTGGGCAAAGCCATGGTTTACAGCTGGTTATGTATGTTCAATGTATTACAATGGAATTAATTTTGACATATACATATGTATAATAATAAGTATTTATTCAGTGTGTGAAAATACAAAACAAAAAATAATGTTAGTTGAAAGAAAAAAAAATCTGGTGCACGCACACTCCCCTTCATTGTTAAAATGAATTTAAGAATTTCAAATACACTGATAGATGAAAATAAATAGTTAACGTAGAGTTTCAATTGAAACATGAGTTTTATTAATTAAGCTATTACATTAGTATCTACAAAAATCAGTTAGTTTTATCAGATTTTTATCTTTCTTCATTAACTTTCACAATTTTTTTAGTAACATAATATTTTTTCTAAAATTTTTAGCTTTATTATACATCTAAATTACTATTGTTTTATTCAAAAATAGCATCAAAAAATATGTTTGCTCTTTTTCCATTAGTTGGATATCGAATTCAATCAACTTCAATAAATTTTTATCAATACTAAAAAGATGATATAGTTATTTTTTTCGAATCTACAAAATGAAAGGTACTTTAGAGGAAGAAAATTTAAATTTTTAGCATTAAGTCCTGTTACACCATTTTAATCAGAATGAAACTTACATGATATTAAAGCCCATTAAATTTTACATCGAAATCACGAGTTTTATTAAAATTTAATAAATATATAAATAAATCTCAGGCATATAGCAGTCTTAAATATGAAATTTTAGTTTCTGCAACTTTTCGTTTTTGTGCTAGACTTAGCACACATACACACACCAAGCTAAAGATGATAGGGGTCTCAAAAGTCATTATAATAACATCAAAAAAATAAACACTAGTAGTATTTGAATTGGAAAAAGACCTTCAGCTTTAATTCACTTATAGAAATATAGAAAAACAGCTACAAAAAAAAACCCCAAGACTTGAAGAAGATTTCTTTAAAATAAATATACTTCTAAGTCAGAAACACATACCTTTTTGTGTCGAAAACCTTGGTTAGCATTCTCAGACCAACTGAGTTGACTTTGTCCCTAAGAGAGAACTATTAGCATAATTCTTTCCATTCTTCTTATATATCTTCCTACCTTCTCTACACATGTATTCTGATTTACATTGATAGAAAATATTTTGCAATAGAGTTTAAATATGTGGTTTACATTTACATTGATTTTAATTGTGGTTCACTGTATATTATACTGATTGTAGTTAGTGAAGAAAACCTTTCCCCCCTCAAGCTATGTTGGGCCATGGCCAAGGACTATAGAAGGAGATGATAAGGCCAGGATTACACTCACTGAGGCTGAGGAGGATTATCCTTTCCCTAGATCACCCCACGGCTAATATAACAGAATGATGAATTATTGTGTATCAGACGGGGTTCGAACCCAGGATTTGGAGAATTGTAGTCTAGTTGTGTATCCACCAGAACACGCCACTCCTAATTAGTTAAGTAATAAAGGAATAATAATTTGTAATAATTCATTAAATTATTTATTACAAAAAAAAAAAAAAAAATAAAGAAAGAAAGAAAAGAAGCACCAGGGCTTTAATGTACAATAATTATCACAAGGATTCAACAATAAAATATTTACAAGATAATATCTTACTTAAATAAGAATCAATGGTAACTTTTCCGATATTATATCTATATAATGACACACACACTCCTCACAAAAAACAGTACAATACAAAACAGAAAAAAATATACAATACAAAATAAATAATAGCTTTGGTTCAAAAGAGGTAATTTCATATCTCTTTAATTTCTAAGAAACATGTGACTTATTGTAAATGGCTTATTCCTAGTCTAAATGAAGATGAGAATTAAAGAATTTTTTTTTTTTAATTTCTATAACTGCATTCATCTACAAGTATTGTATTTTGATTGTCTTCCAAAAAGCAATTATCTATTTAATTAGATTTTAAAAAATTTAAATGAAATAATAATAACAAAAGTTTCATTATTGCATATCCCTGCTGCTTTCAAGTGTTACATACTAGATTTTTTTTTTTTTTTTTTTTTTTTGTGTGTGTATTATACACTCTTAATGTTTTACAATATATTAAGAGAAAAATAGTTCTCAATCTTTGAAGGTAGCTTTATAGGAGACAAATTTACTTAATATTCACATACAAGCTCTCACTTATAATAAGTCCTCTTATACACGTATCAACGTCACAATAATAAAAATAATATCTTATAAGCCAATAGACTCTGTCCAAACAAACTTATTTTTGTGACCAATGGCGGATCCAGGGGGTGAGGAGGGGCATAGGGAGGATGAGGAAGGAAAGGTTTAATGCATTTGCCAGCTTCCATTAAGCAAAGCTTAAATTATATTACAGTAACTCCCTAAAAAGTATTGGTACTAGTAGTAAAAGAGCTAGCAATGCCACAGTACACTCTGGTATTTTCATGTTTTTCTTATAACTTGTTGAATAGGATTAGCCACCCTAACTAACTTACTACTCATCCTAACTAACTTACTATTCCCATTTTACTTGTTATATTTTGAAACCATTTTCTTTGTATAGTCAACTCAAAAACCATTTTCTTAGTATAGTCAACTCAAAAAAAATAAAAAAATAAACACATGATTTTCACTCACCTCTGTTGGTGAAATCAATTTAAAATTTTTTAAATGAAAGTAGAGTTGAAAAAAGGTTAAAGAATTACATTGGAAACATATTAAATTATCTATTATTTTATTGTGTACAACTATCACTTAGTTTTATCCTATTTTAATCACTCTCCATTACCTTGTAAAAATTTGTGTATGGTTCTAATCATTTACTTTGACCGTAATCTGGTATCCAATTTCATCTAACAACACTTAATACCTTTAAAACACAATTCAGAAATGCAGTTATTTTGAAAAGGTACTAATTATACATTTGATTTTCTTCTAAATTCTACTTAAACATTTCCTTCCATTTCATACAAGCAATGTTATTAACATATTAAAGGAAAGTTATAGGTTTAGTGCCAAAAGAATTAAATAAATTGGTATAATATTGAATAAAAGAGATATTTTTGTGCTTTATGTAAAATTTCCTAGAATGAATACAGTACCAGTACCTTTCAGATGTCAACTCAGTTCTTAATTATACTTAATATTCAAATTAACTCAATCTCAGTATTTATATGGACCATTGCCATTTGATATCATCTTTTCAGTGAGTGATGAACATGAAACATCTTTGTAACCATTTATTTGAGTGAAAAAATGCATAATATCATTACTACAGAATTTTTAAAGTTGTTTCATATTGTTAATTATAAACTTTGCAAAAAACCTAATAGTTTTTGAGATATTCCCAAAAAAACCAATACCAACTGTTTTCTCTATTTCTCCCTCTCCTCCCTACGAAACCTAATCATCACCAGGAAAATCATGGTAAATTTCAGATCGTTTTACTAGTTATTACTTGAAATGATAATGATCCATTTATATCAAGTTTAAACTTTCTCTTTTGAAACCTTGGGTTACTGTACATAAATGTTTTGAAAATGTAGCATTGTTGAAAGTACAAAGAGAACGTTGAGTAAAAGGAATGCCTGCCGGATGTGGCACTTCCTTGTTAACATTCAGTAAATAAAGAAATATTAAAAAATTAGCCATGCTATAATCAACACTGTTAGGTCTGCTACTATAATATCTATTTAGTTAATCTTGTAGTTCTTAAACAAAATATTATTTTTTTTTTTTTTTCAATGTTCATTTTGGGTTGGTAAATTTTTCCCTCTCTTCTTCACACAATAGATCCGCCACTTACTGTCACATTCATTTTATTTATTTCTTTAACATCTCGCAGTTATTTGAAAATAGGAAGAAACTAAAAAGAGAGGAGCGAAATTTTATTAGGAACCTTATTACAAATTCTACTATAGTCAGTAGTTAAACTAGTCGATCAATTCCATATTCATACCTCAGACTATTTAATTCATAGCTGTTTCTGTTATAGATTATAATTTACTTTTCCCACTAAGAAAGAATGTTTTCTTATTTCGATAAACATAACATTATACAGAATATTTTTTAATCGTTCAATTGAATCCTTAGAATAATTTGTGTAAACTGAATACTGAATTGATTTATGACTTTATCATATATCAAAGAACACTTATATGAGATAGAATATTATTTTTGAAGATTTTAATAAAAGATGTGCATTGTTCTCAACCATTTTCTTTCTCCTATAATTTTAGTTTTTAGTGATTATGAAATATTGATACATTTGCCTCCTAGATTTGGTTGAAACTTTATTTTGGTGAATATAGTTATTTAAACATTGCGTATGTAATTAGTTGACCGTTGAGAATTAATGGAAAGAATTAGTCCGGGTGGCGGTCATTAAATGTGTCTAAATAGTTTCCACTATTTAGTTGTTTCATTTAATGACCGACACCCGGACTAATTCCTTCCAATAGTTATTTAAATATTTTGCTGTTTTGGTGAATATAGTTATTTAAATATTTTGCTGTTTTGGAGATTAAGAACCAAAGTATCTCAGATATTCTACTGTATTTAAGTGAATGGTCGTAAAAGAAGATGATTTGGCCGAGATCACACCCAGCCATCTGAGTTGTTTCTTCAAGTTTTGGGTACCCTATTTTATAGGCTGGACAAGCCTCCAGGAGGATCTCACTATCCCAGGATCCTCACCACCACACTATTGAAAAATATGCACTTTAAAATTAAAAAGTTCCTTTAAGCCTGGATACATAAGTTAGATCATATCCTTATCAGGAGTGCCAACAACTTAATTCAATAAGATTTTTTTCTAATTTGACAGTGTTATGAGTATTAATTAATTATATTAATATAATTATGGTAATTAGCATTAATATTGTTGCCCGTTTCTATGTCTTATATTTTCCTTGCATTAAAGTTATTTCTTTGATATCCTGATTGATACTATCCAAGCAATTTTAATTTGGAGATTCTGTGCCCCCAGGAACCTTTAAATCCCATATGCTAACTCAATTTTATTTTCATTTAAATGTTTGTTTTTGCAATTATTTTTATGCATTTTATTCTTCTCTTTCTATTATTATTATTATTTATTTTTTGTATTTCAGATTACAATAAATACTTCAAAAACTGTAATTGTAAATTTCTAGCCTTTTCCAATATTAAATCATATTATATTCATGCCTCGCTGAAATTAATAAGACCAGCCATTCACCTCTAATTATTATTCCTAAGTTACAATAATTATACAGGAAAGTATTTTTTTTTCTAATAAGTTTATGTAAACAGTTTTATTATTATTAAAATGATAGGTTGCTTAGAAAACCAATAAAAGGAGCTAATTAGTTTTTGTACAAAGCCTATTAAATATTAAGTAGCATCAATAACATAAAGTCACATACTTTAATTCTTCAATAACATTTATTAAAATATGTTATTAGTGTTTTTTGTATTTCTACAATCAAGGTGATGTAGAAAGTTAATGAGTAACAGGCCCTATTACTGTTAAATTAGTTATACGCGGTGCTAGACTGTTAAGGGGTGCCATATTATTTGATGGGTCCAAGATGTTTTAATTGTTTTTTTCATCAAAAGTTTTTTGAATAATTTATATATTATTTAAAAAACAAAACAAAACAGTATCTATACAACCCAAGTTGTGCCCAATATTGGATAACCACTTTAAGAGTCTGGGTAATATAACAGAATAAATGATCATTCTGCCACCTGTGCTGGGTTTGAACCAGGACCCACAAAATGGTAGCCCAGAGCCATGTTTTATAATAGCTACTAATAAATAAAATAAATGACAATAGAAAACAGAAATGACTCAAAAAGATGAGTTTACCAAAATAATATGACTGACACCACCACTCAATCTATTTAGCTAGATACAAGGGTCAGGCCTCAAGATACAATTCAGCACTTGAAGGTTTAGAGTGCACCAGAAGTTTAATAACGTATTTGTTTTATTTTATTATTTTTTGTTATAATTTTTACTGAAACATATATTCTGTTTATTGAAATGGAAGGGAGTGTTCTTATATACATTTAAATTTATATTTTTGATTGTCTTTTAGAACTATTTATTGAAGTAATAGACAGGTTTTAGAAATAGAATTCTTAGTGAATATCTAATGAATCTTCCTTTTATTAGTTATGAAAATTATCACTAATTTATTTATTATTTTCTACTTTCCTACCATTTTTTTTTTTATAACTTAATTAAAGATACTCAATCCCTCGATTTTAATAATGGATGACTTGGAATTCAACAGTTGTAGTGCTTTAAATTCTAAATACAATTTTGGATCTGTTGATACATATCTTAAAAACCTATATACAAATTAAGTATACTGTAATATGTACATATTTATGTCATTTAATTAATTATTTTAAATTGAAATACTCTCAAATGCCACTGGATTGCTATTAAATATAAAATTAACATTTAGTAATTGTAATTATCAAGTATTGGATAAGAAAAATGTGTTGAGAGCATTTTTAAATTTAAATCAAAGGAGAAAAGAGTGCTGCCAATGAGCAGTTTCTCTTCATGTTTATATCATGTGTTTTATCATTAATTTGTACTTGTTGTTTTTTATACAGTTGTAAATTTCAATAAAAATATATTTTAAAAAAATCGAAGGATCTTTAAGTGTAGTATGGTATTCACAAATTCTAAAAATTGATTATTTTTTAATATTTAATGATTATAAATTATATTTATTTTCATAATTAATACTTATTATTTCTCAAAAAAACAATATATATTATTTACTTACTGTTTTTATTATAATAGGTTTTGAAGAGGTGTTTGCTTTAATATTTCAATTTTTTTCAGATAATAAAGTGAATTTGAAATAACTCTCAAATCTCAAAGAAAATAAAAAAAAAATCGATCCACATAAAGAAAAGAAAAAAATTGTTTCATCATATACAGTGAGTGTCAAAAGTATTCAGAATTCACTACCATTCTGTAATTTACATTCTTTTAACTAATTTTTTATGTTTTTAATAATCACTTTATATTGTTAGAAGGAAGGTATACAATAGCTAAAACCAAAAAATTACAGCAAAAATCATTTTATTTTTAAAGTTTTGAACGTTCATTTACAAAACAAATAAAAATAGTGTATGTCAATTGTGTCAAAAGTATTCGGAATTATTTTTTTTTTCTAATCATATTGATGCATTCATCATATATAAAAAATAGTTGGTGTATTTTTTTGTATAATTATACATTTTAGCCTACTAGTAATTAATCTCACTAATTAATTGATTGTTTGGTGTGAAATATAATCCCACTCAAGCACTTTTTGTTTCTAGACGCCATTTTTATTTTGAATTTAGTATTTTCTTATTTTCCTTTCCAGTAGGACCCACAAACAGTTAATTAAATTTGAAAGTAATTATGAAAGAGGAATTTTGAGAACTTTTTGAAAATTTTACAGCAACTAAATCTGAATAGATAACGTATATATGTCCAGAGTCATGGTTGCGCCTATGTTAAAAAATTAATTTATTCATCATTTTTCTTCTACTTTTAATTCTGGCTTTTCATACTTAAAAAATACACAAACCTATCAATAATTCTGTCCATGAATCCAATTTTATTAAACTTTTCAAATAAAAACAGAACTAACCATCACTGACCGCTCAAGGTGTTTTACTTTGGCATACTAAATCCTTTATTTGGTTTCATCCAAATTTTAATTTTATCATAAGAACCATGTACTTCAGTATGGGAGTCATCTATAAACATTTTAATTCATCAACCTTCTCTTTAAAAAAATGTTACAAACATTCAGCCTATTCTCTTATTGCCTTGCCAGGTGAAAGACGTTTTCCACACTTCTCGCGCTATGTTTTTCTTTTCGCTATATTTTTTTAGAAAGCGGCGAACATTCGAAACATTTATTATGTATCCAGAATTTTTGAAAAATTCAGAAATAAGCTAAGGTTTAGTAATATGAGGTATTATTTCCTTATTTGATGAATAATCAGTCTTTCAGTTGTAACATTTAATATTTTTTGGAAGCTCACATTTTTGCTTTCATGTTTTATTATTATATAATCAACAATATACATACTCATCCACATATTCTCATAAATTTTTTTTTAACATTTTAACTACTTCTCTTTTAAAAATTATTCGAAGCCGTTGTTCGATTGTTGCGTGTTTATTTTAGGATTTTTTTTTTTTTTTAAATATTCTTTCCAAAGTTGAGTATATTTTACGTAAGGGAGAAGGATTGTTTAGAATATAAAATTATGTCGAATATTAGTGAGAATATGAACATTGAAACCATTAAACAGCAGGATATTACGATTTCCGAATACTTTTGACACTGAATGATCATGCAATTTCACATTATTAATCAGATATTATTAACATCAATAAAGCTTTCGGTTATCTGGTTAATGATTTTGCTTTATGGAAGTCTCTTTTAAAGATTTATGAGTGAAAAAGATAAATTCATAGTTGTGAAATATACGTATTAAATGTAAAGAAATACAAATTCGGAATACTTTTGACACTCACTGTATATCATGCATTAAAAATTATAAATGCTTAGAATTCTTTAAAAATATTAATACTCAAAATAATCTTTACTTTTTTTTGTGTTTTAAACAAACATTAAATCACATGGGTATATGAGTATCAATGGTAGTTAAAGTTTCTTTTACAGTAAAACCTCAATTTAACATATTTTCAATTTTCTATGCTCAACGTTTTTATGAAAAATCAAACATTAAAAATATAAGATGTTTTTTCTAATCTCTGTTTACTCACGGTGTCTCATAAATATTGTGGTAGTAGATACTACACTTTAAGTGGAACAAGAAAGTTCATATCACACATAGTCCAATTGTCAATGGTTAGGAAGAAAAATCAAATTTCAAGTTTTTTTCTATTCAATGAAGACCATGGATAACAACGAAAATCTCAAAATTATATTTTTCTACCTAATCATTGACAACCGGATTATGGGTGATATGAAGATTTTGTTCCAATTAAGAAGTAATATCTGCTCTGACAATATGACGAGACATTTATGATATAGCCAGTATATAATGGATATATATTTCAAAATCAAGTTTTTCAATGGAAGAGTAAAGCGTTTTAAATAAAGCTTTTAACCCAACAGCTTTTTCTACCTTTTAATCAAGCTAAAAATTTTCATCCCCCTGCCTGAGGCCATGTTGCCTACGTCCATTTATGTTAAGACTCAATAAATAGAAATAAATAGTTTCATATTTCTTCACTTCCATCCGGATTATCTTTCTTCTGAATTTCTCAACAGTCCACTATTAAAATCCATTAATGTTTCTCTCACTTTTTTTTTTTTTTTAATTTTTAATGAAATATTTTTTTAGTTGAGTCTCATGTTTATTTTACTATTAAATTATAGGCAATATTAAAGAACATTAGCAATTTTTATGAGAGAGCTAGGTTCTTCTTTCTTGGCAGTAAATTATTAGGGTTTGTCATGGGTGAACTGTGGTAAGGGGTGAACTGTGAGGGGGTGAACCATGGTCAGGGGGAGAACCGTGGTTAGTGGTAAACTGTGGTCAGGGGTGAACCATGATCAGGAGTGAATCATGATCAGGCGTATGTTTCTTAGCTGTACTCGACCTTAAAACGACTGCTTGACTTAAGTCAAGATTCAAAGAGGACTTAAGGGCAACCAAAGCATAATATCTCAAGAATACCCTAATAAAATTAGATACCTCAAGAAAACCAAAATAAAATTAGATGAGGGAGTAAGCAATGAAACCATTATGAGCTTGCTGAGCTGCTAAAATTTTGAGGATGGAGGAAGTCATATAGGTTTAGAAAGAATACAGAATGGGCAAGCTGATTGTGGGCAATATAGATGGCTAATTGTTTGCAATATAGATAGCTGATTGTGGGCAATATAGATAGCTTATTGTGGGCAATATAGATGGCTAATTGTTTGCAATATAGATAGCTGATTGTGGGCAATATATATAGCTAATTGTTTGCAATATAGATAGCTTATTGTGGGCAATATAGATGGCTAATTGTTTGCAATATAGATAGCTTATTTCTACATCTATCATCTTACTCATGCATAAATGCAGGTTATATTTACTGTGTTTTATGATTATTTCTTCCTAGGCCTGCACTTTACCCCAGTTAATTGAGAGTTTACTGTGCTTAAGTACCTATTCTTTTTCTTTTTCTAGTTTGTACGATATAAGAAATCTGAAATGGATATAAGACTTCTCTGATCACTATTCAAGGGAAAAGTAATTTAAATCAACTTGAATCTTTAATGTACTCATAAATATTCAATTTTATATGAACGATCATTACTGTAATGTAAAAGAAAAGTAAGTTTGATGAAAAATACTGTTCAGTTTAAAAAATATAGCATTTAAATCTCTTGACAGTCATATTACTCAACAAATCCTTCTCTTTTCTGTTGGAACACATGATAATCACAATTGTTAATTAGGGCCACAATAGTCAAGATGTTTTTATAAAATTATTTACATTTTTCAAGACCTAAAGAGCTTTATACAATGGACGAAAAAGTATTTCTACACATGATTTTTTGGTTAGCATATGGCTTATAAATTAATTAAACTAATTGAGGCATTAAATAACACACATCATTGTCCAAGTATTTAAAATAATTTTTACAAGTAAAGAAAATTAGAAACATTTAAACCCCAATTAACAACAAAACTGAACATTTATCCTCCAAAAAAAAAAAAAAAAAAAAAAAAAAATTGTTGGTATAGAAGAACAGTATTTGTAATCACAATACCGTGTTAATTTGTTATCAGCTCAATTTTTTCAGCCAATCCATAATTTTTTCAGCAAATAAATAATCTTTTCTCCTTATAATAATCCCAAATGAGGTAAAAAATAAGATAATACTATCAAAATGAAGGATAAATCTCTAATAAGTTCAATCTGAAAAATATGGCATAATCAAACACTTGAAACTCTGATCATTATGGTTGTATCATCATATTGTCTTTAATTATTTGACTAGAGTACCAATACCTTTTTCACCCACTGCAATCTTGAAAGCTATTTATAAATGTTCACAAATATTCACACAACCAAATAACTCCTCCAACAGAGAAACTTAGCGAATCTCATTAAGAATTTACTTCTAAGGGTATATCTAACTTTTTTTTTCTTTTTTTCTCAGCGTTTTATAATTTTTTTTTAAATATATAAAATGAAATTTTTACTAATTCGATTAATATCACCAAAACAGACTCCTCATGAGGTTTAGCCAAACTCTTACTTAATATATAAATACATTTTTGTACTTGAGAAGTAATCATTTCCGACGTAGGCCACTTAACTTGGACTTAACATTGGCATCGACAGACTAGAGTGCTTTAAGAGAATCTCAAGGGTCGACCATACTGCTGATAGGTTTGATGGTGACGTTGTTGAGGAGCGCAGTTTGGTCCGAGTCGGCAGCCACTTGTGCTTCCTCTTCCTCTTCCTCTTCTTTGACCGTCTCCATGACCCTCTCTCCCCCGGCTGCGGCGACGCCTGAGGTGTGAAGACGCCCCCTCCACCTTTACCTATCAGGTAGTACGTCATCAGCTGGCCTTTACCTTTCACGGCCACCAGCCCCCTCTGTTCGAACGTGTAACCAAACGACTGCAATATTTCGCAGGTCTCAGCAGTCACCTGAAATAACATAAAGTTGTTATAAGCCACTTTAAGGAGAGCATATATTTGATATTTGAGGTAACTACAGCATATGCCACAGACTTGCCATAGCCAGTCCCCTCCGTCTTCTGTAAGACACGTCAGGCAGTGACTCACAAAAGCAGGCATATGGAGTGAAGATCTTATCCTATTACTATCATTGAGAATCATGGTGTGATCTCAGAGCACTACATAGCGGTTCCAATGAAATCAATAAATAAATGGCGGCTATAAAAATATAAATATATCAATATCGCGCGAACATGAATACATCTACAAGTGGAAGTGGTTATACATACAGATATTATTTCCTTGGACCATGCCAAACGATAAACTCCCAGCATTCTCTAGACTATTTTACACAATAATTATGTACTTTGTTTTGCTAGGGTACAAAATTAGAATTCAGAAGAGGATCCAGATGATTTTACTTTCACTGACCAATATAAGGGAAAGTATTGAGATCCTGAAAATTTTCGAATTCCAGTTTTCACTGGAAATACGCGTTTTAGGGTTTCCTGAGTCCAAATGACCAAGTCCCGCAAAACGTTCTATGTGTCCGTGTATAGTAAGTCTAGCACTAAAACGAAAAGCCATACAATACTGAAATTTCGTATTTAAGACGACTATAAGCCCGAGATGTTACGACAACTTTTTCATTAAAATCAGATGACTAGAAAAGCCACTTTAGCCCATGCATTTAGCACCTTTCTAAGATTTTCTCAACAACAGCTCTTACAATTTTGATCAAACTCGCTACATCAATGTAAAATTTAATGGGCTTTTATATCATGTAGGTTTAATTCTGATTTAAATAGTCTGATAGGGCTTAAATACCGACGACGAGGGCTTAAATTTAATATATTTAAATTGTCTTCCTCTAAAGTACCTTTAATTTCAAACAGTCTATAAGAATAACTACATCATGAATGATAAAAAACGGATGAACATTTTTGATTTTCAGTTTTCACAGGAAATACACGTTTTAGGGTCTCCTGTGTCCAAATAACCATGTCGCACGAAAAGGTCTGTGTGTTAGTCATACGAAACAGAAAGTTCTTATTTAAGACAATTATATGCCCGAGACTTTTTCTTCAAAATCGGTGGACAAGAAGAACCACTTAATATCGTGCATTTTGTACCTATTCATCATTTTCCTAAAAACGGCTCAACCGATTTTGATTAAACTCACTATAACGATGTAAACCTTAATGGCTTTAATATCATTTAAGTTTCGTTCATACTGAAATTGTATGACAGGTCTTAAATGACGATATATATTTTTTTTCCTCTAAAGTATCTTTAATTTTGTAGATTCGAAAAACTTAACCATTTTAGTTTGTTAGCAATGTTAACCAGTGCGTGAAAATGAAATATAAAATAATATAATAACCATGTTAGTTTAGTTTTCCATGGAAACTGAATAAAAAATCAATTTAATCTTAAATGATTCAATACAAAACTAGATAGTGAATGGAGTTGTAGTCCGGCATCAGCACTGACTAGATAGTGTATGGAGTTGTCGTCCGGCATCAGCACTGACTAGATAGTGTATGGAGTTGTCGTCCGGCATCAGCACTGACTAGATAGTGTATGGAGTTGTCGTCCGGCATCAGCACTGACTAGATAGTGTATGGAGTTGTAGTCCGGCATCAGCACTGACTAGATAGTGTATGGAGTTGTCGTCCGGCATCAGCACTGACTAGATAGTGTATGGAGTTGTCGTCCGGCATCAGCACTGACTAGATAGTGTATGGAGTTGTCGTCCGGCATCAGCACTGACTAGATAGTGTATGGAGTTGTCGTCCGGCATCAGCACTGACTAGATAGTGTATGGAGTTGTCGTCCGGCATCAGCACTGACTAGATAGTGTATGGAGTTGTCGTCCGGCAACAGCGCTGACTCATATCAATTACATAAAAGAAGACGTGGAGTCATTATTAATAATTACAATTTTTAATATGATGTTTATACAAATTCTTTAAAAGTGCAAACCTTTTGGAACTGGACTGGACATGGATTTCGGCTGGGGCTTGTACTTTTATTGTTTATCGTTAGTATTATATATAATCGATATGATTACATTGTTGGCATATTGTCTCTCTTAAAACACACAAGAGTGCTCATATGATTGTAATAAATCAAATAAAACAGTGTTCACAATTACAAATCTCTATTTAAGAACACAACAAATTTTGGCGACGAGGTGAACGTGAAGTGACGATTGCTTTGTGTCTATTTATCGAGGTAACCTACTTTAAATATTTCTAAATATCGACATTTCCTGCCTGAATCGAAATGGCTCAAGGACAGTTTGAATCGCTTATGGAAGCTTTCAATAACCACCAAATGATACTTATCGGGACTCTTTCAAAAATTATCAGTGGTGATCGTCAATCTCAAGTCCCTGTGAATCCACAAGTTCTTATACCGCCCTTCGAGAATTTCAATTCTAAAATCGACAGCCACGAAATTTTTAACCTTCAAGAAACTCCATCAATATCTCTTGCAGGAAAAAACATAAACAAAATTGGCCAACGCAAGTCAAGTGCTCAAAATCGATACCCCAGCCAGGACAATCGGATATTTTCTTTCAAATGCTCACCTCAAAGTGCATCAAATTCAACTCGTGATTCGTTCTCAAAATCACGGTCGCAACTAAGTTACTCGGACTCGACAACCGCTGCCTCAGGTGTTCTTTTAAGCACCCTACCAAAGATTGCTGTTCTGATCGATCAAAACTCAAAAGAGGCAAGATACAACAACCCTTGGAACCAAAATCCAACTGCAAGACCGAGCCAGGTACCAGACCAGGTGCCATTCAACACAAATTCCGTAAAATATTATTTAACTACAGAACCACCCCTCTCCAGAATGGCAAAAATACAGCTGAATTGTATTTGAATGATTAAATGATTTGATGATTTGTAGCAGAAGCGGTGGCGATCTTGGTGATATTGATGTATCAGGGCATACTTTTGAATACGTTGAGAAATTGAAGTATTTAAGTTTTATTTGGGGAGCCCGTGGCTGAGTGGTTAGCGCGCTAGCCTGCCACGCTGAAGTTGTGAGTTCGAATCCCAGTCCCAGGAGGACTTTTTTCAAGCATACAAATAAATGGGAATTCACTCACAGTCTCCCCCGGGTATGTGGGACCCGTCAGCTAATTGATAGCCACCCACAAAAATAGGCGTAGGGAGTGATGACCCTACCCTATAAAATGTCATCGAGCATCGCGGTGTGGAATATAAACCATACCGCGCGGCCAAGGGCCTCCAAGGCCTGTCGCGCCAACCGAAGAAGAAGAAGAAGAAGTTCAATGATAACAAGAAAAAATGAAATCCAGAAAGAAATAAAGTCCCGGTTAAAGGTGGAAAATGCGTGTTATTATTCAGTTGCTAAATTACTTAGTTTGCGGCTTCTGTCTAAAAACTTAAAGGTTGGAATTTATAAAACTATTATTCTTCCGACGGTTCTTTACGGATGTGAAATGTGGCCGCTTACTTTGAAGGATGAACAACGGCTTTAGGTTTTCGAAAATAAGGTACTGCCTAAAATATTTGGTCCGAAGAGAGATGAGGGCACTGGGTAGTTTAGAAGGTTGCACAACGCGGAATTGCGGAGTTTTTGCCCTGTGAATATAATTGAGTCGATAGCATCGCGGAGACTCAAATGGGCGCGTAAAGTTGTTGGGCTCGGTGAGGAACGGATTCCGAGAAAGTTGGTATTCGCTGAACCGACTTGAAGGCGTCCGAAAGGTAGGCCGAAGCGTCGATGGGAGGATTGCATTAAGGCTGATCTTGGGAGCTTGGGCTTGACCGGCGAACATTGGACGAGTCTGTGCAGGCGAAGTTTGGTGGTATCGGTATCGAACCTTCGGGTTCGGTAAGCCTTTTATTATTATTATTATGTGACCAAGTGGCCAATGTAATTTATGAGTTGGAGTGGTGCGCTCTGATGATGATTAGTGAAGCAACTCCACTACAAAGTATATATATGCCTGCATGATATATGAGCCGTTCAGTGCACACATCGACTAACTCCACTTTTTGAAAAATCTTAAATTTAGTGTCAAAGCACTTGGTATAATCATAACTTTTTGTATTTATTATAACTTTACGCAATAATAAAGATTAACACCATTAAACGGCAACATTTTTTTGGCCACTGAATAATAAGTCATTTATTTCAGAAGCCATTTCAATTAACTCCATTCTGTAATGTAACTTTTTTTTTTTTTTAAACAAACCGAAGATGCTTTCCGCCTCTCAATAATGTCGGTAACGAAATCGCACCGCCAAACAGACAAAGAAAAGCACAATGCAAACAGTGGTTATAATAACAGTGATCTCGCACGCTCAATATTACTGTACACTTCACCAATATTACACGGACTACTTGGTTTTTTCAACATTACTCACAGATTGTTTTAAAAAAATAAATATTATTTCGTTATAATCAAGATGAGTGTGACTAATAAAAGTGTGAATGAGGAAAACAGCGATGATTCTTCAATACAATTTATCAAGAGAAAGGTTGGTCCAAGAAGACGTTTGTCGTTTTCCTGGGATTCATTTGATTGCAGCAGTACAAATTTCCCAACAAACACATTGATTGGGAGGAAAAGAAGTCGTAATCCTGATAAATGGAGACGAAATGTACAAAAGTAACAGAATAAAAGGTTTGGCCTACAGGAAAAGGGAAGGAAATATTATACCGGCAAAAACATTTGTTGGAGAAAGCCTGCCATGAAGGCATTTTATATTTACATTACATAGTCTACTTGGCCAAAATATTTTCTTAAGATCTTCTATTAAAGTTAACGAAATAAAAAGAAGGCGGCCCACGAATGAAACTAAAGAACCAAGATTACATTATTTTACATATTACTTTCCAGTTTGCAAAAAATATTTTAAAGATACCTATTATGTGAGTGACTGGCGGATATACATATGTTTAGTAAAGAACAAGTTACATCTTTGGTTGATGAGCGCACAGGCAGTATTGTAAGCAATACAATAGATGACACAAATGTTATTAAACATATAAAGTTATTTCCAGCCTACAGTAGCCACTACACCACAGCTCATAATCCAAGACGCCAACATTTAAATCCTGACTTAAATATTAAAAAGATCTATGAGCACTTTCTTTCTTAAGATCTTTCACAGAATGTGAAAAGGAAAATGTATTACCAGTAAAAGAAAAATATTATTATAACGTGTTCTATAAAAAATTTAATTTGCATTTTATACAGCCATCAAAGTATACATCGTGTCTTGGGAAAATCGAAAGAACAAACCGTGGTTCGACAAGAAAGAAAAACCGCTAAACTAAATTTGTTAAATAATCCAAGCGATGATAACGTGGCTTACTTTCGGGTAGTAAAAAGTGAGACTTCAAAATTCTTAAAAAATAAGAAAAGGCATATCTTAACGGCAAAATAATATTTTGTATTTTATTATTATTTATTACGAGATAATACAATCTGCCACCTTCTGGGGCAATGAATATTAAAGATATAAGAAATCATTCATTCCATATGTACATTGGAAATAAAATAAAAATAAATAATTAACAAAGATCAAACAAAGAAGAAAGAAAAAAAAAATATATATACACAAAATTAAATAAATACTATAAAGAAAATAATAATAACAATCTTGTTCACATTCATACCTATTTACAAACTGCCCCTGGGATCACCGAATCAAACCTCGAGATCCACTAGTGGATGTCGAGGCACAATGCCAGAAGATCCCAGCGCCTCTCATCCAACCGCGTCACTGGTCTTGAGAGCCAGTGGAGGCTGAGCGAGGGCGCTAGAGCCACATACACTCAGGGCATGAGTGGAGAAGCCAGCCATTGCCAGCACTCCAATGACATATTTATAAAAGATCTCTGGGCCACTGCCGCTTCAACCTACGAGGAGGGTTATAGGGATGTTTGGAACTGGATAGGGAGTGTGCCAAGGGATTAGGAAGGTGAGTAAGCTTCTGGTGGAAGATTGAGAATTTGGATGGGATTAGATCAAGGACAAATGGGATATTCAGGTCATGGTGTAAGGTTTTGTTGGTGACATAATATGGGGCATCGACTATTGTTCTAAGGACTTTAGACTGGAAGGATTGGATACGTTTGATATTCGAAAATTTTGCTAGGCAAAATAATAGAAATAGAAAAACAAAGAAGCGAAAATAACTAATGAGAGATGTACAGAGGTATAATATAACAAATCGAGTAAAAAAATTGGAACCCTATTGAATGGGCTTAAAGATGAAAATAATTTAATTGTGGGTCCGACTGAGATATTAAAAAAAATTAAACAACACTTTGACGGCATTCTAAATTTAGAAAATAATAATCAATCTCCTCACTCGAAATATCTCGGAATATCAGAGCGCTGATCTGTGGATAGACGCACCGAGTAAAGTCGAAATGGCCATAGGAAAATTAAAACGTTATAAAGCTCCAGGAAACGATAATATCAGGAGTGAATTAATCAAGGCGTGTGGAGACGCGGGAGTTTCCAAATTACATGCTTTAGTTAAAAAAGTCTGGGAAAATGAAAAAAATGCCCGAGGAATGGAATGAATCAATACTTTCCATATTTCCGATTTACAAAAAAGGACCGAGGACGGATTGTAACAACTATCGTGGGATCTCTCTTTTCCCAGTATGTTATAAATTATTCTCGTCAATACTATCTAGTCGAATCACGGAATAATAATAATAATAGCTTTATTGGCATCATATTGACAAATACTCTCCCATAGGGAGGAATTTATAGAAGTTGGCTATAGTTAGAAATAATAAAATATTGAAAAAAAAAACAAATAATCCAAAGAAAGAAAAAATACAAAACTAAAAAACAAAACAAAAAAAACAGAGTCCTTGAAAAATACACCAAAATCAAACACAAATTAAATATTTTTTATAACGTTTATCTACCAGGATTTGTCCCTCGCAACCAGCCACCAGTTTTCGCCAACAGTCTGCGTCAATTCGTCCCTCCACCTGCGATGTGGTCGCCCCCTCTGTCTGCTATCCTCTCTCGGGATCCACTCCGTGCAAGCTCTGGTCCATCTTTCGTCTTTCAGCCTGGCCAAGTGCCCAGCCCAGCTCCATTTTAATCGATGTGCCTCAACCCTTAGACTTTTAATGTTCACTTTCTGAAGAATATTTTCGTTTTTTATTCTCTCCCTTTTCTGAATAAACATTAAACTTCTTAGAAGCTGCATTTCCATGGTATTCAGCCTCCGGTCGAGTTTACTTGTAAGTACCCAGGTTTGAGCCCCGTAGAGAACCGTGGGATATACACATGTGGTAAGAACTTTGGTTTTAAGATCTAGTGATAGATTGCTTTTGAAGACCTTTTGGAGAGACCAATATTTGCACCACCCGAGCTTAACTCTTCTTTCTATTTCCTTATTCATATTTTCTCTAAATGATATCGCCTGCCCTAAGTAAATGTACTTCTCTACATATTCTATCTCACTATTGTTAGCA
Organism: Piezodorus guildinii; assembly: GCA_023052935.1. NCBI lineage: Eukaryota > Metazoa > Arthropoda > Insecta > Hemiptera > Pentatomidae > Piezodorus > Piezodorus guildinii. Next base: position 188,344,645 of record CM041293.1, on the reverse strand, counting down.
TAAACTGGTATTTTTATTGAGTTTGTCATGATTTTAGTTTTTGCTGTATTTATATTAAGTCCATATTTTTTGCTAATGCCTACTATTTTCTCTATCATCCGCCTTAGGCCGTTTATGTTCGGAGATATTAGACATATATCGTCCGCAAATCTTAAGTTGTTGAGCATTTTCCCATTGACGGATATTCCCAGGCTTTCCCAATTTAATTCTCTAAATAGTTTATTTAAAACACAATTAAATAGAATCGGAGATAGAGGGCACCCTTGTTTCACTCCTCGGTCAACCTCGAAGTATTCGCCTTCCCTATCCAACGCCACGAATGCTTTTCCATTCCTATAAAGCTCCATAATGACTTCAATGTAGAGTTTCTCCACGCCAGATTCACGCAGTGCTTCCCATAAATACTTACGTCTGATCGAGTCGAAAGCCTTGAAATAGTCGATAAAACATAAATAGACCTGCCTGTCGTATTCTCTACTTTTCTCTATGAGCTGATTTATACATTGGAGATGATCTGTTGCACTGAAAGTAGGACGAAAGCCGGCTTCTTCTATATCGTGGTCTTGATAAATAGTTTTTATTATTCTATTTTTTAAAATATTACAAAATAGTTTGTAGATACTTTGGGTTAATGAAATCGAGCGAAAATTCTCCAAGCTATCCTTTTTTCCTTTATTATGTATAACTATTATCTTGCTTACTTTCCACTCGCTAGGGACTACCTTTTCATTAATTATTTTATTGAAGATGATACTAAGCGGTTTTATCAAAGCTTCTTTACCTTCAATAATAAGCTCGTTCGGTATACCGTCACTGCCTGCTGCTTTTTTCTTTTTCAAACCTTCTATTAATAGCATTTTCTACCTCTTCTTCTAGAATGCTTAGGTCCTCGTAATTTTTCTTTACTATTTCAGGACGATATGTTTTGGTTTTAGTATTGTCTTTATATAAGTTTCTATAATATTTCGTCATCTCTTGTACTATTTCTTGCCGGTTTGTTATACAGATTCCCCTTGTTGACTTGATCTTTTTTATTAGTTTTTTATTGAAAAAACCAGTATGGCGCTTAATTTTTTTTATGGAACCAGTACTTGATAAACTATCATATATTATTTTTTCATTATAGAGTTGAAGATCTATAGCAATCTTTTTCCTCACTAGTTTGCGAACCTCTGCATGCTGTTCTTTTGCTCCAATGTTTTATCGACAATTCTATTTAGTCTTTCCCTTTCATCTATAAGTTTTTGAGTTTCTTCAGATAGTTTTTTGCTTCGTTTATCCCTTGTTTTATCTGTTTTTGTTCCCTGCACACATGTATCCCTTATACATTTCAGTAAATTGGAGTATAAGTTTTCAATAGAGTCTTTTGTCGAAATTCATTCCCTCCTTTTTACTAAGAAGATTTTCTGGATATTTTTCCGAAACAGCCCTCGTGAGAGTTATCCTGGTGCCTGCAAAAAATCTTCTGCTACGTATTTTCATTTGTCCCATCACAAGGCGGTGGTCAGAATCAAACTTCACTTCTGACTTAGGATATACAAAATTCATGCCTGCGTTCGGTTTTGCCAGAATGAAATCAATTTCGTGTTTTCCTTGATTAGGAGCTTTCCAGGTCCATTTTTTCTCCGCACTAGCTTTATAAAATGTATTAAGTATCCTGAGTTGATGCTTAACATCAAATTCAACTAATTTGGAGCCTCTTTCATTTCTTTTTCCGATTCCATATTCTCCCATCACTGAATAGTCTCCTGCTTCTTTTATTCCTACTTTAGAATTAAAATCGCCAAGCAAAACTTTATTATTACTATCTTCTTGGAGAATAAGTTCTAAACTATCATAGAACTCCTCTATTTCTTCAGTTGTAGTTGGTGCGTGTACTTGAAGGAAGGTAATGTTTATGCATCCCACTTTTAATACCAATTTAGTCATTCATGGAGAAATAGGTTTAAATTTTGTAATATTTTGTTTGTATTTTTTATTTAAAATAAAACCTGTCCCATTGTTACTGTTAGACACCCCGGAGTGCATTAATATATATCCCTCCTTAGTTTCAGCAATGGTTTCATAATTTCTTCTTATTTCCGAAAGTCCTATGAGGTGCCAATTTATTTCCTTTATAGCTTCTTCAAGTTCTATCAATCTTTCTTCCGTTTTGAGAGTCCTGGTGTTTAGGGTTCCTAAGTAGAATAATTTTTTTGCCCGTTGTGATTGCTACTGAGAACTATTTTGTTTAGAAAATTTATTTTTATTCGTACTATTGATGATTTCGGCTTCTGGTGTATCTGATTTTTTTTCTGCTATGGAGTTTTTCTTACTACTACTCGCAGTATCAGAATCATATTTTGAGCTCACAACTTGTGGTTGTGACAAGTCTTTTGTTGGTTTTGTTTTTTTCTCGGTGAATTTTGGTCTCTTTTTATTTTTTCGTTGTTAAAAAACCTTTCTAAACTACACCTTCTTGGAGCTCTAATACTCATTTCCCTTTTTCTTGTGCCACGTTCATTTGGAGAATTTTCTTCCCTGCCTCGTTTCTTCCCCATTGTTTCCTTTTCCGCAATTAGGTCTTCTAAAGAATATACTTTCCATTAACAAGTGATTTGTCTCTCCTAATTATAGCTTTGAACCCTTTTTCTTTTTTTTCAAGAAGAAACGGAAATAGTTTCGCCCTTATCTACCTGGTTTCTTCGGAAAAATCTTCTTTAATAATAATATTTCTATAATCTTCAATTTTAACAACAATATATCATATTTTCGGATTTCACTGTTTAAGAAATAGAGTATATAAAAAATTTCATTCCTTTTTTTATAATTGTTACGAGCCTTTAGATTAAAAAAATAGGAGGTTATATTTTCTTTCCGTGTTTAAATTATTTTCTAATTTATTAACTTTAGATTTCAGAGTATCTATTTCCCTGCTAACGGTTTCATTGTTTCTGTCTATTTTCTCCTCAATTATATTGAGTTTATCGAGTTTTTCCAAGATTTCGTTAATTTTCTGTATATCCATTGTGATATTTATAAATTGATCACAGCTTAACCCTTGAAAGGAATGTATACTAACTGAGCACGAGAAGTGGTGGGGCAGTATTAGGATTATAGATAAGGAGCAGCAGTTAAATATATATTATTTAATTTACCTTATGATATTTCAATCCCAGTTCGGCCAATTTTCTTTAAACTTGGTATAATTATACTATACACCAATGTTCTTGATTGTTCAAAAAATCTAAGCAGTTACTCCACTTTAACCACTTTTAAATTCAGCACAGAGCCGATCTAAACACAACGGCGGCTACAGCCTAAGCCTATGATGTACGGAGGTATAATATAACAAATCGCGTAAAAAAATTGGAACCCTATTGAATGGGCTTAAAGATGAAAATAATTTAATTGTGGGTCCGACTGAGATATTAAAAAAATTTAAACAACACTTTGACGGCATTCTAAATTTAGAAAATAATAATCAATCTCCTCACTCGGAATATCAAAGCGCTGATCTGTGGATAGACGCACCGAGTAAATTCGAAATGCCCAAAGGAAAATTAAAACGTTATAAAGCTCCAGGAAACGATAAAGCAGGAGTGAATTAATCAAGGCGTGTGGAGATGCGGGAGTTTCCAAATTACATGTTTTAGTTAAAAAGGTCTGGGAAAATGAAAAAAATGCCCGAGGAATGGAATGAATCAATACTTTCCATATTTCCGATTTACAAAAAAGGACCGAGGACGGATTGTAACAACTATCGTGGAATCTCTCTTTTCCCAGTATGTTATAAATTATTCTCGTCAATACTATCTAGTCGAATCACGGAATACGATGAGGAAATTATCGGAGACTACCAATGTGGTTTTAGACGGAATCGCTCGACTATTGATCAAATATTCTCCTTAGGTTAAATATTAGAGAAAAAGTTGGAATACAACGGTGTTGTTCATCAACATTATATCGATTTTAAAAGGCTTATGATTCAATAGACAGTCAGAAGCACATAACATCATGATTGAACAGGGAATACCTAGTAAGTTAGTAAACCTAGTAGAGATGTGTTTGTCGGAAACATTCCATAAAGTTAGAATCGGTCATAATTACTCCGAGAGGTTTGAGGTGCGATCAGGTCTGAAACAGGGTGACTCCCTTTCACCTTTTTTATTTAATGTAGCTATAGAATATGTCATAGAAAAGTTGACGTGTACTGGGAAAGGTTTAAATATGTGTGAACAATTTCCGGTTTTGGGGTATGACAATACAAGAGCGTTAATAAAAACCGGTAAAGAAATAGGACTGCAAATAAATACCGATAAGACGATATGATTAGTAGAAGAAACGGTGGCGATCTTGGTGATATTGATACAGTGATTGATATACTTTTGAACACGTTGAGAAATTTAAGTATTTAGGTTCAATGATAACAAGAAAAAATAAAACCCAAGAGGAGTTATAAAGTCCTGGTTATAGATGGGAAATGCGTGTTATTATTATGTTGCTAAATTACTTGGCTCGCGGCTTCTGTCTAAAAGCTTAAAGGTTAGAATTTATAAAACTATTATTCTTCCGACGATCCTTTACGGATGTGAGTCGTGGCCGCTTACTTTGAAGGATGAACAGCGGCTTAAGGTTTTCGAAAATAAGGTAAAAAATAAAAAAAATTAGGTACTGCGTAAAATATTTGGTCCGAAGAAAGATGAAGCCACAGGGGAGTTTAGAAGGTTGCACGACGCGGAATCGCTGTGCTGGTACTCTGTGAATATAATTGAGTTGATAACATCGCGTAGACTCAAATGGACGATTAAAGTGGTCGGAGACTCTGTGAGGAACGGATTCCGGGAAAATTGGTATACGCTGAACGGACTGGTAGGCGTCCGAAAGGTAGGTAGACCAAAGCGTCGATGGGAGGATTGCGTTAAGGCTCATGTTGGGAGCATGGACATGAACGGTGACCATTGGACGAACCTCTGAAAGCGGAATTTGGTGGTATCCGCATCGAACGTTCGGGTTCGATAAACCTATTATTATTATTATCAAAGGATACATGTCAAACTTGCGATGCTTTGAAAATAAAATCTCAATCTTCAGACGGTGAGGGAATTAAGACGGCAGAAATTGAAAAGGAATTTCACTTAGAAGAGGCTGAACGGGCTCGCAGTCAAATGGCTGCGGATCGAATAGCAACATCAGAAAACATTTTCTTATTTTTATTCGACTTGGAAAAAGCTTTACCCTTTCCCAAGCTGACCACATCATTTGCTTACTATATGCAAATTTTATATGTTTATAATTTCGGATGTCATAAATTTAGTAAAAATATAAGCCATATGTTTGTTTGGCCAAAACTGAAGGGTCTCGTGGGTCTCAAGAAATTTCACCTTGTTTGATAAAGTACATCAAGACTTACGCTACAAACTTCAAACAAATAATAACATATTCGGATTCGTGTAGCGGGCGAAACAGGAATATTAAAACTGTCTTAAGTTTATTAAAAATTGAAAAGAAAATTGGAAATGTGACTATAATGGAGATACAGAATTTGAAACCATTACTATAAGAAAATCTGTAGTAGGTAGAGCGCTAAGTTTGAAAAATATAGATGAGCCTTTATTATATCCTGAAGGTAGAACTGTGAGAAGGGAAAGACGAAAAGACATGAATGACCTGCTAAAATTCATTTCTCCTCTTAAACATAATTACAATAAAAACTTTACACACTTTTCGTTTTCGCCCGGGAGTTTCCACACGCACACGCACACACACATACAGACTTTTTTGCCGGACTTGGTCATTTGGACTCGGAGACCCCTAAAACGTGTATTTCCGTTGAAAACTGGAATTCGAAAATGTTCACGATTGTAATACTTTCCCTTCCTATATATTCCATATATAGGTAAGTGAAAGTAAAAAATCTGGTGCGTGCAACACACGACTTTCACTTACCTCCGTTATTCATATCAATTTAAGAATGTTTCAACAAATTTAAAAAAGGAAATAAATTGTTAAAGAATTATTTACATTGGATTTTAAAAGAAACATGTGTTTTATTAAATAATCTATTACATTATTATCAACGGCAATCAGTTAGTTTTATCGACTTTTCATCACTCTCCGTTAACTTTTACAATAGTATGTAAAAGCTAATATTTTTTTCTAAAATCTTTAGCATTCCAACGGTATATTATACATGTATAAAATATTGTTCTTAAGTTAAAAAACAAAAAAGTTGCATTAAAAATATATTTTTGCTATCTTATAATATGTTATCTTCTTTAGTTGTTTATCGAATTCGTTCAAATTATACATTTACTTATTTTTTTAGATTTACTAATCAGATGATATGGTTAATTTTATAAAAACTATAAAATTAAAGATACTTTAGAGAAATTTTTTTTGAAATTTCGGCATTTAAGCCCTGTCAGACTATTTCAATCAGAATAAAGCCTATATGATGTTAATGCTTGTCCAATATTACATCGATGTAGCAAGTTTAATCAAAATCGTTAGAGCCGTTTTTGAGAAAATCGTAAATAGGTGCAAAATACATGGTACAAAGTGCCTCTTCTGGTGAGCCGTTTTAGGTAAAATCTCGGGCATATAGTTGTCTTAAATATGAAATTTCAGTTTTATAGGACTTTTCGTTTACCCACTTGACTTACCACACACACACAGACACAGAGACACACTGACCTTTTTTCGGGACCTGGTCATTTGGACTCAGGAGACCCTAAAACGTGTATTTCCGTATAAAACAGGAATTAAAAAATTTTCAAGATGGCAATACTTTCCCTTACTATATATTTATATATTTCATATATAGGTAAGTAAATACTTTCCCTTACTATATATTTATATATTTCATATATAGGTAAGTAAATACTTTCCCTTACTATATATTTATATATTTCATATATAGGTAAGTAAAAGTAAAACATCTGGTGCGGGAAACTCAAGACTTTCACTTACCGCCGGTCTTAATATTGATTAACGAATTTTCAAATACAGTTAGAGATGAAAATGAGTAAAACTGATAAAGAAATTATCAAATCGAATTTCTATAGAAAAATGTGTTTTATTACAAAATCAATATATTTTTTTTTTTTTTGTTCGTATGTATTACAGTTTGTCACAATGGACAATAATAATATTGCTAAAGGGTTCTATTCAAACAATATTTACAATACAAACAAAAGAAATGTCAAATTACATAAAATGAAACCAAACTAAATAAACGTATACAAGAACAAAATTTGTAGATAAATTAAATACAAATAAATGAAGTTAACAAATAAATAAACAAAAATCAAAACATGTCACATTCATACGTATGTACAATATTTACAATCAGCTAGGGAACACCAGACGGGGCTTGTCCCCCCACTTGTGGAAGGACCAGCAGAGTCCAAAGGATCCCAGCGCCTCCCTCTCAGCTGCATCACTGGTGAGAACCAGTGGAAGCTAAGTGAGAACGCCATAGGCCACAATCACACCGCACTTGAGAGGAGAATCTGACCTGTGTCAGAACTCCAGCATACATATTTACAATCTCGGAGCCACTGCCGTTTCAACCTTCTAGGTGGGTTGTATGGATGAGGGGAGCTGGATAGGGATCGCACTAGAGGATCAAGATGATGAACGATGTTCTGGTGGAATTTGGAAAATTTGGATGCAATTAGGTCTGAAATAAATGGAACATTAATAGCCCAGTAAAATAAGGAAATTTGTGAGAATTAATTCGGACAAAGCTGGAAATCGTTTTAATACGTTTTTATGGTCCCAAATACAAGTAATCTGAGTTTGCACCATTGCAGCTGGTGAGCTTACCTTTTGGCAGCCAAAAAACCTCGAAATGTTTGCACTTTTTTCAATTTATCACCTATAACTCGAAAGCGGCCACTCTTACAGAAAATATTTTTCTTTCCAAAATGAAAGAACGTTAAATTTTCTATTAATAACTACCCTTAGTTATTGAATTTGGTTTAATGGTGTGGCAACAATCCTTCGTTGAAAATAGGCAAATTTTACCAACTTTCTTGAAAAACCCCATTCAGTCATTTTCAGACCTCTGTAACTTCTAAACCACTATCCAAATCGTAAAACTTTATAGAATAAAAGCAGAGCATCTAATTTCAATTGTAAAAGGCTCATTAAAATCTAAATTAGGTTGATACGAACATTCTCAAAATAGGTTTTTCGATTGTTCTTTACACGCGTCGTAGCGCTTGTGGGAAGTAATGTTTCATTGCACACATTCTGTAGTGCTTGTTGCCGTGTCTTTACTAGAAATAATGGTATTTGCATCTTATGCCAACATGTCCCTCCTCCCCCCCCCCTTTCACCCAAAAGTTTTGTTTGGTTCGATCTTGCATAAAACTTTTTTATTATTACTTCATAGAAGGTAATCTGCAATTTCTTAAAAAAATCCTTAAACACATTCTGAAGTGCTATAGTTTTACTAATGGAAGGAATAACAGTATTTGTATCTTAAATCATATAACTAGCCAAGTGGAAACTACAATTGAATATTTAAGTAGGCTCGAAAGTAGTGCTTAGGTACATCGCATTCCACATATTATAGAATATTTATTTTTATCTATAATATTTTTTATATAACGTACAGTATAGTTTAAATTAAAAGGAGGAAGTATAGGTTGTATTAATAAAATCTGTTTTTGCACTGTATTATATTTGGTAGTTAGTAGTTACCTACAATTAAATTCAGTGAAAGGTTAAATGTAAAATATTTCTTTACGTTAAACGCCTTTTTTTCTCTGGGTGGTTTGATGAATAGTGAATTTCCTGGGATGATTTTTCCACTAAAGCGACAAGCGGTGGCATCTCGTCCATCTCCTATCCCACCTCTACAATGTTCTCATCTTCGTCATAGTATCCTTGGATCTGAGATGATATGTCTGTCGCGAAGGGGGCGTTCGTACATGATTACCCTTACACCTGTAGCATATCGTTGAACATTTAAGTTCATGTTTACGACAGCTGCATCTACCCATGCAGCCCTTGTTACATTTACATGAAATTGTGTTCAGTACTTGAGGTGGGGCTGCATTTTTGGTAGTAGTTGTAGGGATCAGGCCTTGTGTGCTAAGTTCCCAGCCCCATGAGGTAGGTGGTGTGTCTATACCATACCAGTGCTGGATCTGGTGAAAAGTCCTAAGAGAATGATGCTCAACGGCAGCATCGGTCGGGGGCAATGATGCCACGTCAAATCTGGGTTTGGAGAGGTTGCTATAGAATAGCTGGAAGCGGAGGTCGTTCAGTGTTTCTGCAGCCTTAGAAGAATTAAATAGACTGACATCAAAAACTGTTTACCTGCAGCAATCACATCCTCTTTAGAAGCATGCTCATCAGAGAATACTGAAGCATAAGATTCTAAATGGATATTCTTCTGCATTGCATGAACAAACTTCAGTTTTCCTTGCCTATAAAATGAAGATGTGGTATCACAACCACTGAATGCGTGTAAAAATGGCAGATGCTGCTTTATAGTATCGCTATATCAGAACAGCTTTGGAGAATAAAAGGTGCTATCTGATATTCCTTTTCCAGGTTTCATCATCACTACGTTTGATGAAGGACTATCATCACTACGTCCTGTCAAAATCCCCAGGAGGTCTATGTCCTCGCCAACCATTATAACTCCTTCATGGTTCTGTTGAACCATTTTTAAGGCAGTTTCTACAATAAGGGTGTCTGCATCTTCGTACGCTTGCAAGAAACAGAATTCCTCTTTTTCCTCAGCAGTTGGCGTCATTTTTAAGAAATTGATCTTTCGGCATGGTTGCTACCATCGTGTCATCAAATTCCACTCTGGCTGGAGAAGCTTTCTGTTGGCGGCGCAATCGCTCTACACATTTGGTGCTTTTTTTCTTAGGATGTTCAGAGTAGCCATCAAAAACTATAGTCGTCCCTGGTGTGCCAAAATATCTTTTTACATAATTTATATATTTTGTTATAATGGCAGAAAATTTTTCCTTTGAGAGCCAGACTACTCGATGTAGAAGGAATCCTCCGTCGATTACAAATACTGATTTAGCCATGTTGATTTCATTACTTTTTAAAGGAACGAAGATATCATAAAACACTGATTTGCAAGATTTTCTCCTTCCTATTTCATCAAACATGGACAAAGGATAAGGTGCCAATTCGTATGTAAAAAATTCCTTCAGTTGTTGATCTGAATTTTGAGGAATGTAATTCTTTTAAAAATGATTTCTGGGTTGACTGGAACATCTTCATTATGAATTGTGACTCCTGAAGTAAAACATTTGAGAATTACAACACGGCAACTTGGAAAGGGGTCATGAGCTTCAAATAATTCAACAAATTTTGCTACATCAGTATTATCCCTGTTTATTCTCAACAGCTTGGCGTCTGTGTGCTGTTCTGTTGAAGCAAAGGTATGCCACAGAAATCTTCTAGAAGGAGGAAAATTTCCATAATAGCAGGCATAGATTCTATCTATTTTGCAAGAACAGAATCAGTAATACCTCACCGAGAAATCCCACTTCTGCTCTTACTATTTTTCATAAGGACCTGTTCTATAGTCATATTAGTCCATATTCCGGACCAGAATTTGTCTGACCTTCGTATGGTGAAGAGCCCTTACACAAATATCCTATATTCATCACGTGGAAGTTTTGATTCAAGGTTCAACATGTCTTTTACATAGACCTAAGCGCTACGACGCGTGTAGAGAAAATCGAAAAACCTATTTTGTGAATGTTCGTATCAACCTAATTTAGATTTTAATGAGCCTTTTACAATTGAAATTAGATGCTCTACAACTTACTACTTCAGTAATAAGTAAAAAGAATTGAAGAGAATACGATGGTACTAAAATAATATATGTAATAATAATATGCTCACTACCAACTAAAATCTTTTGCATAGCTAACGATGAATGGTTCACGAAAGGAGATATACTGATATTCAGTGAAACTCTGTGTACCGCTAATGACCAATGTTTCACCGAAGAAATAAGATTGACTGTAGATAAAATAAATAAATTTCGAGGAATATTAGTTCACGTAAAGCACGACCAGCAGATCAAAAAGCCCATCATGTCCATGAGTGATATTGATAACGGCCACGTAGATTTACTCGCATTCAAAGTAAATAATTGAAAAATATAGTTACTATAATTTCAATTTGTTTGAGTGAATAAACCTATTGCTAGGTTCTTTTAAATAAAATAATCCATTTTCACTCAGCATTCCTTTATTTCCTTTTTCTTTCTCCCTACGTTACAGCCTTTGCCATTTTCAAGGGTTCTTTAATATATCCTTTATATTTCATATATTTAAGGTATATTTTGTCACATTTAAAAAATATCTATTACAGGCTGAACTAGCTGAACTCTATTATCTTTTAGGACATTATGGTCTGCCTGTAAGTGTGAATCTTAATAGAGTAGCTTATGGGTAACCTACTCACCTAATGGTCCAATGTGTGTTCTAATCGTTAAAGAGCAGCATTCGCTTTGTGACCTTAAGGTCCAGCTGTATGTGCGAATCTTGATAAATGAGGACATCCTTCCGGACGTTATGGTCCGCCTGTAAGTGGGAATATTTATAGAACAGCTTACAGGTTATAGGTGCAGCTGTATATATGAATCTTGACAAAGCAGCATACAGGTGACCCTCACATGGCACACACCATGGCGATGATGTAGGGGCTTGCTAGTACTAACATGTGCCAAATATAAAAATAGTATAGTTTCAATAAAAAACCAGACACAGCGTAAAATCTGAATGATCAAACTGCCTTCTCTAAACTACTACCAACTTGAATAAACTTTTACTTTAATTAAAATTGATATTAACTTGGAGGTTGATCAATTTTTCATTTCTAATCAGATTTTTTTTTAACATAACTCGTTTAAACCTTATTCTATAACAAAATAACAAAATATGTTATGTTTATGACAAAATATGTTATGTATATAACAATTATTATTTTCGATCCGTGCAAGAACAGAAGAGCAAGAGCATGTCAAACATTTAACATTTTTGAGAGTGAAAGGAAGGATACTCAATATAAAGTACAGATCCTGAGGAGAAAGACATGCCCAAAAAGTATTCTTCTCTTAACAGTTTTCAAAATATTAAAGATTTCAACGAGTTAACTAAACAACTTAGTGCTATTGACAACTCACAGATAAACAAACCATGCGGAAAGGTCTGTGCGTCCATATGTGTGTGGACAGACATACCCATACGTGTTTCCATGTATGTGTGGTACTTAGCTCAAATATGAAAAACCTTATGGAACTGAAATTTCAGTTATGACAAGAATATACCAGAAATGTTGAACCGACCACCAAAATCGGCTTACCAGAAGAGCCATGTAAAATGTTAATGCCGATATTCTAAATTTTCTTATTGTCAAGAACCTTTAATTTTTAAGATTTCAAAAAAATGACCATATCATCTTATTAACATTGATAAAGAAAGGCTAAATATACGAATCGGATAACCAACTATAGGAGAAAAGAGGAAACATACTTTTTCACGCCAACAGTATTATTGATATCTACCAGAAATATACGGTTGGAAAGCTAAAAGTTTTAGCAACAATTTCATCTTATACACCAAATTGTAAAAGTTAATATAGAGTGATTAAAATCCGATAAAACTAACTCACTGTTGATTATGATATAAGATATTATTAATAAAAACATTTTACTATAGAAAATCAATGTAATTAATCAAAAAGATGTGCGTGTGTGTGTGTGCGGTAAGTCCAGCGCAAAGTACTATGAAATTTCATATTTTAGGGTTTCATAAGTTCAAATTACTTAGAATGGGAAAAAAAAAGTCCTGCAAAATGGTCTCTGTGTGTTTGTGTAGGTCGCGAGTCTAGCCCAAAAGTGATATTTTTTATAAAACTGAAATTTCATATTTTAGAAGCTTATTTGCCCGAGATGTTACAGCAACTTTTTAATTAAAATCAGCTAACAATTATTATCTTATAAATACTGTTGTAAAAGTTGACGGAGAGTGATGAAAAGCCGATAAAACAAACTGATTGTCGTAGATAATAATATAATAGATTATTTAATAAAACACATGTTTCTATTAAAATCCAATGTAAATAATTCTTCAACAATTTATTTCGTTTCTAATTTTGTTTAAAAGTTCTTAATTTGATATAAATAACAGAGCTATGTGAAAGTTGTGTGTTGCGCGCAATAGATTATTTTTCGATATTTAGGCTGAACAGAATGTTAACAGATGCATTTTTAAAAATGCATCGATTATATAATTGTATTCATGTTCAATCAATTGGTTTTTACCTTTAAAAAATTTTTGATTAAAGGTGCATAAGTTATTGAAGCTGTAGATTAAACTTGATTTAATTTTATGAAATCATTTTTTTATTTATACTGACCTGAATACACCCTGCTTTATGAAATAATTTTCGATTTATACTGACCTGAATACACCCTGCTTTATGAAATAATTTTTTATTTATACTGACCTGAATACACCCTGCTTTATGAAATAATTTCGATTTATACTGACCTGAATACACCCTGCTTTTCCCGTGCTTTCCATCCGCGAAGCTACATTGACCGTGTTTCCCCAAATATCGTAATGAGGTTTCCTAGCACCGATGACTCCAGCAGTTATAGGCCCATGGTTAATACCTGCAATATAAAGTTTGTAAATTAGAAAAATATTTGAGTGATTTAAAATTTTATAACATACATCTGTCGGATACATGATCAATAATGGAGAAAGTGTAGTTAGTTATAAAAGTAATCATCAAAGAATTTGGGTAATGGTGGTGTTTGAAGGTAAAAGAATTTGGGTAATGGTGGTGTTTAAAGATAAAAGAATTTGGGTAATGGTGGTGTTTGAAGATAAAAGCATTTGGGTAATGGTGGTGTTTGAAGGTAAAAGAATTTGGGTAATGGTGGTGTTTGAAGGTAAAAGAATTTGGATAATGGTGGTGTTTGAAGGTAAAAGAATTTGGGTAATGGTGGTGTTTGAAGGTAAAAGAATTTGGGTAATGGTGGTGTTTGAAGATAAAAGAATTTGGGTAATGGTGGTGTTTGAAGGTAAAAGAATTTGGGTAATGGTGGTGTTTGAAGGTAAAAGAATTTGGATAATGGTGGTGTTTGAAGGTAAAAGAATTTGGGTAATGGTGATGTTTGAAGGTAAAAGAATTTGGGTAATGGTGGTGTTTGAAGATAAAAGCAATATTATTTATTGTGTTCCCACTTTATTAGACCAGTTCATTTTATATACCCTAAGATCCTACAATCGACTATTCATCTTATGCTATGATGATGATAAGTAAACTCCTGTAGGAGTTTAAAATTATGAGGTCTCGAGGAAACATGAGAAATACAACGAAAGTTACAGTATTTTGTATTGAAACATAAGAGCTTTAACCTCAGAAAATTAAGAGATAGCAAGAATTCAAGTATTTAAATATCTTAGAAGACGAAATGGAAGAGTCAGTCTATATGCATCTGAATCATAAGTGATTATTAGAAAGGAAGAGAAAAAGTTATGGTCATGTGATATGTTGTTTGTTGTCCTGTTTACATGCTCCATTATAATCGGATATCATACTCTTTGTTTGGCTGTTTACAGGCTCCATTATCATTGCATATGCTGTTTACAGTCTCCATTATCATTAAATATCATACTGCGTTGTCCTGTTTACAGGCTCCAATATCATCGGATATGCTGTTTATAGGCTCCATTATCATTGCATATGCTGTTTACAGGCTCCATTATCATTAAATATCATACTGCGTTGTCCTGTTTACAGGCTCCATTATCATTGCATATGCTGTTTACAGGCTCCATTATCATTAGATATGCTGTTTACAGGCTCCATTATCATTAGATATGCTGTTTACAGGCTCCATTATCATTGCATATGCTGTTTACAGGCTCCATTATCATTAGATATGCTGTTTACAGGCTCCATTATCATTAGATATGCTGTTTACAGGCTCCATTATCATTGCATATGCTGTTTACAGGCTCCATTATCATTGCATATGCTGTTTACAGGCTCCATTATCATTAAATATCATACTGCGTTGTCCTGTTTACAGGCTCCAATATCATCGGATATGCTGTTTACAGGCTCCATTATCATTAGATATGCTGTTTATTAGCTCCATTATCATTAAATATCATGCTGCGTTGTCCTGTTTACTGGCTCCATTATCATCGGATATCATGCTGTTTGTTATGCTGTTTACAGGCTCCATTATCGTTGGATATGCTGCTTACAGGCTCCATTATCATTAGATATGCTGTTTACAGGCTCCATTATCATTAGATATGCTGTTTACAGGCTCCATTATCATTGCATATGCTGTTTACAGGCTCCATTATCATTAGATATGCTGTTTACAGGCTCCATTATCATTAGATATGCTGTTTACAGGCTCCATTATCATTGCATATGCTGTTTACAGGCTCCATTATCATTAGATATGCTGTTTATTAGCTCCATTAT
Organism: Piezodorus guildinii; assembly: GCA_023052935.1. NCBI lineage: Eukaryota > Metazoa > Arthropoda > Insecta > Hemiptera > Pentatomidae > Piezodorus > Piezodorus guildinii. The sequence continues at coordinate 188,329,156 of CM041293.1, read as the reverse complement.
CATTAAATATCATGCTGCGTTGTCCTGTTTACTGGCTCCATTATCATCGGATATCATGCTGTTTGTTATGCTGTTTACAGGCTCCATTATCGTTGGATATGCTGCTTACAGGCTCCATTATCATTAGATATGCTGTTTATTAGCTCCATTTTCATTAAATATCATACTGCGTTGTCCTGTTTACAGGCTCCATTATCATCGGATATGCTGTTTGTTGTGCTGTTTATTAGCTTCATTATCAGTAAATCTTTGAGTCCATTATCAAAAATGCGTAACGAGCGATTGCCAGAATTATGTTTCAATACGAAACAATTAAAAGGCAGATAAGATTACGACGGAATAGGAATATGGGGGAAAGCATGCTCATGAGTGGTATTTGAGATGGAGGCTGTGAAGGCGGAAAGAAATTACTATAGCTTTTAGCTTCATTTACAACAATATTAAAGTTTTATTAAAATATAATATTTTTAGAGTTTATCTGATTCTATTCTTTTCAGTTGGTTCGTAATTCTTGTTCTTCAATTTTCTAATGTAGTGAGGCTTTATTTTCACGATGGCTTGAATTTATAGATGATTGATGGCATGAGATCCATTCCCAAGAACACGTGTCCTTTCTCACTGACGATCGACGACTTCTGACCACCATTGCCGGCAAAACCCGCCGTGTTATTCCCGCTCTACTACGCATTTCGACTCTGTATCTTTTCTGGTTGGCCGATCTCCTCGCGCTTTCTTGATCCTCTTTCTCGTCCACCCCCGCCTACTAAATATATCACAACAATATATCATTACGGTATGGTATATTGACCATACCATAATGAGAATTGGTTTGTGTTTTGTTTAATATTCGGATTTCATAAGAAAAATTATTTGGAGGAGAAAGGATGGCAGCAGAAGCCCTTCATAGATCCGAGGGATTAGCTTTCATTTCACCGAAAGAGAAGCAGTCCTGTTTCAGAAGGCGCCGACAATCGAGATTCGCTCAAGAGATTTGGAAGGGAGGACCCTATAAAAGGGCCAAAGAAGTTGTCATAAGGCTCACTCATTTCTGAATCACTCTTCTCACTTTATGGCTCATTCATTTCCCTACATTGCTGCGTCTTCACTCCAGCTGCTGCGCTTTTCAACAGTCATCAGTTATGTGGATAAAAGTTAGTAATTATAGAATTTATTATTTATTGGTTATATGCTGCAAATTGTAATTTACTTGTAATTTTTAATAATACATGTTAATTATAATCGGCCTTAAGTGATATTAAATACCTCACCAAATTTTTTTTTGCATTTCTTCGCCTGTCATAGTTAAATATTATTGATTTTGGTGGCTCTCCCCTTCAGGGAACATACTCTTAGACAAGTAGGGCTAAATTATTGTTAATAATTATGAAGCAGGCGGGTAGTATGCAGCAATATATATATATATATATATATATATAGCATCTCTTCCTATAATCGTTTTGGATATCTGGTAATACAGTCCATTGGCCTTCATCACCCGATTTAGAAGATGACTGTCCCAAGATATGTGTAGGTATTCGTCGTTTCTAGTGCTTTCCCATCACATAATATCCTTGGATCCAGATTTTCCCTTCCCACACACATAATTTTGCTTTTGGCTGGATTTATGTTTAACCCTCTTAGCCGGAGTTCCTCGTACCATTCATTTAGTGACGTCTGGAGAGCTTTCTGGGAGTCCGCAAACAGTACTATGTCGTCTGCATAGATCATAGCCTGAGCGAGCACTGGTGTTAGGTTCCAGTATCCCACCACAGCACTTGGTGTTCTTTTGCAAACCTTCCACACCTCATCTATGGGAACGATGAAAAGCAAAGGACTAAGGCTGTCCCCCTGCTTTACTCCTTTATAAACGTGAAAAGGTTCGGATGTTTGATCATTTAGCCTCACTATACCTTTTGGGTGCTGGTATATTGATTTGATTGCGCTCACCAGATTTGCTGGCACTCTGCTTCTAATTAGAGCGTCCCAAATCTCTTGCCTCAGAACTGAATTGAAGGCTGCCCTTAGATCCAGAAATGCCAGATACACTGCCTTGCCACGATCCCATGCTTTTTCTACTATCATTCTGAGGGAGAACACGTGATCCTGGGTCTGAAGGCGGCTTGATCCTCTTCCAGATCTTGTTTAACTAAATTCCTCAACCTCTGTTCTAATATTCTTGTATATATCTTGTATACGACCGAGGATAGACAGATCGGCCTATAATTCCCACATTCACTCTGGTTGCCCTTCTTGCGTATAGGGACTATGATATTATTCTCCCATTCTTGTGGTAAACGCTTCGAGTCCCAAACTCTTTGAAAAAGCATTTGGAGGCACTTCCTCATTTCGTTTCCCCCATATTTAATGAATTCTGGGGCTATACCATCTGGCCCTGGAGATTTTCCTAGCTGGATTTTATCAACAGCTAAATCCACCTCATCTTCCTCAATTACATCATTTATATCATCTGGGTCCATTCTCCCTCTTCTTCGGCAGTTCCGAAAGTTGTTGTTTCGAGATTCTTCCATGATAAATTTTTCCTGGAAGAACTGCCTCCAAACTTCTAGTATTTCCTTTTCCTCGGTCACTAGCCTTCCTTGTGCATCCTTGACGTTCCTCACAGGCTTAGAAATTTTCCCTCTCAAAGCCTTGGTGATATGCCAGAACTTTCCCCTGCTCTAGCTCTCGCCCAAACCCTCCCAGGATTTCATTTTCGCAGCTTTTACCACTCTTTTGACCTCATTTCTGTTCCTAACATACTCTTCCCAGTGAATATGTGATTTTGTTCTATTGTATGTTTTCCAGGTCTCCTTCTTGAGCTTCACCATTCTTTTAACCCCATCATTCCACCATTTTGTTTACTTGGTCGAAGTCTTTATTTTCTGAGTATCATATACGTCTCTTGCGGTGTTGAGTAGGCACTTCTTTATTTCGCTCCAAAGAATGTCCAGCTCACTGCCTCCATTTACCTCCTGTAGGCGTCTGTCAAGCATTGACCGGTATTCCTCCTGTTTCGTTTCCATCCTCAGCTAACTCACATCTATCTGACTGTATGCTTTGCTGAAACTTTTCCTTGGTCTGATGACTTTTGTGTCCGCTACAAGAAGTTTGTGGTCAGTACTTAATTCTGCACGTCTTATGGACAACCCTTGATAAGCATGCTAGCAGGATGACAGCGGCTAAGATGAGATTTCTCCGATGAATACTTGGCAAGACCAGAAGGGACCGTAAGAAACGACAGGATTCGTGAGGATTTGGGAGTAAAATCAGTGCGTGACATCCTGGAAAAGTGGCAAATGGGTTGGTTCGGGCATGAATGATACCCGAAAGGCATGTGGTTTTTTTGAAGCCAGACCGGAAGGAAGACGTCCTCGTGGCAGATCGAGATGTATACATTGGGTACAGCAAGAGGATTAACCATCCAAGAGATGAAAACAAAGACCTGTGGGCTCGATGAACCGAAACGGCAACTCCACGCTTAGCGGCACACAGGAGTTAGAGGAAGAAGAAGAAGAAGATGTTCACCGTCAAAAGCACTGTCATTGGATGAATCCCTTCTGTTGCTTCCAGGTCGGCTAAGTTACCAATTATTTCTTTTTCTTTTCTTTCGATTTTTATTCAAATAATTCAAATAAAATTTTCTGATTCCAGAAACCTTACATTTTATCTTTATCATCAATAATAACCGAGTTATCAGGGAATCACATCTCTAATAAGTTGTGCCTTGACCATATAAGATGATAAAAACAATATTGTAGTTACAAGCGTACGTATAAGCAAGATTTCAATTTTTTTTCTTTTCTTTTTTCTCTTTTATATAATTATTCACAGTTTTTTTGGTTAAAAAACGATAATGAATTTTATTTATATCTTCGAAAATAACGTAGTTACAAGCGTATATATAAGCGAGATTTCAATTTTTTTCTTTTCTTTTTTCTCTTTTATATAATTATTCGCGGTTTTTTGGTTAAAAAACAATAATGAATTTTTTTTTATCTTCGAAAATAACGTAGTTACAAGCGTATAAATAAGTGAGATTTCAATTTTTTTTCTTTTCTTTTTTCTCTTTTATATATAATTATTTGCGGTTTTTTAGTTTAAAAAAAAATAATGAAAAAAATCCTTTTAATCGGCCGCCATTTTGGAACTAATCAGCTGATATCAACGTCGAGGTGTTAGGATCATCGTTGAATGGACTAGTATTTTTGTGACGAATTTCAAAAAAATCGGTCGAGTAGTTTCAGAGAAATGCCACGGACGGCGGACAAACGGATTTTTTTTTATTCGTTATTCGGATCTTGAAACGTAAGTTCTCAAATTTTGAGCTGGGGTAATTTTTTTTTTGTTTCGGTCGAATACAAAGGTTGATTATTGAAAATAATAAACAAAAACAGAAGATAAAAACATCAATACAAAACCAATTATTTTAACTGTTATAAATCAGATTTCACTTCATATTAACTAATATAATTATATAAAAGTAATTAATTTTTTTATAAATTATATATAAAAACTAAGTATATATATATATATATATATATATATATATATATATATATATATATATATATACATACATACACAGATTTATAATAAACATTGAATAAATAAACTTAACTATAATCCTTTGAGTCGTTATAGTGAATTAGTTGTCATACTGTTTACAAAATATGCTTTATACTTATATAATATATCAACAATTTGTGCTCCATTTATTACGATTGACCCGAGGAATCAATATTACGGGATATGAAGTTAATTCAGGGAGCCAAATAAACTCACAATAAAAAAACAAAACACATTGTTTAGGTGTTCACGATTTTTAACATCTAACACTGTTTCCAGCGTCATCCGTGGTCGCACTCATATATTGATTGAGATATCTCTTTCTATGAATTTCAAGGAACTGACATTTAAGTATTAAATGCAGTATGGGAGACATTTAATATTAAAAGATACCTCAACAAATATCCAATATTCACGTTTCTATTTGATAAAGCTTGATAAGGGCGAGACCTCCACTCCCACGTCCTCTGCTCTTTTCTTTTATAGCTGGAGATGAAACCGATTTGAAATCTAGAAATGTTGTTAGCAGGTTAACGGTTTCAGTTGTGTGTCAGGTTTCATAAAGACAGAAGATTGGTGAATTTTGTTACAGTGGAGTATTTAAAAAAGAAATTATTGAGCCCGTGTGTGTTCCAAAATATAATTGAACAATATGATTTTTCTATAACATTATTTTCTGTTTGCCAGTCAGGCCAGTAGCTTTCTTCTGAATGGTGAGCACTCTGCGAACTGGAACTCTAAATCTTTTAATTTTTCTTCTTTTCTGTGACTGGATAGATTTTTCGTCTTTTTTATTGACTATAGACGCGGTTTCATTTACATATTTTCATTTCTTTTAGTCTATAAAGATTACCTATAACTTTGATTAAACCTCTTTTAGAAGACTAATATTTGTCTATAATTTTTAGTTTATTTATTGTAACAAAATTTTTTCTGCCCTCCTCTCTATCTTCTGGTGACCTGTCGTGTCTATTTGGTAGTTATTTTTTCTGCCCTCCCTCTATCTTCTGTGACCTGTCGTGTCTTATTTGGTAGTTATTTTTTCTGCCCTCCCTCTATCTTCTGGTGACCTGTCGTGTCTTATTTGGTAGTTATTTTTCTGCCTCCCCTCTATCTTCTGGTGACCTGTCGTGTCTTATTTGTAGTTTTTTTTCTGTCCCTCCCATCTAATCTTCTGTGATCTGTCGTGTCTTATTTGGTAGTATTTTTTTCTGCCCTCCCCTCTATCTTCTGGTGACCTGTCGTGTCTTATTTGGTAGTTATTTTTTTCTGCCCTCCACCTCTATCTTCTGGTGACCTGTCGTGTCTTATTTGGTAGTTATTTTTTCTGCCCTCCCTCTATCTTCTGGTGACCTGTCGTGTCTTATTTGGTAGTTATTTTTTCTGTCCTCCCTCTATCTTCTGTGACCTGTCGTGTCTTATTTGGTAGTTATTTTTTCTGCCCTCCCTCTATCTTCTGGTGACCAGTCGTGTCTTATTTGGTAGTTATTTTTCTGCCCTCCTCTCTATCTTCTGGTGACCTGTCGTGTCTTATTTGGTAGTTATTTTTTCTGCCCTCCCTCTATCTTCTGGTGACCTGTCGTGTCTTATTTGGTAGTTATTTTTTCTGCCCTCCCTCTTCTTCTGGTGACCTGTCGTGTCTTATTTGGTAGTTATTTTTTTCTGCCCTCCCTCTATCTTCTGGTGACCTGTCGTGTCTTATTTGGTAGTTATTTTTTCTGCCCTCCCTCTATCTTCTGGTGACCTGTCGTGTCTTATTTGGTAGTTATTTTTTCTGCCTCCCCTCTATCTTCTGGTGACCTGTCGTGTCTTATTTGGTAGTTATTTTTTCTGCCCTCCCTCTATCTTCTGGTGACCGTCGTGTCTTATTTGGTAGTTATTTTTTCTGCCCTCCTCTCTATCTTCTGGTGACCTGTCGTGTCTTATTTGGTAGTTATTTTTTCTGCCTTCCCTCTATCTTCTGGTGACCTGTCGTGTCTTATTTGGTAGTTATTTTTTCTGCCCTCCCCTCTATCTTCTGGTGACCTGTCGTGTCTTATTTGGTAGTTATTTTTTCTGCCCTCCCCTCTATCTTCTGGTGACCTGTCGTGTCTTATTTGTAGTTATTTTTTCTGCCCTCCCTCTATCTTCTGGTGACCTGTCGTGTCTTATTTGGTAGTTATTTTTTCTGCCTCCCCTCTATCTTCTGGTGACCTGTCGTGTCTTATTTGGTAGTTATTTTTTTCTGCCCTCCCTCTATCTTCTGGTGACCTGTCGTGTCTTATTTGGTAGTTATTTTTTCTGCCCTCCTCTCTATCTTCTGGTGACCTGTCGTGTCTTATTTGGTAGTTATTTTTTCTGCCTCCCCTCTATCTTCTGGTGACCTGTCGTGTCTTATTTGGTAGTTATTTTTTCTGCCCTCCTCTCTATCTTCTGGTGACCTAGTCGTGTCTTATTTGGTAGTTATTTTTTCTGCCCTCCTCTCTATCTTCTGGTGACCTGTCGTGTCTTATTTGGTAGTTATTTTTTCTGCCCTCCCCTCTATCTTCTGGTGACCTGTCGTGTCTTATTTGGTAGTTATTTTTTCTGCCCTCCCCTCTATCTTCTGGTGACCTGTCGTTCTTATTTGGTAGTTATTTTTTCTGCCTCCCCTCTAATCTTCTGGTGACCTGTCGTGTCTTATTTGGTAGTTATTTTTTCTGCCCTCCCTCTATCTTCTGGTGACCTGTCGTGTCTTATTTGGTAGTTATTTTTTCTGCCCTCCCCTCTATCTTCTGGTGACCTGTCGTGTCTTATTTGGTAGTTATTTTTTCTGCCCTCCCTCTATCTTCTGGTGACCTGTCGTGTCTTATTTGGTAGTTATTTTTTCTGCCCTCCTCTCTATCTTCTGGTGACCTGTCGTGTCTTATTTGGTAGTTATTTTTTCTGCCCTCCTCTCTATCTTCTGGTGACCTGTCGTGTCTTATTTGGTAGTTATTTTTTCTGCCCTCCCTCTATCTTCTGGTGACCTGTCGTGTCTTATTTGGTAGTTATTTTTTCTGCCCTCCCCTCTATCTTCTGGTGACCTGTCGTGTCTTATTTGGTAGTTATTTTTTTCTGCCCTCCCCTCTATCTTCTGGTGACCTGTCGTGTCTTATTTGGTAGTTATTTTTTCTGCCCTCCCTCTATCTTCTGGTGACCTGTCGTGTCTTATTTGGTAGTTATTTTTTCTGCCTCCCCTCTATCTTCTGGTGACCGTCGTGTCTTATTTGGTAGTTATTTTTTTCTGCCCTCCTCTCTATCTTCTGGTGACCTCGTGTCTTATTTGGTAGTTATTTTTTCTGCCCTCCTTTCTATCTTCTGGTGACCTGTCGTGTCTTATTTGGTAGTTATTTTTTCTGCCCTCCCCTCTATCTTCTGGTGACCTGTCGTGTCTTATTTGGTAGTTATTTTTTCTGCCCTCCCCTCTATCTTCTGGTGACCTGTCGTGTCTTATTTGGTAGTTATTTTTTCTGCCCTCCCTCTATCTTCTGGTGACCTGTCGTGTCTTATTGGTAGTTATTTTTTCGCCCTCCCCTCTATCTTCTGGTGACCTGTCGTGTCTTATTTGGTAGTTATTTTTTCTGCCCTCCCTCTATCTTCTGGTGACCTGTCGTGTCTTATTTGGTAGTTTTTTTTTTCTGCCTCCCCTCTATCTTCTGGTGACCTGTCGTGTCTTATTTGGTAGTTATTTTTTCTGCCCTCCTCTCTATCTTCTGGTGACCTGTCGTGTCTTATTTGGTAGTTATTTTTTCTGCCCTCCCTCTATCTTCTGGTGACCTTCGTGTCTTATTTGGTAGTTATTTTTTCTGCCCTCCCTCTATCTTCTGGTGACCGTCGTGTCTTATTTGGTAGTTATTTTTTCTGCCCTCCCTCTATCTTCTGGTGACCTGTCGTGTCTTATTTGGTAGTTATTTTTTCTGCCCTCCCCTCTATCTTCTGGTGACCTGTCGTGTCTTATTTGGTAGTTATTTTTTCTGCCCTCCCCTCTATCTTCTGGTGACCTGTCGTGTCTTATTTGGTAGTTATTTTTTCTGCCCTCCCCTCTATCTTCTGGTGACCTGTCGTGTCTTATTGGTAGTTATTTTTTCTGCCCTCCCCTCTATCTTCTGGTGACCTTCGTGTCTTATTTGGTAGTTATTTTTTCTGCCCTCCCTCTATCTTCTGGTGACCTGTCGTGTCTTATTTGGTAGTTATTTTTTCTGCCTCCCCTCTATCTTCTGGTGACCTGTCGTGTCTTATTTGGTAGTTATTTTTTCGCCCTCCCTCTATCTTCTGGTGACCGTGTGTCTTATTTGGTAGTTATTTTTTCTGCCCTCCTATTTTGGTGACCTGTCGTGTCTTATTTGGTAGTTATTTTTTCTGCCCCCCTCTATCTTCTGGTGACCTGTCGTGTCTTATTTGGTAGTTATTTTTTCTGCCCTCCCTCTATCTTCTGGTGACCTGTCGTGTCTTATTTGGTAGTTATTTTTTCTGCCCTCCCTCTATCTTCTGGTGACCTGTCGTGTCTTATTGGTAGTTATTTTTTCTGCCCTCCCTCTATCTTCTGGTGACCTGTCGTGTCTTATTTGGTAGTTATTTTTTCTGCCCTCCCTCTATCTTCTGTGACCTGTCGTGTCTTATTTGGTAGTTATTTTTTCTGCCCTCCCTCTATCTTCTGGTGACCTGTCGTGTCTTATTGTAGTTATTTTTTCTGCCTCCCTCTATCTTCTGGTGACCTGTCGTGTCTTATTTGGTAGTATTTTTTCTGCCTCCCTCTATCTTCTGGTGACCTGTCGTGTCTTATTTGGTAGTTATTTTTTCTGCCTCCCCTCTATCTTCTGGTGACCTGTCGTGTCTTATTTGGTAGTTATTTTTTCTGCCCTCCCCTCTATCTTCTGGTGACCTGTCGTGTCTTATTTGGTAGTTATTTTTTCTGCCCTCCCCTCTATCTTCTGGTGACCTGTCGTGTCTTATTTGGTAGTTATTTTTTCTGCCCTCCCCTCTATCTTCTGGTGACCTGTCGTGTCTTATTTGGTAGTTTTTTTTCTGCCCTCCCCTCTATCTTCTGGTGACCTGTCGTGTCTTATTTGGTAGTTTTTTTTCTGCCCTCCCCTCTATCTTCTGGTGACCTGTCGTGTCTTATTTGGTAGTTATTTTTTCTGCGCCTCCCCTCTATCTTCTGGTGACCTGTCGTGTCTTATTTGGTAGTTATTTTTTCTGCCCTCCCCTCTATCTTCTGGTGACCTGTCGTGTCTTATTTGGTAGTTATTTTTTCTGCCCTCCCCTCTATCTTCTGGTGACCTGTCGTGTCTTATTTGGTAGTTATTTTTTCTGCCTCCCCTCTATCTTCTGGTGACCTGTCGTGTCTTATTTGGTAGTATTTTTTCTGCCTCCCTCTATCTTCTGGTGACCTGTCGTGTCTTATTTGGTAGTTATTTTTTCTGCCTCCCCTCTATCTTCTGGTGACCTGTCGTGTCTTATTTGGTAGTTATTTTTTCTGCCCTTCCCTCTATCTTCTGGTGACCTGTCGTGTCTTATTTGGTAGTTATTTTTTCTGTCCTCCCCTCTATCTTCTGGTGACCTGTCGTGTCTTATTTGGTAGTTATTTTTTTCTGCCCTCCCCTCTATCTTCTGGTGACCTGTCGTGTCTTATTTGGTAGTTATTTTTTCTGCCCTCCCCTCTATCTTCTGGTGACCTGTCGTGTCTTATTTGGTAGTTATTTTTTTCTGCCCTCCCCTCTATCTTCTGGTGACCTGTCGTGTCTTATTTGGTAGTTATTTTTTCTGCCCTCCCCTCTATCTTCTGGTGACCTGTCGTGTCTTATTTGGTAGTTATTTTTTCTGCCCTCCCTCTATCTTCTGGTGACCTGTCGTGTCTTATTTGGTAGTTATTTTTCTGCCCTCCTCTCTATCTTCTGGTGACCTGTCGTGTCTTATTTGGTAGTTATTTTTTCTGCCCTCCCCTCTATCTTCTGGTGACCTGTCGTGTCTTATTTGGTAGTTATTTTTTTCTGCCCTCCCCTCTATCTTCTGGTGACCTTCGTGTCTTATTTGGTAGTTATTTTTTTCTGCCCTCCCCTCTATCTTCTGGTGACCTGTCGTGTCTTATTTGGTAGTTATTTTTTTCTGCCCTCCCTCTCTATCTTCTGGTGACCTGTCGTGTCTTATTTGGTAGTTATTTTTTCTGCCTCCCTCTATCTTCTGGTGACCTGTCGTGTCTTATTTGGTAGTTATTTTTTCTGCCCTCCCCTCTATCTTCTGGTGACCTGTCGTGTCTTATTTGGTAGTTATTTTTTCTGCCCTCCTCTCTATCTTCTGGTGACCTGTCGTGTCTTATTTGGTAGTTATTTTTTCTGCCCTCCTCTATCTTCTGGTGACCTTCGTGTCTTTTTGGTAGTTATTTTTCTGCCCTCCCTCTATCTTCTGGTGACCTGTCGTGTCTTATTTGGTAGTTATTTTTTCTGCCCTCCCCTCTATCTTCTGGTGACCTGTCGTGTCTTATTTGGTAGTTATTTTTTTCTGCCCTCCCCTCTATCTTCTGGTGACCTATCGTGTCTTATTTGGTAGTTATTTTTTCAGCCCTCCCCTCTATCTTCTGGTGACCTGTCGTGTCTTATTTGGTAGTTATTTTTTCTGCCCTCCCCTCTATCTTCTGGTGACCTGTCGTGTCTTATTTGGTAGTTATTTTTTTCTGCCCTCCCCTCTATCTTCTGGTGACCTGTCGTGTCTTATTTGGTAGTTATTTTTTCTGCCCTCCCTCTATCTTCTGGTGACCTGTCGTGTCTTATTTGGTAGTTATTTTTTCTCTGTCCTTCCCTCTATCTTCTGGTGACCTGTCGTGTCTTATTTGGTAGTTATTTTTTCTGCCCTCCTCTCTATCTTCTGGTGACCAGTCGTGTCTTATTTGGTAGTTATTTTTTCTGCCCTCCTCTCTATCTTCTGGTGACCTGTCGTGTCTTATTTGGTAGTTATTTTTTCTGCCCTCCCCTCTATCTTCTGGTGACCTGTCGTGTCTTATTTGGTAGTTATTTTTTTCTGTCCTCCCCTCTATCTTCTGGTGACCTGTCGTGTCTTATTTGGTAGTTATTTTTTCTGCCCTCCCCTCTATCTTCTGGTGACCTGTCGTGTCTTATTTGGTAGTTATTTTTTTCTGCCCTCCCCTCTATCTTCTGGTGACCTGTCGTGTCTTATTTGGTAGTTATTTTTTCTGCCCTCCCTCTATCTTCTGGTGACCTGTCGTGTCTTATTTGGTAGTTATTTTTTTCTGCCCTCCCCTCTATCTTCTGGTGACCTGTCGTGTCTTATTTGGTAGTTATTTTTTCTAGCCCTCCCCTCTATCTTCTGGTGACCTGTCGTGTCTTATTTGGTAGTTATTTTTTCTGCCCTCCTCTCTATCTTCTGGTGACCAGTCGTGTCTTATTTGGTAGTTATTTTTTCTGCCCTCCTCTCTATCTTCTGGTGACCTGTCGTTTCTTATTTGGTAGTTATTTTTTCTGCCCTCCCCTCTATCTTCTGGTGACCTGTCGTGTCTTATTTGGTAGTTATTTTTTCTGTCCTCCCCTCTATCTTCTGGTGACCTGTCGTGTCTTATTTGGTAGTTATTTTTTCTGCCCTCCCCTCTATCTTCTGGTGACCTGTCGTGTCTTATTTGGTAGTTATTTTTTCTGCCCTCCCCTCTATCTTCTGGTGACCTGTTGTGTCTTATTTGGTAGTTATTTTTTCTGCCCTCCCCTCTATCTTCTGGTGACCTGTCGTGTCTTATTTGGTAGTTATTTTTTCTGCCCTCCTCTCTATCTTCTGGTGACCTGTCGTGTCTTATTTGGTAGTTATTTTTTCTGCCCTCCCCTCTATCTTCTGGTGACCTGTCGTGTCTTATTTGGTAGTTATTTTTTCTGCCCTCCCCTCTATCTTCTGGTGACCTGTCGTGTCTTATTTGGTAGTTATTTTTTTCTGCCCTCCCCTCTATCTTCTGGTGACCTGTCGTGTCTTATTTGGTAGTTATTTTTTCTGCCCTCCCCTCTATCTTCTGGTGACCTGTCGTGTCTTATTTGGTAGTTGTTTTTTTCTGCCCTCCCCTCTATCTTCTGGTGACCTGTCGTGTCTTATTTGGTAGTTATTTTTTTTGCCCTCCCCTCTATCTTCTGGTGACCTGTCGTGTCTTATTTGGTAGTTATTTTTTTCTGCCCTCCCCTCTATCTTCTGGTGACCTGTCGTGTCTTATTTGGTAGTTATTTTTTCTGCCCTCCCCTCTATCTTCTGGTGACCTGTCGTGTCTTATTTGGTAGTTATTTTTTCTGCCCTCCCCTCTATCTTCTGGTGACCTGTCGTGTCTTATTTGGTAGTTATTTTTTCTGCCCTCCCCTCTATCTTCTGGTGACCTGTCGTGTCTTATTTGGTAGTTATTTTTTCTGCCCTCCCCTCTATCTTCTGGTGACCTGTCGTGTCTTATTTGGTAGTTATTTTTTCTGCCCTCCCCTCTATCTTCTGGTGACCTGTCGTGTCTTATTTGGTAGTTATTTTTTTCTGCCCTCCCTTCTATCTTCTGGTGACCTGTCGTGTCTTATTTGGTAGTTATTTTTTCAGCCCTCCCCTCTATCTTCTGGTGACCTGTCGTGTCTTATTTGGTAGTTATTTTTTCTGCCCTCCCCTCTATCTTCTGGTGACCTGTCGTGTCTTATTTGGTAGTTATTTTTTCTGCCCTCCCCTCTATCTTCTGGTGACCTGTCGTGTCTTATTTGGTAGTTATTTTTTCTGCCCTCCCTCTATCTTCTGGTGACCTGTCGTGTCTTATTTGGTAGTTATTTTTTTCTGCCCTCCCCTCTATCTTCTGGTGACCTGTCGTGTCTTATTTGGTAGTTATTTTTTCTGCCCTCCCCTCTATCTTCTGGTGACTGTCGTGTCTTATTTGGTAGTTATTTTCTTCTGCCTCCCTCTATCCTCTGGTGACCTGTCGTGTCTTATTTGGTAGTTATTTTTTCTGCCCTCCCCTCTATCTTCTGGTGACCTGTCGTGTCTTATTTGGTAGTTATTTTTTCTGCCCTCCCCTCTATCTTCTGGTGACCTGTCGTGTCTTATTTGGTAGTTATTTTTTTCTGCCCTCCCCTCTATCTTCTGGTGACCTGTCGTGTCTTATTTGGTAGTTATTTTTTCTGCCCTCCCCTCTATCTTCTGGTGACCTGTCGTGTCTTATTTGGTAGTTATTTTTTCTGCCCTCCCCTCTATCTTCTGGTGACCTGTCGTGTCTTATTTGGTAGTTATTTTTTCTGCCCTACCCTCTATCTTCTGGTGACCTGTCGTGTCTTATATTCGTCTTGACCGCAAGATAAGGTATAGTCTACAGCGGTGGGGGTGGTCAGGATATTGCTTGCCAATATTAAGAGACAAGGACACAACTTACTGCGAATTCTTTACTTTATTAATTAGTTATTATTATTTTATTCTTGCTGCAGCTCAGTTAAATTTTGCATACGAAATAATACGAAACTCACCATTTATTCAAAATCACTTTAATTGGTCAAGTTTAACTTTGTTTAAGTACTGCACGCGGCCACGGCCAGACTTCCAGTTACCGACAATATATAAAAGGGAAAGAAGCAAAATATGGCAACTATTTGAACTTAATACACCGGACGTATATGTTTTAAATGTTGAAATTTATCAAGGAAAATCAGATAAAATACAGAAAACACCAAAAACAAGCAGTCTTGTTCTACGGTTAATGCAGCCATATTTGAATAAAGGACATCACCTCTTTATGGACAATTTTTACAACATTGTATCGAGCTGTCAAAAGTGCAGCTAAAACACACAAAACCGGAACGCTTCGTTTTAATTGAAAAGGTAATCCGAAAGAAGTAACATCAAAATACTTATAAAAAGATGAACATATATGACGTAGACGAGGTCAAATTAATGTATCGAATTGGTAAGATTAACGTTGTAATTTTATCTGGCAGTCATGAACAATTTGAAAAAAAAATGTGAATCTGAGCACAATCGTCAAATTAAAAGTGTGCGGAAACGAGTTAAAATATGATTTATATAAAGGTTATAGGGTCATGGACTATGTTAAAAAGATCAGACATCATAATACTTATGGACACAGCAGTCTTTATCATTTTCCAGGGGATAAAAAGGGGTGATAAGTGTTCCCTCCGTTAGATGAGGTTTCAATGGACAGTCTGAGCCACGCTCAGATTGAACCATACTGGAAAATGTGTGCGTGTGTACAAAGTTCTTAATGGAACATGGCTGCTTCCGTGCCTATCGGTATAGGTTTAACTTGGACGATACTGGAGAATGTCCAGTGTGCCCGAGAGTAGAAGAGAGTGTGGCCCATGTTTTCTTTGCTGTACCCGCATCTACGGAGAGAGGGAAGATTCCATGCGTATCTGTGACGCTGAACCAACGGCCGATAATATCATTAGTCTAATGCTGCTCACGCAGGGTCATTGGATGGCTGGCCAACGTTGTCAGCAGATATTTTGAAGAAGCTGAGGACGGAAGACAAGGAAAGGCGAGACAGGAGTTAGCCTGCAACAGTGAGGCGGCACACAGCCGCTCTCCTCCACGATGTAATGCCTAACGGCAGTCCCGTGGCGGGAGAGAAATAGGTGTAGGGAGGATGGTTTTAGTGAGTAAGAATTACACACACGGATAGGTATGGACCTATTCGCGTCTTTTGAAGATTTTATTCTATTCTCGTAAAAACAACAACATATAATCGTATTAATTAAAGAAATACAAATAATAAAACATATTCAGACAAAAGAATAGAGAAAATTAAGATAAAATAAAGAGGCCAGACAGCAAAGTTTATAAAGGCACGGCAGATATATGTTCGAGGAGAAGGATGGGTAAGGATTTCCAAAATGAAGATGCACGTATACTACGACAGAGAAGAGTTGGGTGAAGATGTAAATATAATGGGGTTTTTGGTTCTGAAGGATTGGTAGAGGTAAGTTCCTAGGAAGTATTACCGTCGGAATGTTGGGTTCAGCCACTTCAACTCGGCATACCAGGAGGAAACATGGAATTCCGAAGATGAATTTAATGGAACAATTTATTAGTCTCTTCAGCCTCATCTCAAGCTTCTCGGACAGTCAGCCATAATCGAAGTGAGAGAAGATAAGTGAGGAAACTAGGAGTTGACAGGTTTTAAGGGGTATTAAATCGCGTTATCTGAGGAACTGTTTAAGGTTAGCTATGGATTTTCTGGAAATACAGGCGTGTGGAAGATTATGGGTCTATGGTTGAGATAGAATAAGGAGTGAGAAGATGTTTGAAACCAATGAGGATGGCTTTCGTTTTATCATCATTGAGCATTAGATCATTCTGGATTGCTCGTAAATTGATGCTGTCAGTGTCTTCTTGCAATTTTTGGGCCATTTCAGACTTTTCGGTGGGATGAAAGGAAAGTTAAATTTGGATATCATCAGTATATATGTGTTATTTAGAGTGATTTATGGAATTGGGTAGGTTAACATAGATAGAGAACAGGAGTAGGCGCCCGACTCTCGAAGAGGAAGCACCTACGCTGGCCCGCTGCTGAGGATTATCCATATCCCCAAAGTCTGCCAGAGCTCAGTTTTGCTTCAGACGTCGTAGAGGTAAGACGTGTTTGTACACTGCTCCTTATATAGGTTAATGTATAAGTGCGCGTAGAAGCGCTTCCGAGGAAGAATTGGCGAGACCCCAAATCAATGGAAGAGAATACTTCGGGAGTACCTAATAGAACAGTGGAACGGACGGTGGGTGGCAAGCCAGAAGGGCTCCACGCTGATAAAGTTCTTCCCCAACGCCCGATGAAGACTAGAGACCAAGTGGGTCCCCTCGGACTACTGGGTCTCGCAGATAACAGGACACGGAGGGTGCCGGGGAAAGGTGCATGACCATGGAAACGATATCGATCGCCAGTGCCCAACCAGCGGAGTCCGTGGGACTGCAGAGCATGTGGTGCTGTCCTGCACTGCCGTGGAGCGGCACCGCACCAGGTTATTGATGAAGACGGGCCACGCTCTCCACGCCTTCTAGAAGAGTAGAACTACCCCTCCTTCAAGGAGTTCGTGTATGCGTGGAAGGAGGTTGTGGGCCCTTCACACTTCAGTCTCGGAAAAGCCCAACTGGCCCGAGAGCCAGATGAAGAAGGCGAAGAAGAAGAAATCCTCTGAGCCCTGGAGGGCTGGAGGACCAGAGACGAATCCAGACGGATGCAGCGGACCAAGAAGGCTGGACGGCACCCGGACGGATGGAGTTGACCGGACAGATGCAGCAGACCAGGGAGGGTGGACAGTATCCGGACGGATGGAGAGGGCTCAAATAGATAAGGTGCAACCCCACCAGAAAGGTGCGCACCCGCGTACTGGGATGCACCGCAGTAGCGGCTAAGGCACAGCTCTAAGGTGCACATCCGCACCACAGAACCTTTAAGTGAAATTGTTCCAAAATTATACTATCCCAAAAATTATGTACAATTAGAAAATAAAAATAATAAAGAGTAGTTTATTGGGAGCAACAGCATGCGTTCACCAAGTGCACTACCCCACTGTTCCAAGATGTCAAAGAGGACCAGGATTGATATTTTCTTTTTGTTTATGGAGGATTGAAGGTCTTGGGTAATTTTCAAGAGAGCTGAATGAGTGGAATATTGGAATATAAACCCAGACTTTAAGGGAACAAGAAGAGATTTTTTTTTTCAAGGAAGTTATAGAATTGGGAGTGGACTATGTGTACTAAGTGGTTGGAGAGGGTTTAAATTCTGATGCTAAGGAAGGGACAGGAACTTTATTGAAAGAACTAACTATAACTTGTTTCCAGGCAAGTGGGAAGATGGAGTGTTGGAGAAAGAAGTGAGAAATATGCAAGTGAGCGGGAAAGATAGCTGGGAGGCACAATTTCATAATTTTCACTGGGATTTGATCAGGACCGTAATCTATAATGTGTGCTAAGATAAGTGAGGTAACTCTTATTTTTTAGATTTTGTGTAGTTTTTAACAATATAAAAAGATGAAGAGTAGCAACAACAGACCAAGAAAAGTCGAAATAGAAGACTAAAGATTTATTAAACATTTATTTACTTTCCTTTTGAAGTAGCTTTAGCTAGTTTGGATAGAACAGCCTTTATGTGTGTTGAAACATTGGTTCTACAAAATTTTGAATATAATTGATTGACCACCATCTCAACTCTCTCATCCTTTCGTTAATACATATACGTTCAATAATTCAATATTACATGGAAGATTTATGTTGATAAAAAAACTAAAAAAAACTGAGTCAACAGAAAAACTATAACTTATAGAAATATGTCAACCATATATAGGAATATTACCCATTTTCAGGACAAAATGGTTGAAACTTTGTTCATTTATGCTTTGCAATGCTTTCTTTAATTCTAAAGCAAACTCGACTAGAAGGGCTAGATGCGCCCATCGCACCTCTGTAGGATCATCCGGCTGAAAAGAAAGTAAACAATATTTTAAAAATTATAAATTATTCTTCAGATTTGACGATGAATAAAATGGAATGAGGACATTACCTTAACAACCCTCGTTGGGTTGAGACCACTGGCGGCCATGTAAGTTGAACCTATCGTCTTTATCTTTATAATATCTTGAAACTTTGGCAGTTCAAGTAACTAAACAAAAATGGAATCAAATAAAAATTTAATTATCATTAAAATAATATACTATTAATGAAGCAATATTGTATAATACATAAATAGATAAAATGCCTGTTCAAACTAAAATTTAATTTTAAAAAATGGAAATCAGAGATGGTTTCAATGAATGTATGTCAGATACATCAGTAGATATTTTAATTATTTATTTTGTATGTTTTTTTTTTAAATTATTGTTATTTTTATTTTTTAAGGTATTGTAAATGTTTTTCCTTATTGATCATCTCGATTCTCACTCTAGTGGCTTGTAAATTTAAAATTGAGTTAGCTTTTACTCATATGTTATGAGAAAAATAAACTTAATTAAAAATAATACTTACTGCATCAAAGTCTGAAATGACCTCATTCAAGAACCTCAAACACTCAAGGCCTTGATTGTTGACAGTTTCTTCTGAGTAGAAATCTACAACAAAAATAGTCTCTACATGTAAGATTTATTTGGAGTTTTTTCAAGTCGATTTCTTATTTCCATTTTATTCAAAATATAATTTATATTTAATAATTAGTAATAATGAGTTGGCCAGTTAGAAATTCGCATGTTGAAAGTTCTTTTATTAAAGAATTATAGAATGACCACAGGAATTTCCAACCGACAGCTTTTAACTCCATAATAACAACAAGTACCAATACCGCAACCAATGATTGACTTTATTAATTATATTTAAAAAGTCTGCAACAATCAATATGTCAATAAAAAAACTATATCTTACAACCTATCAAAGGTTCAGTAGAAAGAATATTTCTACTGGTAATAGGCAAACAAAGGTTATCCCTACTGTTTATGGACTAACAAATGATATTTGTAAGCTAACAAAGGATACTCGTATTGTTTTAGCCTAACAAAGGATATTCCAACAGTTTATAGGCTAATGCTTATAGGCAAACGGTAATACAAGAAGTTTATAAGGCAGAGATCGTAAGGATTTAGGAAGGCTTATAATCATTCAGCCCCCTGGTTTTGACTAATAATAAATTTTAGATAGAATGGTAAATTGAATTATGGGAAAAGTAATGACCTGAGAAGTTTGGCATTGAAGCAAACAGAACGCCAACTTCTGCATAGCTCTGAGAATACAATTATGGGAAAAGTAATGACCTGAGAAGTTTGGCATTGAAGCAAACAGAACGCCAACTTCTGCATAGCTCTGAGAATACAACTCCTCGTGCTGCCGCTTCCTGTTGCCTAGGAAATGGACGGCAACGTGTGGCGGGAGAATGTTGTACACCAGCGCCTCATTTCTCCGCCCCATGTCGCTGGCTCTCTCCCGTTGTTCTTCAGCCTCCGTCTTCCACAGGAACAGCACTCGAGAGGCGCATTCCATCTAGAGAAATCATTAATGTTCAAATTAAAATAATAAAAACCTCTAGCTTTGCAACCCATGGAGAACTTTGGATTCAATCATTAAAAATATTTGTAATGTTTGTAGACCAAGAGTGGTGTGGAAGGAGAACTTGAGCTGAGACCATATAGGAGGCTGTTCACAGGGTAGTTCTCAAATGTATTGCCAGGAGGAAATTTTTAAAACCAATAATGAGTATTTTTTTTTTTAATCCGTTTAGCAAAAGATTCATCATTCCTGATATGGGAACATGGCCCTTAACCTATTGTAAATGCTGGCCTATAGTGAGGAGCAAAACAATGAAGTGCACATAGGGCTGTCTGGTGGCATCTGGAGTTACTTCTACTGGGACCAGAATCTTCTAGAGCGGGCAAGAACGTGGGAGTGAGACATTTTTGAAGCACATGTGTCCATACATCAGTAAAACTCCATCATTTTATTTTAAAGAATTAATTTATGATGGATTAATTTCCATAAATTAATTTTACACAATAAAATGGAGGAGTAGAAAACTAAGCCCCGGCCGGCCCAGGAACAGAAGATTGGCCCAAGAGGAAAGACTGCCCCGACCGTACATCAGTCAGATATCTTTAGCAATAGATAACATTTAACCTTATTCAAAATTTCCAATTTATCAATCATCATTATACTTCTCTGGCAATATATTTACACTGGCAATAGGACCCTTATTTTCAAATACAGTCCACATTCATATACAGCCCACATAATTATTAATAATGTTTAAGAGTACCCTGGAATGCCCCAGGTCTCAAAACATTAACATTCCATTCTCTGTGTAAAGGAATGACCGACTTTGAACTCATAGGAACAGATCCTTTGAAAATTACATTTTTCATTTGTCAGGTTGAAAAGAAGCTATCAACTTAGAAGGAATTGATAAAATACTGTTAGTAAATAGAGTGATAGCAAGTGTTGTCAAAGATGACAAAAACTAGGGTTGGAACAAACCCTTGTTATCATTAGATAATATTCACACCATTTTTAACCCTTTCTGACACGCTATTTTACAAATACAATATAATTCGACAAGAAAAATCCTAAAATGCAACAATTTTCTTGACCATCTAATAAAAACCTTATTAAAATTTCTAATCCTCACTCCACCTCCGCACACTATCCACACCCCGACACAGTTCCCTAGTACAGATTGTTTCCATACATCCCATCTCTATCTCAAAAAATTAAAAAATCCTAGTTCTCTAACTTCCCCCATCTCCGCTTAGTTTCGATAGCAAATTAAGGAATTTATATTGCAAACTAAAAGATCCCGTCCCTTTTCTACAAAAATCAAATTTAGTTTACCGTATTCCTTCCTCTTTCCCAAATTGTAATTTATGTTACATAGGTGAGACCAAGAATTATTTGAAAAAAAGAATTTATCATTACAAATAAACCACATCAACCCGTAACCTGTTTTCCATAAAATTACCTGAGCACACCATATCCCTCGCCATTGTTGTGATTTTGACAATCCTGAAATCATAGGCATCATAGCTAATTATAAAAAAAAGCTCCTCTCCTTAGCAATATACATTCATATGTAAAAAGATTGGGTATGGGTCGACGATAAAACAGGCAAAGAAATAAGCTCTCCTTGCCAACATCTTTTGCCTCCCCTCAAGTTGTAACTTTCTTATCTTATCGTATTACTTTTTTAAACTTGCTTGTATAATTTATGTTGTATTTTTGCACATATTATATTATAAGTATATTATTCAACCCCCCCCCCAAAAAAAAATAAATCAATGTAAATTTCTTTTTTATCAAAATTGTATATACCTCTACCTCAAAAACGACAAGTCATAAGGAACTGAAATATCATATTTAAGACTACTATACGCCTGAGATGTTACAGCAACTTTTTCTTTAAAATCAGCTGACCGGGAGTCCTACTTTATCCTATGCATTTAGCAACTTTTTTACGATTTTCTCAAAAACGGCTCTAACGATATTGATTAAACTCTATATATCGAAGTAAAATTTAATGGGCTTTAATATCATGTAAGTTTTATTCTGATTGAAATAGTCTGACAGGGCTTAAATGTCGATATTTTAAATTTTCTTCCTCTATAGTACCTTTAATTTTGTAGATTCTATAAAATGACTATAGCATCTATTTTTGTGATTTTGAATGTAAAAACAATAATATCGATGTATAATATACCGTTGGAAAGCTTAAGATTTTAGAAAAATTATCATCTTATACACGTCATTGTAAAATTTAATGGAGAGTAGTGAAAAGCCGATAAACCTGACTGTTTTTTGGGTTCCCGAAACGGAAAAAATCATGTTGACCGTGCAGCAACCTGGCAGCTTGTCAATGAAGCACAGCGCGCCAATTTTGTTTTTGAACATAAGAACAATAATATAGACGTATAATATACCGTTTGAAATAGAGAGACTTTAGAAAATATATTATCTTATACACAAGCTTGTAAAATTGAATAAAGAGTGATAAAAAGCCGATAAAACTAACTTATTAGTATAGATAATAATATAATAGAGTTTTTAATAAAACACATGTTCCTATATTAATTCAGTTTAATTAATTCTTTAATGGCTTCACTCATTTTTATCTCTAACTGCAGTTTGGTTTATTATTTTCAATAATCAACCTTTGTAATCGACCAAAAAAAAAAAAAAAAAAAAAATACCCCTGCTCAAAATTTGAGATCTTACGTTTCAAGATGCGTAGAATCCGAATAACGAATAAAAAAAATCTGGTGCGGGAAACACACGTCTTTCACTTCCTCTGTTTTTAGAATCGAGTAGAGAATTCCCAAATATGAGTGAAACCATTAAAGAATTATTTAAATGGAATTTCTGTAGAAACATGTGTTTTATTAAAAATCAATTATTTTTTCATCTAAAATAATCATTTAGTTTTATCGGCTTTTCATCAACGTTTAAAAGGTTGTGTATGAGATATTTTTTCTAAAATCTTTCTCTTTCCAACGGTATATTACCCATGTATATTACTCTTCTTATGTTCAAAAACAAAAAATTGCATTAAAAAAATATTTTTTTAGTTTTCTCCTTTAGTTGGATATCGAATTCGTTCAAGTTATACATTTACTTGTTTTTAATCAGTGGTAACAAGATAATATAGTTATTTTTATAGAATCAACAAAATTAAAGGTACTTTAAAAGAAGAAAATTTAAAATTTCGGCATTTAAGCCCTGTCAGACTATTTTTATCAGAATAAAACCTACATGATATTAGAGCCCATTAAAGTCTACATCGATATAGCGATTTTAATCAAAATTGTCAGAACCATTTTCGAGAAAATCGAAAAATGGTGCGAAATGCATGGGATAAAGCGGCTCTTCCGGTTAGATTATTTTGATGAAAAAGGTTTTGTAACGTCTCGGGCGTATAGTTGTCTTAAATAACTAGAATTCGAAAATTTTCACGATCGCAATACTTTCCCTTACTATATATAATAAGTAAAAGTAAAAACTCCGTTCGTCCGCCGTCCGTGGTGGCATTTCTCTGAAACTACTGGACCAATTTTTTTGAAATTCGCCACAAAAATACTAGGCCATTCTACGATGATCCTAACACCTCGCAGTGATATCAGCTGGTTAGTTTTAAAATGGCGGCCGATTAAAAGGATTTTGTTCAATAACTCAGTTATTTTTGAAGATAAAAAAAAAAAAAAAATTATTAGCGTTTTTTAACCAAAAAACCGCGAATAATTTTATAAAAGTGAAAAAAAATTGAAATATTACACATAAATACGCTCATAACTCAGTTATTTTTGACGATAGAGAAAAGTATGTATAGAATTTTAGTACTCCAATTTTGAAACAGCCGCGGTGATTCGAGGAGCCCAGAAGCGGATCTCGACCGAGAGCCTAGTCATCGGGAAGTTCCGCTTTGGCTTCTAGAAAACCACGTGATAACACTATACTGAGCAGATCTGCACGAAATCAATGTACGATCAATGTTCAGTTGTGCCATCACCTGACACACACTTTCAACTGGAGTTCTGCGCATGCGCATGTGTATAGCGGTCATCTTTCAAGTCGGCTCTTGGATTTCTTGCTTTTTCAGTTGGATATCACTTCAGAACAGTCTTGAAAACATCACCAGGCTTCAGGATAACAACAACAGTAAATATTGGAGCAAACAACGGTAAGTTGGGTTACAATTTACACTGTAAAGTGAATGCTGAGTCACCTCTTCATATCAGCTGATTGCCAATAGCTAGGCAAGGCTGGTCTTGCTTAAGTTTTCTTAAGTTATTTTTTTTCCCCCCACATCTTGTTATTATTTAATTATTTTCCTTACATGAAATGCGATATTATCATCAAGTAATGTCCTCCAAAGCTTCAACTAAAAGATCTAGATCTAGTGGTTCAATCACGTCTCCTACAAAACAAAGACCTCGCCGTGATACTAATAAAAAATTAAATCTACAAGCAACCCCTTCGGGTACTAATTCAGAATCTGAACCACAACCTGGCACATCGTCACAAGGGATGACTCACGAATCGCCGTTTTTCACCCCGAATCCTTTTCAGATTTTGCATAATGAAAAAGAAAACATGGAATCTACTCCTATACCCAGTGAACCACGGCCTCCTCCCATATTTGTCAAAAATATTAGAAATTTCCAGTTGTTGTGTGCGCAATTGAACAAAATTACCGAATCTACCAGCTACTACTGTATGAGTAGAATCAATGATACCAAAATATCTCCTACTACTGCCGAGACATATAGAAAAATAGTGAAATATTTAACTGAAACCAAAGCAGATTTCCATACCTATCAGCTACGCCAAGAGAGAGCTTTAAGGGTTGTAATCAGAAACTTACACCCCTCGACACCAGTTGAAGCAATTAAAGAAGAACTAACGGAGATGGGCTATAAAGTGCGGCAAGTCACTAATGTCCTAAAGGATAAAATTCCTCTACCTCTCTTTTTTGTGGATTTGGAACCAGCAGAAGGAGTTGAAAAAATCTATGACCTCAATAGATTATACTATACCAGCGTAAGAGTTGAAAAACATAAAGAAGGAGATAGTTCAGTGCCATAACTGTCAAGCATATGGTCATACTAAAAGTTATTGTCATCACATACCTCGATGCGTGAAATGCGGTGAACAGCACAAGTCTGTGGAGTGTACAAAACCAAAATCAACACCAGCTATATGTGCTCATTGCCTCAAGGACCACCCAGCCAACTATAAAGGATGCCAAATCTATAAGGAACTGAGGACCAGGTTTCAAAAACCTCAAGTACTGGATGAAACAGCAAGACAAGTAAGAAACAGAAGAGAACCCTCAAAACTTATTGATGCCAATGTATCATTTGCCCACCTACTTGGAGGTGGAAATCAAAGTACTGAAGCCGTGGCCCTGCCGGAACTACAGAATGTACCTCAATCCATTCCACATATACCTCTTCCTCAAAATGTAACCAATCCTAAAAATCCTAATCAACCACAAATCTCTCATATCCCTCCTCCTTCAAATGCCACAGACCTTACCAGTTTGATGACATCCTTTATCTCCGAAATTAAATCCCTTGTTATGCCCCTAATATCACTCCTTACGAATCTCGTATCAAATCTCATTCCTGCCTTAAAAAAACCATAAATGACTACACCTAATTCCTTATCCATTCTCCTTTGGAATGCGAATGGTGTTAGAACTCACACTGACGAACTTACAGCCGTACTGCAAGACAAAAACATTGATGTTGCACTCATTACTGAAACTAGACTAACCACTAAACAGTGCTTTAAAATACCAGGATACACGACATACCGGACAGACCATCCAGACGGCAAAGCCCATGCCGGTACTGCTGTCATAGTCCGCCGATCCCTCTCCCATCACTTACACCCACTTCCCGCCCACGATTACCTACAAGCAACTTCCATTGTTATCAAAACATTTTCCTTTCCGCTTATCATCGCATCAGCATACTGCCCTCCTAAACATCCCATTCCCTCTGCCCAATTTGAATCGTTTCTCAACTACTTGGGTAATCACTTCATTTTGGGTGCAGACTTAAATGCCAAGAATCAACAGTGGGGTTCTAGAACCACCAATTCTCGTGGACGGACATTGCAATCTGCACTCAACTCCCGACGCTTTCATCTCCTACCTCCCGATTCTCCTACCTACTGGCCAACAGATCCTAACCGTAATCCTGACATCCTCGACTTCTTCATCCACAGCGGATTAGGCTCTCTTAATTTTTCCATAGCTCGCCTTGATGAACTATCCTCTGATCATAGTCCATTGATTCTAAATGTATCCATAACACCTATTCCTAAACCTATCCCACCGTCATTCATTAGAGGCCCTGTCAACTGGAACCTCTTCCGCGAAATCCTCACTAATGATATTGACCTCAGAGTGATTCTCAAAACCCCAAATGACCTTGACGACGCCGTATATTCCTTTACAACCGCTATTCAACAAGCTGCCTGGACTGCCTCCTCTCCCAAGTACTCCCAAATAACTCCTTATAAAAGCCATTTACCACAACACCTGACAGACCTCATCAACAGCAAACGCCGAGCCAGAACATTATGGCAACGCACCCGCCACCCAGAGGATCGCCGCTCCTATAACTTTTTTTGTAGAAAATTAAAGCGGGAGTTGGCGATCTTCCGTTCCCAATCCTACAATACCTACCTCTCCTCTCTCTCGACTCGTGACAATTCCCTTTGGAATGTCACGAAGAGAATCCTAAAATCCCACACCATTTCCCATCCTCTCCGGCGCTGTGATAGTTCCTGGGCTGCTTCTGACAAGGATAAGGCCGAGGAATTCGCACAGCACCTTTCCAAAGTTTTTACTCCTCATCCAGAGCTTAATCCTACCCATACGGCGGCAGTTGAAGAGTTCCTTATATCACCAATACCGCTTTCCTTACCACCTAAAGCAGTTAATCCCTCTGAGGTCAGATATCTTCTTAAAAAGCTTCCTCTCCGTAAATCCCCTGGATACGATCTCCTTACTCCTCAAATCTTAAGACAACTTCCACCTAAAGCCATTACATTCCTTACATATCTCTATAACTGTATCCTACGCACTACCTATTTTCCTCTCTTATGGAAACATTCAACTATCATCCTTTTCCTAAAACCAGGCAAACCTTCTAACAACACGTCATCTTACAGACCTATCAGCCTACTTCCGATCCTCTCAAAAATTTTCGAAAAGCTCCTACTAAAACGAATCCTAGCCAAATTTCAAAATTTTCCTTCACATCAGTTCGGATTTCGTCCTCAACATTCCACGGTTCAGCAAGGACTCCGAGTTGTGGACCACATTTCCTCTGCCCTTGAGTGCAAGGAGTATTGTTCGGGTGCCTTTCTGGACATATCTCAAGCTTTCGATCGGGTGTGGCACCCGGGATTGCTCTTTAAGCTCAAAACCCATTTACCCCAATCCTTATACCTAGTCCTCCGATCCTATCTATCAAACCGCTCCTTCCGAGTTCGCTGTGGCTCAGAATTTTCCAAACATTATATTGTTGAGGCTGGTGTTCCTCAAGGCAGCGTCTTGGGACCCGTCCTCTACATCCTCTACACCGCCGATATCCCTACCGATCCCGATACCTTTCTGGCAACATTTGCTGATGATACCGCCATTTTGTCATCCAATTCCGATCCTGAAGTAGCATCGATTAATTTACAAAATCACCTTTCCCTTGTCGAAGACTGGTGTAACGCTTGGCGTATTAAGGTGAACGAAAACAAGTGCTCACACGTCACATTCACTCTTCGACGCAAATCCTGTCCAACGGTTTATTTAAATTCCCTACCGCTTCCTTCCTCTGACACAGTCCGGTATCTTGGCTTTTTACTAGACAAAAGACTGACGTGGAACCCACACACAAGACTTAAAAGAAAAGAACTTAACCGCAGATTCGGCCAGTTATACAGACTACTAAATAGAAAATCTCATCTTACAGTTGACAACAAATTACTAATATACAAGACAGTACTGAAACCAATATGGACCTACGGACTTGAACTGTGGGGGACAGCTAAACATTCTAACATCAAACGCATCCAATCCTTCCAATCCAAAGTTCTCCGAACAATAGTTAATGCTCCTTATTACGTTACCAACTCTACCCTACACCACGACCTTAAAATTCCATTTATTTTAGACCTGGTACCATCCAAATTTTCCAAATTTCATCAGAACCTTAGTCATCATCCTAACCCTCTAGCACAATCCCTATCCAGTACCACCCATCCCTACAATCCTCCTCGAAGATTGAAACGGCAGTGGCCGCGAGACGTATTGTAAACGTTTAAATTGGAGTTCTGACACTGGTCAGATCCTCCACTCATGTAATGTATGTTTGTGGCTATTACGCCCTAGTTCGGCCTCCACTGATTCACACCAGTGACGCGGCTGAGAGCGAGGGTCTAGGATCTTTTGGATTCCGCTTTTTCCTCCACAAGTGGGGGGAAAAGCCCAGTCTGGGGTCCCTCTATAGCACTTGTATATTTTGTATATAGTTATGTTTGTTTGAATGATGTTTGTTTATCTGCAAACTTTTATTTATCTCAATTATAGGTCAATGTTTTGTTTTGTTTTGTTTTTATATTTATTATTATTTAATTCTATATATATCATTTATTTGTATTTATCTCAGTTATAGGTTGTTGTTTGTTTTCTTATTTTGTATATATATTATATTTTATTTGTTTGACTTTATCATTGTATATATTGTGTGAATGGGATCATATATCACTATTACTAATGTTCATATAGAAACAAATTGTAATATATCTCAATAAAAAAAAAAAAAAAAAAAAAAAAGAATTTTAGAATCAGTAAAGCGCGATAAAAAAAAAAAAAATGAATTCTCGCCTATATATACGCTTGTAACTACGTTATTTTCAAAGATAAAAAAAAAGCATTATTGTTTTTTAACCAAAGAACCGCGAATAATTATTAAAAAAAGAAAAGAAAAAATATTGATATTTTTCACATAAATAAGCTTATAACTCAGTTATTTTTGAAGATAGAGAAAAGTGTTACACATAGTTTTAGAATCAGTAAAATGCGATAAAAAAAAAAAAAATGAATAAATACCGACTTGTGTAACAACTAGCTTAGATATTGCGTTTTGAAATCGGTTGAAATAGTAGTTTTATGATATGATGCTTTGAATTAGTGCTTTTCATATTACTTAATTGCCTAATAATTAACTATCAACAGTTATACTCTAATATTGTTATTTGGAGATAATAAGCCATTGTGTAATAATTTGCAGTGTTTTTGGAAATTCTGTAATCGATTTTTAAAACGGAGGTAAGTGAAAGTCGTGTGTTGCCCCCCGCACCAGATTTCTAAATTTATTATTATAATTTTTTTTTTTTGTAATTTGTATTGTTTTTTTTGTTTCATACTTTAAGAATCTAAAGTGTTTATATTAATTTTTTTTTAATATTATTCTTATGGGACTAGTCCCAGAGTAAATAAAGAATTTATTATCATTATTAATTTATATTTTGCTTTTAGTTTATGTAACTTTTTGTTTTTTTATATACCCCAAATTCTACTTTTTATAATTTTCTGTTAAGTGATGTAGAACCAATATTGTACACATTTTGTTTTTGTTTTTCCTTGGTATATTAAAAAAAAAAAAACTATAAAAAGATAAGCTGTAGTCTTTATATTTAAAGGGAAAACTGTTAGTGGTTTTTACATCAACCCTCTCCATAGCACCTACTGATGTTTTCCTAGTTTTATGCTTGACATGGCTCATTGATGGTACTATTATTATTATTTGTATCTATAATGTATTTATGTATGTTTTGGCATTTTGGAACTTTTTACGATTTTTTCAAAAACGGCTCTAAGATTTTGATTAAACTTGCTATATGGATGTAAAATTTAATGAGATTTAATTTTATGTAGGTTTTTTTCGGATTTAAATAGTCTGATAGGGCTTAAATGCCAATAGTTTAAATTTTCTTCCTCTATAGTACATTAAATTTATTAGATTTAAAAAAAACAGATGTATCATGTTGTTAGCATTGATAAAAACGGCTAAATTCACAAGTTGAGCGACTCTGAAAAGAAGTAAAGGAGAAAAGTGCGAACATATTTTCTTAATGTATTTCTGTTTTTTTTTTGGTAATAAGAACAGTAAAGCAGATGTATAATATATCACTCTAAAGCTAAAGATTTTAGACCTTATTTACAACGGTGTAAAAGTTAATGTAAGGTGACAAATGGGGCAGAAAATTATAACTGATAATTATGCTTAACAATTTTATGTTGCTATATTATTTCTGTGCGGTTGTGAATAAGTGGTTAAGTCAAAGTCTTTCATTTTACAGGTGAGCGACTTAAAGTTTTACATAATACCAAAATAGAGTTATTAATTACAGCTTTCTTTCCACCAAGAAATTTTTTTAACTTTTTCTTATTAAGTTAACTCATTTTTGATATAATTCGAGTTATCTAGTTTTTCACGACCGCCACAGATTTAATCTAAATCATATGTTTCTAACAAAACAAAATAAATTTTTTATTTAGATTAACCAAAAAAAAAATTAATTTAAGTTTATTTAATAGTTTTTAAATGTATTTAACCAGACGAGGAAAGTGAAAGTCGTGTGTTGCCCGCACTATATTTTTTATTTTATTTTATACTTATGACTGTCACTACACTCACACTTTTTCATTATGATATTGATATTTATCTCTTTTGTTGTTCTGATGACTCCTGATTATTTCTACTAACAAGAACTAAGTTTTATTAATTAAATTGTTTCCATGACTGCACTCCCAATTAACTACCATATTAAGCATTTTATTTTAGTTAAATTTTTTTCTGTCCAAACCTCATAGTACTCAATTGAAAATTGAAATCTCTTTTTGATTCTTTTGGATGAATTTATTTACCAAATTCTATGAATATTTTTTCTGGAATACATCATCATACTGAGAAAAAAATTCAGTTACAATCAGCGAAATATAAAAACAAAGAAGGGCATAAACCCAGTTAAGAAACCTTGTTTATTAAACTATAACTATTAACTCACATGTCTCATGAGGACCATTAATCCAATACCAATCATCCCCAGCATCACGGATACAGTGTATTTCCCTGGTGTAATCCTGAACAGAAATTTTTATAGTATAATTTCATTGGAATGTTTAATTTTAAAATAAATGATATTATATAAATTAGTAATCATATACTTGGCTGGATCGGCCGGGAATGACAAATCTTCGCAGTCAAGAGCCTTCCTTATGAGATAGAGGTTTCCAAAAGTGTGCGTATCCACAATGATGAACAACAAAGCCGCCTTATTGATGTGAGATAGTTGGACCGGTAGGGCTGCTGCTATCTGGTAATAGAAAGAAAAGTAAGCTAGAGGCAGCAGGGAAACAAAATACAGTAAATTAATAAGAGAGGTTAGAAAATACTCCAGGAGCATGAGCATCATGTCTATAGGATTAAGTTCATGATTTCACATTATCATAAACCTCTTCACAATAGCTGAGACCTTTCCAAAGGTAACTGTAGTAAAAGCTGTCATACTTGTTATATTTATCAAATTGAAGTAGAGTCTGAGCTGAATTTGTTATTAGTGCTGATGGTAATAAATTTATTAAGGTTCATTCTAAAAAAACAAATTGGACAATGCAATAGTGGGAGTAGTGAATTTTGCTTATCCATGTTTAATTATTATATTGCTATTTAACTAGTTCCTGGAATCGCACAGGCTTAGGACCACCATTTTACCTCCTCTCTGATGGATGGCATTACTAAGGATTTGTTA
This sequence comes from Piezodorus guildinii, assembly GCA_023052935.1. Taxonomy (NCBI): domain Eukaryota; kingdom Metazoa; phylum Arthropoda; class Insecta; order Hemiptera; family Pentatomidae; genus Piezodorus; species Piezodorus guildinii. Next base: position 188,297,791 of record CM041293.1, on the reverse strand, counting down.
CACCATTTAAAAAAATCCTAAGGACATCTGTCTGGTTTGAGTCGGAAACCTTGCGCATAGAAGGCTGTTATGGTATCCACTACACCACAGGTGTCCTCTGTTTGTTTTTTAATGTAGCTTATTTATAACATCCTTTTTTTTTATTTGACCCATTTCCTTTCAGCGTGACGCTTCCATCCATCGGCTCCTGTCCCTGGCAAGCTTCCTCGTCTCTTCCAGACCCTTCCCTCTTCGCCTGCCAATCCGTTCTAGGTTTGAGGTTCTAGGTCAGACATAGGCCTCACCTCTAGTGTTTTGCTTGGGTCCCTGCAGTGGTCCACCTGGAAGACGTGCACATAGCACCTCCGCTGCATCCTCTCCAGCACTGGGCTTATTTCCTGCTCCTCCCTGATTGTTCAGACACAGTCTCAACAATCGTTGTAAGGAACCATGAACCGAAAATTCATGAGTTAAAAAATTCTGTAAATTTTTTAAAATCTGGAAGAGATAAGTCCATATTTCTTTTATAAAGTTTTGAAGCAAAGGGTCTATTTCGGAAAAGGGGTGCCAGTGATTTTATCAATAACTATGTTTATAATAATAATAATAGGCTTACCGAACCCGAAGGTTCGAAGCCGATACCACCAAACTTCGCCTGCACAGACTCGTCCAATGTTCACCGGTCAAACCCAAGCCCCCGAGATCAGCCTTAATGCAATCCTCCCATCGACGCTTCGGCCTACCCTTCGGACGCCTACTAGTCGGTTCAGCGAATACCAACTTTCTCGGAATCCGCTCCTCACCGAGCCCAACAACTTTACGCGCCCATTTGAGTCTCCGCGATGCTACCAACTCAATTATATTCACAGAGTACAAACTCCGCAAATCCGCGTTGTGCAACCTTCTAAACTACCCAGTGCCCTCATCTCTCTTCGGACCAAATATTTTACGCAGTACCTTATTCTCGAAAACCTTAAGCCGTTGTTCATCCTTCAAAGTAAGCGGCCACGTTTCGCATCCGTAAAGAACCGTTGGAAGAATAATAGTTTTATAAATTCTAACCTTTAAGTTTTTAGACAGAAGCCGCGAGCTAAGTAATTTAGCAACTGAATAATAACACGCATTTTCCACCTTTAACCGGGACTTTATTTCTTCCTGGATTTCATTTTTTCTTGTTATCATTGAACCTAAATACTTGAATTTCTCTACGTGTTCAAAAGTATGACCTGAAATATTAATATCATTAAGATCGCCACCATTTCTGCAACTAATCATATATTTCGTCTTATCGGTATTTAATTCGAGACCTATTTGTTTACCGGTTTTTTATTAACACACTTGTATTTAGTTGTATAGTTTCCGAGCCTTCACCTAGCATTACCAAATCATCGGCATACCCCAAAACCGGAATCTTGTCACCCATATTTAAGCCTTTCTCGGTACACATCACCTTTTTTACTTTCACTTACTATATATAGTAAGGGGAAGTATTGCGATCGTGAAAATTTCCGAATTCTAGTTTTCAACGGAAATACACGTTTTAGGGTCCCCTGAGTCCAAATAATCAAGTCCCGCAAAAAGGTCTGTGTGTGGTAGCTCCCGGGTGGAAACGGTAGGTCCTATGAAACTGAAATTTCATATTAAAGACAACTGTACGCCCGAGACGTGACCAAACTTTTTGCATCAAAATGAGCTTACCAGAAGAGGCACTTTATACCATGCATTTTGCACCTTTTTTCGATTTTCTCGAAAACGGTTCCGACGATTTTGATTAAACTCGCTATATCGATGTAAAATTTAATGGGCTTTAATACCATGTAGGTTTTATTCTTATTAAAATGGTTTGACAGGGCTTAAATGCCGATATTTTAAATTTTCTTCCCCTAAAGTACCTTTAATTTTGTAGATTCAATAATAATAATTAGATTATCTTGTTAACACTGATTAAAAACAGGTAAATATATAAATTGAATAAATTCGATACCCAACTAAAGGAGAAATCAGAAAAAATATTTTTTTAATGCAATTTTTCGTTTTTGAACATAAGAGCAGTAATATACATGAATTATATACCGTTGGAAAGCTAAAGATTTTAGAAAAAATATCATCTCATACACAAGCTTTTAGAAGTTAATGGAGAGTGATGAAAAGAAGATAAAACTAACTGATTATTTAAAATAATAATATAATTGATTTTTTAATAAAACAAATGTTTCTATATAAATTCAATTTGATTAATTCCTTAATAATTTCACGCATTATTATCTCTAACTGTATTTGTAAATTCTTTCATTAATTTTAAAAATGGAGGTAAGTGAAAGTCGTGTGTTGCCCGCACCAGATTTTTATAACATATTCTAAGGCTATATTAAACAAAACAGGTGAAAGGGTAATTATGACCGATTCTAACTTTATGAAATGTTTCCGACAAACACATCTCTACTAGGTTTACTAACTTTTTAGGTATCCCCTGTTCAATCATGATGTTATATAGCTTCTGACGGTCTATGGAGTCATAAGCCTTTTTAAAATCTATATAAAGTTGATGGACTACACCGTTGTATTCCAGCTTCTTCTCTAATATTTGACGTAAGGAAAATATTTGATCAATAGTCGAGCGATTCCGCCTAAAACCACATTGGTAGTCTCCGATAATTTCCTCAGCGTATTCCGTGATTCGGCTAGTTAGTATTGACGAGAATATTTTATAGCATACTGGGAGAAGAGAGATCCCACGATAGTTGTTACAATCCGTCCTCGGTCCTTTTTTGTGAATCGGAATCTTTCCATTCTTCGGGTATTTTTTCATTTTCCTATATCTTTTTAACTAAAACATGTAATTTGGAAACGCCCGCTTCTCCACACGCTTTGATCAATTCACTCGTGATATTATCATTTCCTTCAGCTTTATACCGTTTTAATTTTCCTATCGCCATTTCAACTTCCTCTTTACTCGGTGCGTCTACCCATGGTTCAGCGCTCTGATATTCAGAGAGAGGAGATTGATTATTATTATATTAGGACGATATACTTCATCCCTTCCAACCTTTGCGTTCGCGTCACCTAGTATTTATTTTAATGTAATTTCGCGGTAACTTATCGTAAACCGACTCTAGTTTATCATAAAATTCGCATTTTACTTCATCATCACTATCTTCGGTGGGAGAATGAATGTTTATAAACGCGATTTTAGACCAACGACCCTGAAATATAGCAACCTATATTCTTTCACTAAAGAACTGTACATCCCGTAATGCGGAAAGAAATCTATTCCTGATCAGAAACCCGGTACCTAAACAATAATTAACGCTCCCCCCGTACCAAATAGTGTACTTTCCTTCTGTTAACGAAACCTCCCCTGGCCAGCGAACCTCTTGTAATTCAACGATATCTACATGGTACCCCTTAACTTCATTTGCGACCGACTTTAACCCACCTGCCGTATTGTTAGATCTCTACTTTTCATCTTGCGCCTAGATTCCTCTGAAGCAGTCCCCACCCGGAGACCCGAACGGGAGACTAGTTTACTTCCGTATAATGGGCGTTTTACCTCAGAGGAATCCATGACTGTTTGTGGTATTTTGTGAACTAAAATATGTGAGTAGGGCGTTCGAACCTACGTCACACCCCCCAGCAAGCCTGGAGGGCCGCTCTCATTGTTGGTCAGCGAGTCCATCGGACTTAGCCGGGAGGAGCTTCCGAGGAAATTCCACCGACCATCCCCACATCCGCCACCCGTGGGACGCTCCCCATACGCGGTAATGAGATCTGCGTGAGGGATAACTATGTTTATTAAAATCAAATAAAATACCATAGGCTCTATAAAATTTGTATACATATGTTGTGGCAAAATTCCTAATTTTGTGAAAGTTTCATTTATGTTCTTGATTCAAGCATAATGAATATTGTTCAGTTAAATGACCATATGAGGACTGAAGACCATAGTAGTATTGTTACAAAATGGATGGAATGCTTGTTTCAGAATATTTTGGAGAATATCGCCCATCTTCTTCCAGAGTTTTTTGGTGTTTTTATCAGTGTGTTTATGTTTCCAGGTTATATATATATATATATATATATATATATATATATATATATATATATATATATATATATATATATATATATATGTATATTCTAAAATGTATTTTCTTTAATATTTAAACATTATTAAACAAAATCAATGGCAGCCACTTCTAGAAAAGACCCAAGCATAGTTATGAATTGAAATTTTTTATCAATAAAGAGTTTGAGGATTGTCCTGTTATCCACATAAGTGAATAATCTTTAGGCCCATTTTTATTTACATACGTACAGGCCTTTTACAGCAAAACTTTCCTGTGTAAATTATTCTTCCAAATAGTGTAACAAACAGGGCTTATCTTTATCACATGAAACTGAGTTTAAAAGTAAATAAAATAACTTCTTGACACTATTAATTGCAATTGAATTAAGATGAGACATAGCCATTTATTGAAAACATATCTGAAGTTAAATATGGAATTTTAAAATGTGTTAAAATAAATTTTATTTTAACTCACATTTTGAAGATAATTATGACTTTGATAAGAAAAAAAAAATGAGCCTGAAGCAATTTAAACCATAACTTTTGGTATATAAGATCCTGATATGATATTATAATGTATAGAAAGTTTGTAATTTGATTACCAGAACTAGTACTGCCATGTGTGAGAAATAAGATGGATATAAGCAAGCTTCACCAGGGTCGTCACTTGTTGAGCAGTTTGAAGTATTGCTGCCCACTACTATACATGAAGTCTAGAAAATAATAACATAAGAATAGTATTACTGCCACTACTATACATGAAGTCTAGAAAATAATAGTAGAAAATATAATAATCTATAAAAAGAATAACTACATATAATAATTGATATGGTATGATTATTGTTAATGTCACTGAAAATTAAAATTTAAACTGTATGTGATATATCATGTATGGCTTTACTCCAGCACTTATTATTTTCCCTTACAATATAAATCAAATATATAATAGAAGAAAGTATGCCCAAGCCTCTGTAAAGGTCTGTGAAAGTGTTTATTTGCTAAGTCTAGATCAAAAAAGAAAAGTTGTACGTAACTGAAATTCCATATTTAAGACAAGTTATGCCTCAGATCTTACTACTACGTTTTCCCCAAAACTGACTGGCCAGAGTGGCCACCTTATACTATGAATTTTACCCCTTTCTACAATTTTCTCCGGGGTTACCTATAGCATAATGGCAAGCATAACAGCCTCCTATGCCCAGGGTCAAGGGTTCAAACCTGAAAGTGGCTCTAGGATTTATAAATGGGAGTACAAAATCCTTAGTTATGCTGTCCTTCAGAGGGTATATAAAAATGTGGTTAAAGATCCTTATTAAAATTAAACATGGATAGGTGAAATTTAGGACTCGCTCTGTAGCATTGCCCAATTAGCCATAGTAGCATAAACTGACGTTAAATAAATAAACAAACAATTTTCTTAAAAATGGCTATAACCATCTTGATTAAACTCACTATATTGATGCAAAGTCAAATGGACTTAAATTTTATGTAGGCTTTCTTCTAATTGAAATAAAAGGCTTAATGTCAATTTTTCAAAATGTCTTCTTCTGAAGCATCTGTAATTCTATCGATTTGTAAAGATTAACTATTTCTGAATGTTAACTTTGTTAAATCATGGGTAAATATGTAATATGAAAGAATGCCACTGAAGGAGAAAGCATCAGAAATATTTTTCATGGTTAATTTTTTTTCCACTAATAAGATTAGTAATATTGACGTACAATATGTTGTTGGAAAGAGGCTGGAAAAAAACAAAAAAAAAAACAAAAAAACTTTTTAATATACAGAGTTGTGTTAGGTAATGGAAAGTGATAAGTAACGAATAACATTTATTAGTTGTTGAAGATAATAATTTCTGTTGTTATATTATTTAATTAAAAAAAAAAAACTCAATGTAAATCTTTATAATTTTTTTAACTCTTACTTTACTTAAAAGCTCTTAAATTAAATTAAAAAACAGAGGTAAGTGAAAGTAGAATGTTACACACAACAGATTTTTAAAACATAAAGAAAAATAGTTACTGTTGAGAAGAATGCTTTGTAACTTACCATATCAACGAAGTTTCCAAAATTGATTACAAGAATAAATACAACAGCTAAGAGGCGCCTCATGATCACTGAGTAATTCAGGACTTTGCTCATGTACAATAGCTGTTCGGGAAAGACCTGAAAAGAAAACAATTACAAATGTAGAACAGTCATTGGATTGGGTGGGTAGGATGGAAATATTATTGGGATTGGTTCTTTACAATCAGGCACAATTTCTATAGTAAACTTCTGATTATATCTAAAACTTACAAAATAAAGAAGTAATGAGGAGGCTAACAATATTGATACTAACTTCTATTCTTCTGTCAGCAAATCTAACTCTTGGATGCCCTCACACTTCAACGGCCCAAACAGATTTACCTTTTTTCTCTACCTGCTTTCTCAAGGGTTTTTCCTTTTCCCCCTTCACCTCTGGCCAACAACATTCAGGTTCTTCTTTACCAAATGTGTTATTTTTGGTTCTGTATCTTCTTTTTAAATAATTGATTCTCCAATTATAGTTGATATTACAAATTGGCTTGTGGAAGCTGTGAATTTTATAAAATTAAAACTGGAAGATAGATCTGGCAGTGGTTTTGGTTAGTATCCCAAAATGGAGTCTACATATTTGCAACAAATTTCCAAAATGGTTAGGGATGGTGTTTGAAAATAAACATACAATTTAGAGCTGTCAATGACTAAACAAGATTGTCAGCCTGCATAACATAATATTCGATATAAGATAGCAAGCCTGTCAAAAAAAAAATAAAAAATAATAATTCAAACAATTAACAGTTCCTTCTGTGGTTAGTAGGTATATTACAATACTTCTGTGGATAGTAGGTATATTACAATACTAACATTTGGAAAGGCCTCTGCTATTGTGAAGATGGTTATGATGATTAGAAACCATGAACTGATTCCTACGGACATGATGCTTGTAGAGTCACTGGAAAAGAAAAACCTTGTTTAATAAATACATATTAAAAAAATTATTGAGTGTAAAAAAATAATTTTTCATATGTAGAACATTGAAGCCCCAAATAATTATAAATGGTGCATATCTTATTTCTCCTTAGTCTAGCTTCATTTATCTAAATAAGCGGTTAGATGAGCATAATTCATTTTGTTATATCTATGAAATAACACTAAAAAAACTGCAAATTATTACTCAATTGTTTATTATTTCCAAATAACTATATTATGGTATAGCATATTATGGTGTTTATAAAACTGTAGAAAGGCAATTAAGTAATATGAAAAACAATAAGTAATTCAAAAGAAAATAACATATTAACACTGATAATTTCAAAAAGCTATTTCTCTCCTAGTTCTTAACCTATTTCAATCTCTCAAATTTTGAAGGGATTAATTTTTTTTTTTTTTGTTGGTCGTTACAAAGGTTCGTTATTAGAAATAATAAACCAAAAGCATTTATAATAGACTGCGTTACTATTTCCTATTCTGTTCTTTTCTTTTGATTTTCATTTAAATAATGCAAATAAAATCTCCTGATTCTAAAACACCTTACATTTTTTTTCTCTACCATCAATAATAACTAAAGTATCTGGGAGTCACATCTCTTAAAAGTTGTAGCTTGGCCATATAAGATTTTTTTTTCTTCTTTTCTTTGTTCAACACGTTGTCTTGATCTCAAACGTGTTTTCAATTTTTCTCTTCTTGTTCTTCCTCAAGAAGAACTCCTGTGAGCCGTTAAGCGTGGAGTTGCAGTCTCTGTTCATTGAGCCCACTGGTTTCTGTCCCTGGCAAGTCTTCTTATCTCTGGCATGGTAGGCCTCTTGCTGTGCCAAGTTTTGCATACATCTGGGTCTGCCACGAGCGTCTTCCTTCCGGTCTGGCTTCCAAGTATCACCTGGCCTTTCGGGTGTCGTCCATTCCAGAGACGGGACCATACAATTCAAGTTTCCTTTCTCCAGGATGTCACAGACTGGTCTGACACCCAAATCCTCACATACTCTTTCATTCCTAGTGCAATCCATCCTTCTCTTTCTGACTGCTTTTTCGGAGAAATTCATTTCAGCCGGTGTCATCCTCACAGATCATGGCTTGAGCTAGTAATGGTATTAGGTTCCAATACCCCATCACTGCTCTTGGGGTTCTCCTTTTACACATCTTCTAGATCTCGGCCATAAGAAGCATGAAAACGAGGGGACTTTTCTCTATAGGAAGACTATCTCTCTGCTTTACTCCTATATAAAATTGGAAAAGGCTGTGACATTTGGCCATTATGTTTCACGATACCCTTTGGATCTTGGTACACTGATTTGATAGCTACACTTGTTGTTATCAGTGTGTCCCGTATCTCCTGTCTTAGTACTGAGTCGAGGTAGACTGCCTTGCCCTTGTCCCATACTTTTTCTATAATGATCCTCTGGGAGAAAATGTGGTCCTGTGTCTGTCGTCCCTGTCTAAAGGCTGCCTGCTTTTCTTGGATGTCCTGCTCCACTTACGCAGCGGTCGCTGCTCTAGAACCCTTGTGTATATTTTGTAGACTACTGAGGTGAGGCATTTAGGCCTACAGTTTTCACAAACACTTTGGTTGCCTTTCTTGTCGATGGAGATTACGATATTATTTGAGGTCCCAAATCCTTTGGAAAAGCATTAGCAAGAATTTAGTCATTCCATTACCATCATATTTGGTGAATTCTGGAGCTATGTTATCTGGCCCTGGATTTTTTCCTAGCTGGATTTTTTCTTAGCTCCACCTCATTTTCTCCTATTGCATCGTCCATATCTTCAGGGTATCCAACATACACTCTCGCTTTCCTTCTACAGTCTCTGTGGTTACCCCAAGATTCTTCCATACCAAGTTTTTCCTGTAGAACTGCCTCCAAACCTCCAGCACTTGATTTTCCTCGGTCACCGACTTCCCATGTTCATCCTTGATGTTCCTAACGTGCTTAGTCCTTTTGCCCTTCAAAGCTTTAGCAATATGCCAAAACTTCTTGATGCACTCTCTTTAGTTTTGCTCCAGTTCATTACCAAATTCTTCCAAAGCCCTTGTCTTAGCCAATCTGACTATTCTTTTGACCTCATTTCTGTTTCTGACATACTCGTCCCAGTGAATAGGTAGCTTAGTTTAGTTATATGCGGCAATTATTCCCAAGTGTCACTTTTCTTATCAGGGGCCATGTTTATAGTTATCCAGAGTGATAATATTGAGCTTAGGTGCCTTCCACCCGACTGTTAGCGCTAAATTCTCTAGCCCCGACGTCTTTAGAAATATAGGTTAAGATATTTATCCAAGGTGTCTTCCACCCGACTTTCGGCGCAAAAAATTCAAATTCAAAATACTTATTACAACCCCGTTCTTTCAAGATAAGTACTTTATTTAACGAATAGCTGTCGAAATAATGGCAGGAAATTGAACTTAGAAATGCATACATTTATTTATAAACTAACTAATTAACTAATTATTCAAACATAAATTTGCTGAAAATATGAATATTTGAAACTATGAACATTCGAAACTATTAAACAACAGGATATTACGATATCCTGAATGATGTTTTAATTTTACATTATTAATCGGATATTTTAATTAACAATATACTTATCGGTAATCTGGTTAGTGATTTGCCTTTGTGGGAGTCACTTTTATAGAATTGTGAGTGAAAAAGAATTATATAAATTCATGTTTGTGAAATATACTTATTAAATGAAAAGAAATACGAATTCCGAATACTTATGACACTCACTATAGGTAAGCGGACTTAAAAATTGTTGAAAAAGCAAATAATTTAAAGTTATATAAAGAAAGCTTCAATTTTATGTTTACAGATAAGTCATTAGAAGATATGTGATCGATCACTAACCAACCATTCGCAAGCCAAGCCAAACGACCCATTGGTTCGCTGAAGATTGACGAATGCATAACCTCATCTTAATAGTTTAACAGATTTTATTTCTAACAACATAATACAAAATACTTGCAATGGACGGATATTATTTTATATTGATCACTTAATGATTTAATTTTGATTTTGATGATGTGTACACATTTTACCAACCGTTAGTAAATAGGTGTGGATTAGGTATTTAGGTTTGCACAGGGTTTGTAACTCTTCCGGCGAATTACTCAACTACGTAGAAATGAAAAATATTACACATTAACTTGAACTTCCATAGCTTTTCGGTTTCGTTTTTTTTTTTTTATGAATTGTCCTACTAAACTATTTCAAACGCATTATAAATGCAAAGTATTAAATATAAATAAATTAATATAACAATGTGTATGCCATATACACCGAAGCGCACATAGGGTAGTTACTGATTGTTACATATATCACAAACATGAGCAAGCCAAACTGAAATGTCCTCTCCAACTCTCCTTTGTTTAGGCTTGTAAACTGTGTCAACTTAGTTTTCTTGAATATTAAATAATTGGCCGTGAAATGAATTTAAAGGATGAGATGTTACAAATGGCGATCAATTTTTTTTTCTAAATAGTGAAAAACTTAACCTTGGTTTTCACTAGTTAGATTTTCGAAGCGTTCTGAAAATTTTAGTTTCAATGTTTTGTTTTTTTAATTTCTAGGTTTAAAATTATCATGCTGAATAAAATCATCGAAAAAAAAGTTCCAGGGAACATTATCATCATCGGTAGGAATCGAAAAATCGCATATTTATCGTTAAATGGTTTATATTATTATATTCAATCTAACGATTCTTAACAATATATAGAAATACATACATCATTATATGATAATTAGTTAGTTTATAAATAAATGTATGCATTTCTAAGTTCAATTTCCTGCCATTATTTCAACAGTTATTTGTTAAATAAAGGTAAGTATTTGGAAGAACGGGGTTGTAATAAGTATTTTGAATTTGAATTTTTGTCGCCAAAAGTTGGGTGGATGACACATCGGATAAATATATTAACCTATATTTCTAAAGTCGTGAGGGCTAGAGAATTAGCGCCAAAAGTCGGGTGGAAGGCACCTAAGCTCATGATTAGCACTCTGGATAACTATAAACATGGCCACTGATAAGAAAAGTGACACTTCGGAATAATTACCATGAAAAGAGAAGGTTTCTTGGAAAACATTTCCACGAAACCTTTTCTTTTCTGATTCTAAAACCCTCTGCGCATTTTTCTCTATCTTCAAAAATAACTGAGTTGTGGGCGTATTTATAGATGGAATTTCAATTTTTTTCTTTTCTTTTTTTATAATTATTCGCAGTGTTCCGTTTAATAAACACTAATAAATCTGTTCTCTAACTTCAAATATGAACACTATAAAATATAAATTATAAACAATATAAAATAAACATTATAAAATATAAACATTCATTCTCCCACCGAAGACAGTGATGATGAAGTAAAATGCGAATTTCATGATAAACTAGAGTCGGTTTACGATAAGTTACCGCGAAATTACATCAAGATAATCCTAGGCGACGCGAACGCAAAGGTTGGAAGGGAAGAAGTATACCGTACTACAATGGGTAAAGAATGTTTACGTTTAAATTAAGTAAAGAGTATAGTAATGATAATGGTAGCCGACTAATAAACTTTGCCATTTCGAAAAACCTAGTAATAAAAAGTACTACGTTTAAACAGAAGGATATTCATAAGTATACCGGACATCGCTGGATGGGCAAACGCGGAATAAAATCGATCAAATTTTAGAAAACCGGTTTTCGAAGTAATTTTCCGAGAAAACCGGTTTCGAATTTTTATAAAGAATTGTTTACTCGAATTTTCTGTTATTCGAACAAAAAATTTTAACAGAAAATTTAGAGTGATTAAAAGCAGTTTTTGACTGAAAGTATTCACTGTTCAATTTTATTGACAGTAAAAATATTTTATGCAATTTAGTAGAACAAAGACATAATAGTTGACCAGGATTAAATAACTTTAAAAACAATTATTCGTTGTTTATGCATAATTTTCACTATAAGGATGTAAATATTTTTATAATAGTGAAACGAGTTATTCAGCAAAGGGTTCAAATAAATAAAAACAATATATTTTCATAATAACCTTATTATTATTATTTTTTTTTAACAATGTTATTAGATACAGATGGATACTTATTTAAAACAATTAGAATATATATAACTGTGTATTATATAATGTAAATTAAATATATATAACTGTGTATTATATAATGTAAATTAAATATATATAACTGTGTATTATATAATGTAAATTAAAATCAAAGCCGAAAGACAAGAGTAAACCAAGTTTATGCCTACATACTTATTAAAATCAATTTTAGTTTCAAAGAGAATTAAGCAAAGGACCGAGTATTTTAAATTCAGGGAAATTTTAATACAAATTTAAATATTCTATTTATTTTTCCGTTTAATGAAATATGATTTCAGAAAACAGGGGACGTCTACCGATTTGCTATTTAGCTGTGTCCTTGGTTTATTCACAAAATTCCTCGAAATATAAAATACCCTCTCACTTGCAACCGAACTAGGCTTAATTGTTTTTAAAGCCTGATTTTAAAACATTATATTTTTATAATATTAAAATATGATGCGACTTTAACTTAGAATGAAAAAAAACCATAAATTAAAACAGTCCTTAAAATATGAAAATCGGGCATATCCTTTGAAATAGTAAATTAGTCCTTTTCGGGCGTAACCCACCTCACCCACCCTAATATAGACAGTTATACTTAAGTTATTTCGGACCGCTTCTTGCATCGGGAAGAGAGTTTCTATATTAAAAAGTGTCCTTTTTAGTGTGGTAATCCTAGTTACCAGTGATTTATTTCGATTCGTATCCTTTAAAAAGGAGAATCGAGTCAAAAATGGTGGTTCTCTTCCATTTTGAACCGTTTCCTGGTTACGATAAATGTCAATTGTTACAAATCCTTTCAACGAGAATGGCGACTTTAACTTAGAATGAAAAAAACATAAATTAAAACTAAAAAATATATGGTTATTTCGTCCTTTAAAAGAGGCTGTTATGCTAGCCACTACTCCACAGGTGACCTTGGATGCATTCAGTAAGGTGTTAAAGATTAATATGCCCAAGGTCACGGGTTCAAACCCGGCAGATTTAAACACGTTGTTGAACTCATTGAGGATCACCTGTGGAGTAGTGGCTAGCATAACAGCCTTCTATGCTTAAGGTCGCAAGTTCAAAACCAGCAGATCGCCCTATATTTGTGCACCACAGGTGACTGTTAAAAGATTTAAAAAGTGGAACTCGTAAAAGATCCCTATCTTAAGTAAACGTGGATAGGCAAAACTTAAGAGTCCCGCTGTACCGTCGGATTAAGCAGAGTAACATAAAGTGACGTTAAATGGATAAACAACAACAAGATTTAATAAAAATGTTATGTTCTTGGTAGCAAAATCTCATTAAATTGACTGTAAAAATGGGTACAAGAAATTATGAAATTGGCTGAAAAAATTATGAATTTGATTGAAAAAATCATGAATTTGACTGAAAAAATTATGAATTTGACTGAAAAAATTGACTGAAAAAATATGAATTCGATTTAAAAAATTATGAATTTGACTGAAAAAATTATGAATTTGACTGAAAAAAGCTATACCTTCAGAACAAGTCCCATATTGAGTTTATGTGCTGAATCCGGAGTACCATTGATATTCAGGTGTCAAAAACTGGCAGTGAATTATTTATCTCGATTATACCTCCAACCCTCACACCCAACCTATCCGTATATTTTCAAACCTAAATTTTCAAGAAAATGAAAATGCAACACTGCCCATCGCAGAAAGATTCAGTTGAATCGTCAGTGAACTAAATGCTATAGCAGTCAAAAATACAGAAATAAACACGCCTCCTTGGACCTACCACCCTCCTAAACTGTACCTCCAGCTATCCAAACTCCATAAACAAAGTACAACGCCCTTGCAATATCAAGAACAATTCCAGAACCTACTTCGAACCCTACCAAACCATTTTACAATATATACAGATGGCTCGAAGTCAGATAGATCAACAGCTTGTGCCTTCGTTACACCGAACTCGACACATATGAGAAAACTACACCACCTCAGCAATGTCTATACCTCCGAACTGAATTCTATTGCATCCGCTCTCTATTGTTGCATGTCGAACGTCATGATGGACTATATAACAATTGTTTCCGACTGACTAAGCGCACTTCAGGGTTTAAACAATATGCACTCTGTACATCCGACCATCCAACGCATTCACGACTACCTTCTCATGCTAGAAGAAGTAGGTAGGTAAGACGGTTCTCTTCGCCTGGGCCCCCAGCCATGTGGGTATATTAGGAAACTAGATGGCTATCAGAGCTGCCAGAGAAGCGTTGAATCTCCCTGGTAGGGGTGCAGCGATCCTCACCGCACCGGAACTGGCCCGTCCCCTAACAGAAACAGTAAAAATAAGGTGGCAATCCATGTGGGATGAAAGCCTATCGAGTAAGCTTAAACTTATTAAGAAAACCGTAAACCCCAGGAAAACCTCATGCCGCAGTTCTCGTCGGGAAGAATCGCAAATAGCCGACTTACCCATGGCTACTTAATTACTAGAGAAGTCCCTCCTAAATGCTCACAGTGCAACAAACTTTTTTCCATCAGGCACGTATTTGAAGAATGCTCTTATTATCACACAGTATTATACCAGCTGGGTAAACCAACCAACATATCAATGGCTCTGCGGGATGATGAGCCCTCAATAAAAGCAGTCATTAAATTTCTAACAAAAGTGAAACTGTTAAACAGTCTCTGACTATCCAACACATCTATCGAGGACGTACCACCCTTATTATGTATCTACTTAATTCCTTTTCCTATTATTATTTTTTTTTATTGTTTAATTTATTTTTCTACCTTTATTTTTTATTTCTTATTATTATTTATTTTAGTATATATATACTTAATATATATATATATATATATATATATATATATATATATATATTGTTTTATCATTATAATTCTTCTTGAACTAAGAATAAACACCTCTCAAGGATAAACCATAATAACTAACCATCGGGCGCTGATGACCTGGCTGCTGTACGCCCTAAAACCGATCAAAACAAACAACATAATTTCTTTAAAAGTTTTAGGAAAAAGAAAATGATCCGTTACTCGCAGCTCCCTTCGTTCAGTTTCCTTGTCCCTAGTAGTTAAATTGCGTTTATACATTTTGAGGTAGTGTACTGGACTACTGATCTCCGGATTCCGATTTCAAATCCAGTTGTGGCAGGATAATTATTTATTTTTATGATTACCGTCGTGGTGTGCCCTTTGGGTAGGGAGGTCGTCCTGGTGCCCATCCAGCTTCTATCATGTGGGTTCTCGAACATTTGGGAAAATTTCAAATAACATGTACTAATCCCCAGACCGTATTATATCTTAACAGTTTATTATTATTATTTATTTTTTTTGATCCCTGTGGGGTGTAGCCAGAGCACCGGTTCTACTACTCCATGAAACACCAACCTGAACCGAAACCTTTAATGAAGGGATGTATCACTGTTTATACTAATATATTGCGTCTATCATAATACCTTTGCCCATTATTGTAGTGCCATAAAGGCATCTCTAATGTTTGAACGTTTCGGGTTTCTTCTAAATCCGAAAAGCATATTACTACAATGACTGAGATATATCATGAAAATTTGGGTTTGCTTCTGTACGTAACTCACTAATGAACACTAATAAAAGAAAACGGGAAAATAAAATCTATTCCGAGTCGTAATCTTTACCATAATAACGTTGTTTCTCGCTCGCAGCTTTCTCTAGTTCAATGTATACAGTTAATGATATTTTTCTCTATCTCAGGTTACATATCAAGCTAAAACCTTGTTGAAGATACTATAATTTAGTGGAATAATAATAACATTTTAGAAGCTGACATAACCTTTTTTTTCTCCTCCCTTCCTAGCCCTCTGGTATAGGAGGTGTGGGAGCTGGGGGAGGGAGGGTTGTGCGCAAGGCCAACCTATGCAACTGCTCCTAATAAACAACTCTTTATTCATCTTTTCTTATTTATCTATTATTATTAGCAGCTGACATAACCATTGTGTTTTGTACAATGGAGGTGTTCGATTCTATATTTACGGGGATCCTATCCTAATCGAACCTGACATCGCAAAGCTTAATCCCACTGTAGCATCTTCTAATTGCAGCAGCATAATGTGACATTCAATAAAAAAACTAATAAAGGGACCTACTGTTTTATGGCCAAGGAAGGAGGCGATTAGCAGATATCTCACCCGAAAAACAATTTTTTCCCTAATTTTGGGGCACCCACCGTATAATTTCTTGCATTATTCCAACGGGGTTACAATCCGTAGAATATTATACCAGTGCCCTATTCAATGGACCACCCCGTCCCAGCCCTTGTATGTCGTCTTAAAACGTTCTCAACATTAATAGTGGAGCGCCCAGGGGTTTCGACCTCGAAAATGGTTACAGTGAATGAATTTTTTTGGTTGAGCTGGCATTTTTTTCTTTTTGCTATAACTTGCAAAGTTTAACAAACAATTTTTTGTGCTTTTAATGTTTTCATTGTTTAATTGAAGATACAAAGTAAATATTCCTGCATATAATTCAACGTCAAATAGCATTTTTTTATTTATACGTCGACTGGATTTATTTATAATTTATTATTTATATTTATTTATTTATAATTTGACTGGAATACCTGTAGAAAATCATCTTTTGGAGAAACCTGTGTTAATGAAGGTTTTCGGACTTTGGACAGGTAGTAAAACGTGAGCACGGAGGATAGTCCGTGAGCCTGCTACGAAAAATGCAACCCTTTACACCAAATTTTTTAGGATGTTTTATGCAAAGCATCTATCGTAGTAAACCAAAAACTACACGGCTTTCAACTGAAAACGGGTGGATTACAAAATGGCGGCCATTGATAAAGGGAATATCACCAGATATCACTCTTTTCTAAAATAATTATGGTTACTATCATAGAAACGGCTCATTCTATGAGGATAATCATTATGAAGTAAATCATTAAGTATTTAATAAGCTTTCTTTTGAGAGGTAAAAGACATTTGTATGTTCAATATTCATCGATATAGAGATATTTAAAAAAAAATAATAATTTTGCGAAAAACGAGAAATCACTCTTTTCCAACATTATTATGGCTACTATCCTGAAAACCGCTCATCCTATGAGGATACTTGATATAACAATTAATATGGAAAATTAAATTACCTTTGATTTGAGTTGTGAAGCACGTCTGTATGACTAATAGTGTTAGAGATATGGGTCTTACAAAAAAACGGAAACCAAGAAACTTCTTATTTTTGTCATTGATTTGGTTTATATCATGGAAACGGCTTCTCCTAACAATATTATCGTAATAAACTACTTTAAGAAGTATAAAATTAGTTATAATATGAGTAGTAATATAAATAGTAAGTAGTAATATAAATAGTAAGTAGTAATATAAATAGTAAGTAGTAATATAAATAGTAAGTAGTAATATAAATCCGCAACAACTTGACCTGATCCTTGCTGCTAAGATTCTGGTTCAGAACATTTGAAGACAACACACAAGGGCTAAGGGACTGGTGTAATCCATTGAATAGGGCACTGTATAATTTTCTACGGATCGGAACCCAGCTGGAATAAAACTGAAGCTTATCCAGCGGGTACCAGGAAAATTGGCTTCTGGATGAGATATCTTCTAATCTCCTCATTGCACGGCCGTTGGGCCCTGAAACAGCATGGATCTCTGTATTGATTTGTTTGTTGTATCCATTTAACGTCACTATATGTTACTGTAGCTAATCGGACGATGCTACTGTAGGAGTCCTAAATTTTGCATATCCAGGTTTAATTAGGATAGGATCCCCGTATTTATTGAAATTAAAAACCTACACGGTACAAAATGCAAACCATTGTCAGCTGCTAAACGACATTTTTCAGCTAAATCATTGTATCTTCAACGAGGTTTCGGTTGATATGTAACGTTGGATCGAGACAGAAATAATTAACTATATTTATTCAACCAGAATAAGCTGCGAGCGGGAAACAACGTTAATATGATAGTTAAGATATTCATTTTTCCCCGTATAATTTCATTAGTTAGTGGCTTGAGTTATGAACAACATTAAACTCAAGACAATATGATATATCTTCGCAACTAAAGTAACTTTAGTGATACACGGATGGGATTTTCAAAAATCCTAAGTAGTTTCAGGTTCATTTCTATTGTATAGCTCCATTTAACATGTTTCCGGCTTTTCCTGTGGGTACCAGAAAATTATGGGAAAATTGGTTTATAAACGAGACATCTACTTATAATTAAAAAAACTCCTTGCAAGGCCGTTGTATATAATTCTAGGAACCTGCTACCGCTTTAGTCACCTAAACGCATTCAGTATAAACGCGCTATTAGGCCCTGAAACAGTCTAGATCCTATTATTGCTTAATTTATTAAACGTGTTAAAGAATCTTCAAAAGGTTTTAGTTGATATTTAACGCAATATTAAGACAGATAGGATTAACTATATGTATGTACTAGAGTAAGCTGTGAGCGGGAAACAATCTTATGTAGTCGGAATAGATTTTTTGGGGGGGAGGAGGGTGGGAGGCATTTTGTTTTATTAGTGGATTGGGTTATGTACCAGAGAAAACTCTAGAAGCCACAATGTACCTTCGTTTTGTTTTGTTTTTTTATAAAATTAGTTGTTTTTATTTTCTCATTATATTGTACTTATTATTATGATTATTACTTTGTGATTTGTGTATGTGTGTATATATATATATATATATATATATATATATATATATATATATATATATATATATATATTTTTTTTTTTTTTTTTTTGTTAATCTACTTTACCTATGTAAATAATTAGGTTTGTAAATAATTTAATCTATTTAATGTATTCTGGCCAGAAGTGCTATTTTTATTTGTAACATCAATGTTATTCTTAAGCGACTATGTCCCGGAATAAAGTTCATTTTCTATTCTATTCTATACCTTCGCCGCTATAATCAGTGTGGTGTTATGCTTATCAGATTTACAAGAAATCCGAAATAGTTTGATATTCGAAATTCCTTTAGTTACGGATAAAACTATCATAGCGGACATAATGTGATAATTAAAACAGCGATACATCCCTTGATTGTAGTTTCCTTTTTCATTTAGATTTGAGATATTGCCTTAATTTTTAGGAGAGATTATTGCCGTTTAATAGAAGCTGGAAGGGCATGATAAGGGTCTCCCTATCCCAGGATTAATCCAAGGAGGTATTTTTAAAATAAGTAATGATCCTTCCACAACCGAGATCGAAATCCGAGATGTCGAGGAATCTTGCGATTACAAAATATATAAAGAAAACTAATTATGAGTAGGAAAGCCGTGATAACGGGTGATAAAATATTACTAAATTTATAGATAGATCAACAGTATTATCCCTCTATGAAAAGACTAGGATTTAAATCTTTTGAAAGGATCGAAATAAGGAAGATGCGGGAATCCCAAAGACAGATGGAGTACGAGGGTTACCTAAGGGTTCGGCTAGTAGAGCTGGACTTAGATAAAGACATGGATGACCTTTGGCTGGACCTGAAGGTAGCCATACTGGAGTCCGCATCAAAGGTATGCGGCATTAAGAAGGTATCAGCTAAGCGTTCTGATTGGTGGAGTGAGGAGCTTAGGGTCGTTATGAGGAAAAAGAAGAACTTCTGAAAAAGGTACTGCAGAGAAAGAAGAATGATCTGTATAAAGACGCGAGAAAGTAGAAGTTAAGATGGCAGTGAGAGAAGCAAAAGGAAAAGCTTGGGAAGAGTTTGGCCGTTCTCAAGATAATGACCATAGGGAAAATATCAAACTCTTTTGGAGGAAAATAAAAACTCTTGGAGACCTGGCGTAGGTACTACGCAAGACAGTTCGAGGACAATCTAGAAGAAACCGACCATCCCAATAGGGAAGCCGAAATCGATGATCAAGGAAATGATCCGATTGCGGAGGAAGTGGTCGAAAGCGTCATTACGAAGATGAAGATAGTAAAAGCAGCAGGGGAGACAAAATAGTCCCAGAATTTCTTAAATACTGAGGACCAGAGTTGATAAGGACATTACAAAAATTCTTCCAAAGATTTTGGAAAGATGAAAATATTCCTCAGGAATGGGAGTACGATGTTATAGTCCCCATCCACGAGAAAAGAGGCTAAAGCGGTTGCTCGAACTACAGACCTTTTTCCCGGTCTCTCGTGATTTGTAAAGTCTATACCTCTATTCTTGAGATCCGGTTGAGCCCAATGGTGGAGCCTATTCTGCAGGAAGAACGGAGTGCATTTAGACAACTCCGATTCGGCACTTGAAGACGGCATTTAATTCGGTTCCTAAGAAAGAAATTTGGGAAATCTTAAGAGCAAAAACATTCCTCAAAAGTAGCCGAGGGCTATAAATTAAACATACCAGGAGCCAAAGGGTGTAGTGCGCTTAAATGGACAAGAATCCAAAGTGTTTAGAATGGAAAAGGGAGAAAAACAGGGCGATTCCCTCTTCTGTTTATTTTATATATCAATAAGATTGCCTCAATTCACAGACGGACAGCCAGAATGCACTTGGGCCAATGGAGCCTGTATCCTGTTAAACAGCTTCTCTTGTTTGCTGACAATATAGCGCTTATAGCGGAATCCCCAGAACAGCTTCAGCAGGCAGTGACGGAGTGGAATGAGGAACTCATCAATTCCAGAAAAATCAAGGCTTTTCAAGTTGGTAGAGCTGAAGAAGATGTACAGATCTCCTATGGTGGAGATTTTCACGTATCTAGGCACGGTGATCAGTAGATGGGAAAACAAATCTTAAGTAGAATTTACAAGGCTAATTCCATCTATTACCAGATCTGTGGAAAAAGATAAGGAACAGATCTGGATGTAAGAAGGAGGACAGAGCTGGATTATGAATGAAAAGCTACAAAGTCGCATCACTGCCTCGGAAATAAAGTTTCTTAGAAGAATTGTGGTGAAAACACCGAGCTACTGTGTCCGGAATGAAAGGATCATGGAAGAGCTTAATGCATGCTCTGTTCTGGAAGTCCTAGACTAGAGGCAATTGTGGTGGTATACCATGTCTGCTGACTGGACCACCACCGAACCCAATTAAAACAATGGAGGTAAGGCCCTTAGGAAGAAGACCTAGAGGACCTCATATATCACGCACATGGAGCGAATAGGGATGCGTAGAGAAAACATTCTAAGCGAGATAAAAAACCTTGCCGTAGTACAAATGGCTGAGAGCTCGCCCACGGTGAAAGGCAAATGAGCCGAAGAGAAACAAGAAGAAGTTTCACCAGATGCATAAGTTTCGTTGGGCTATTGAAATTTTCCATGGCCTATTATAGTGGTTCACGCTGAACACTGTCGTAGGCTGACTGGAAATCGTTAAATAAGTGGTGTTTGGGTATCTGGCATTCTTGGCTACGTTCGATGATAAGGCGTAATCAGAATATCTGATCGATTGAGGACTTACCCTGGCGAAAACCACATTGATATCCCCCCAAGATATTTTTAAATGCGGCAAGAGGCGTATGTTGGAGAAAATATTTTAGGCACTTGGCAACAGCGAAATACCTTGGTAATTCTTGCAATCACGTAGACTCCCTTTCTTATATATTGGGCAGAGAATTGTTTTATTCCAATCTGTTGGTATTACTTCCTAAGTCCATATCATGACTAAGAGGTTATGTAGCATATTTATGAGCACCTCTGTGCATGCTCTGTTATTCCGAAGTTTATCAATTGCTTCATCAGGGAGTTCTAGTCCATCTTCTGCTATTTGCGTCAGTTCCTCCTGTTAGTAGTTTTTGTTGAGAAATTGTTCAAAGTGGCTACTCCACCTTCCTAGCACTTGAGCCTTGTCACTAAGAATGATCTCTACATAAGGACAATCTTGGCTAGAATGGCTTTCGACCATTGTTCACTTTTTGGTATAACCTTCGAAGTTTATTACTACTTCTTAAGGTCTCGATACCTTCCAATTCCTTATAGAGTAAGGTCGATCATTTATTTATAAGGGAAAAAAAGGGTCAGAGAGAGCGAAGATCCTTGAGTAACACAGCGGTTTTTTAAGAGTGAATAAGAAGTCGGTTTATAACAACTGTTTTGGAACGATGAGATAGGTAGAATTGGAACCACTTTAAGACATTGTTTGATAGGGATAGATTTTCGAGTTTTGAGAGCATTATTTAGAACGAGGAATAGTCATCGGGATTTCTAATACGTCGGAAGCGTCTCCTAGCGGCGTCCCTTCTCCTCATTAACTCTCTGATTTTTGGATTAATCCAGAAAGTAGAGGGTCTTCTGAAAGTTGGTGTCTTTAGGGGTGCGTGACGATTAATGGATTATTGAGATTTTTATGGCAAAATTACGTTCCATGTTCTTTTAAGAATCCAGGAATGTGATGAGAACATATAGGAGGATTCATAGTGTGTGGTACCATGATCAAATCTTCAAGTTTTTAAAATCAATTATCAGTTTCATATTTTAGCTTAAAACTATCTATACTAGCGATCAAAAACATCGGCGCACCTAGATTTTTATTAAAAAAATTATCTTAACGAAAGTATAACGTGTCCTGGCATCGAATTTTCATTACTTATCAAAAATTAACACATTTAACTTCAATATTATGTTAATAATCCTCCGTAGTAAACAAGATAAGCGTCCATAAGCAAGACCGCATCAGTAGATAAAGAGACTTTAATGTTACACGTTTTCCTGTAAGGATTGAAGCAGTCATCAGAGCCACAGGAGGGAATACCTGGTCTTGAGCACGCATTTTTTTTTGTTTAATTGAAGTTTAAAAATGTAAAAGTCAATTTTTGTTTTTCATATTTAGCTTTTTTATTATTAAATTTTTATCTTTTTTAGTATGTAGTTTTTTCTTAATTTTGGTTTAACAAAAATATATTTACAAAAATTTAGGTGCGCTGTTTTTTTTTATTGCTAGTGTGTATTTGTTTGTATAAAAGATTATAAACACGATATCTATTTCTAAAAGATAGTTATATATATGCTATACATTTACTTTGGTAGTATGAACGCCTGTGCGATTGAGGTGAGTATGATGACCAACGGACAGCCTACGAGTGAGATACTGCTGAAGGATTCGCTATTGTGGGTGTAGTTATATTCTCTCTGCTTGTCCTTAAAAGATCTTGTCACCAGTGACGTATGCTTCACCAAATCCCTGCATGA
Source organism: Piezodorus guildinii (assembly GCA_023052935.1). Taxonomy (NCBI): domain Eukaryota; kingdom Metazoa; phylum Arthropoda; class Insecta; order Hemiptera; family Pentatomidae; genus Piezodorus; species Piezodorus guildinii. Next base: position 188,274,549 of record CM041293.1, on the reverse strand, counting down.
AATTCCCAATGTACAATGACAGTTATAAAGCAGGTTAACTATTTTATATTATAATGATAATAAATTGATAATTTGCTATTGCATTTTCTGTCTAATAATCTCAACTCCTTCAGAGTGAAGGTAAGGTTATCGTTGAGGTATGATCTAAAAATGCCATGGTGCCCTATTAGGAATACACAAAAATTACATTACATTATTTTTTTTTTGAAGAGAAATTAAAGAAATCCTTGGACTATTTATAAAGAGATCCTACCAGCAGGGCCAATAGCCCAATGACAGGTGGTCATATTACAGACATTGTATTGACCTTATATTATCATAAACATATTGAATAAAAAGCAATAATAAAAGAGAGAAACTCAATAAAGGGATAGAAAACAATTTTTTTTATTTATGCGGATATATTACAATTTGTCACAATGGACAATAATAATATTGCTACAGGATTACTCGAGAAAACAATTAATTCCTATATATACAAAAACGAAATGTAATAAAACTCAGTAACTAAATCAAGAAAAATAAAACGATTACATTATACATAAAAAGAAACAAAATATAACAACATACAGTAAAGGAATAAAGAAAAATCCAACAGTTACTTTATATATCTGTGGCGGTCGTGAATAAGTGGTTAAGTCAAAATCTTTCGTTTTACAGGCGAGCGACTGAAAGTTTTACCTAATACTAAAATAGAGTTATAGCATACAGATTTCTTTAAACCTAAAATTTCTTCTACCAAGAAATTTCTTTAACCAATTTAACACGACGTAGGATAAGGTCTGAGGGAGCGATACGTGAAGTTAACTCATTTTTGATACAATTCGAGTTATCTAGTTTTTCACGACCGCCACAGATATAAAGATAAACAAAGTATAATAAAATACAGAAACTACATAAAGAAAAAAGAAACAATTACTACAAATCACAGAATAAATAATTATCTTGCAAGAGCCGGACTTGAACCGAGAATAGGGGAGAGTTGATTAGTTGACTAGTGCTCTGTCTACTAGGGCGCGCATCTCGTCAAAAAACATTAAAAGATTATGTATATTATAAAACGACGGTAATATAGATTTAATTTTCTACAGTTTCGAAACATGATATAAAGTTGTCGACTTACCTGTGACCATCTCTATTCATAAGATCTTTCCTGAGCCTTTGTTTGAAGTCTTCAGAGTCTTTTCTTCCTCCCCTGCCACCATTGTCCTCAACAGGCGTGATCACTCCCTGGACAAATCACACCTTTTTCATCCTCAATCCTCCAACAGCCCATCAAAATATTTTGAAAACTAAATTTAACAGTACTTTACAAGTTTCCACTATTTGCTAGTGCATAATTTTATTGAAATAAAATAAAATTTATTTCTATTCAAAATATTATATTAAATTAGTTTAAACACTTTAAACTTACTTCTTTATCTTCGAAAAATTCTTCTAGATCTTTATCACTGTTGAGATCTCTCATATCACTTTGAGCCTTGTACTGCAAAATAAACAAAATTTATATTACTTCACAATGTTAGTAATAAGGTTTTTAAAATAAATTGATAAATTACAATATCGTTGTAATATTGAAGACAATTAAAACAAAATGGAGACAAAGAGCCAACAAACTAAAAGTGCTAGAGCTCCAAAGAGAAATTTGTATAAGTAAAATATAAAAGAACAAGTAATTATGTCAAGAATGTTAGGAACTGATGATTAAATCTTTTGCTGAATTGGGCAGGTTCTTGAGCATCTTATCTCGTCATCATCACACATCAAGATGAGAAAACTAAACTCTTCCTTTGGCATCTGCTCTCTATTACAGCCTGATTCAACACTTACAAGATAGCCTTTGTCTGCTTCAACACTTATAAAAGATAATGTTTGTGATACATCAACACTTATTAGATTTCCACTCAACTACAAAAGGATCATTTTCATGACAATCCTAAGGCCAATCTAGACACACCGAATTGAACTTCGGGCCTCAACTAAAACATAAAGTTCTTCTCGTATCCAAAGCTTACAATTAGTAAAATCCATAATACTTTTTAATTTGTCAAGAATAAACCCATCCATGATGAACTAAATGTCCTTATATTCCTGATTCGTACCTAACCAGGTGCTATTCCTTTCATGACAAATTCCATTTCCGCTCCTAACCACTAGTTTCAATCTTTGCTTCTAATCCAGTCAATAGAGGAAGTTCCCCCTACAAAAGGTGTGGTCAATTAATTTTATTTTTTGATATTGTTTAGGACCATTAGGTAGTTCATAACCTAATTTTTCGTCATCCCCACCCTTTTCGTTCCTCCATCATCTTCAGTTTTTTTTTTTCCCTCATTCCCAATACATTTTTCTATTTTTAGGTAAATTTATAAAAATATAGACCACATAATTAGCAAAAAAATACGATTTATGGAGATTTTATTCGAGACAAAGCGTATTCCTGCTACAAGAAGTAGAAAATTGAGGAATTGGGGATTTGGCAAACTTTTCACTATCATTCCCCTTCTCACCGCAAAAATATGGAAAATACTTGATCTAAGCGAAATGTATACAGGGTGAAAGTTGAAGAGAATTTAATTACCTTTAAAAACCCTTGTCTTAAAAACATTTTTACTCACAATAGTAGGAGTGGAGGTAAATTTAAGAAAAACAGGAAAAATGTGTATTATGTGATTCTACTCTGGAACGCCTTTTGATGGTAGTTTTACGTTTTTTAATGATATTCCAAGCATTTTTTTACTATGGAAAATGCATGTAGATGATAGATAAGGAAGAGGCAAAATTCGTCATACATGTAGTGAAAAGAATGTTAGAGTGTATTTTCAAAATGTAGAATATAAAATAATCCATTACTATGATAACAAATTTACCTTAAAATATGAACTACAAAAAATAAAGGAAGAGAAGGGAGGCTATTCAAAAAAACCGGAAACACGGTTTCGGGAGGACTGACACTTCGGCACGGCCGTGATTTCCGAATAGAATCGACGGTTCGTAGACGTTCTCCTCTTTCTTATTGGCGACGATTAACAGATAGTTTTCGCAGGACTCTCCGTGGCAGAACTTGCAAAGTGTGGAATAGTGCAGATCCGATTTCCTTCTTCCTCGTGCTGCGCTACAGCCTGCAACGCACCTGCATCAAACTGTCGTTAGTTGGGTAAGAGGTGCAGCATCTCTTGTTGTGGGCGAAGGCTTCAACCAGCTGCTTCCTTTTGCCCAGCCAAAAATGATCGGATTTTTCTTAATATTCATCTTCGCCCTCACTGGTTGATATGCCCTCGGGCTTGAATCCCAGCTTTTGCAAAATATTTTATATTTATTCTGTTACTTCAGTCGGGAGAGGGGAGGGGGGGGGGGCGGGCGCGACCCTAGGGTATAGAGACCCTCCTGGGGTGTACCCAGCCTCTATAAAGTGGGTACCTAAAAATTGGAGGAAAAACGTGACAGCTGAGTCAGTTGAGTGATGAAGGCCTAATCACCTCATTGCACGGCCGTTGGCCAAGAAACAATACGAATCTTTAATCTCAAGACCCTTCATGGGTTGTAGTGGTACAGGTTTATTTTTATTTCCAAACAAGAAAACAGATTTCAGATAACATCAGCACTATGCCGCTATGTTTAGTTAATTTAATAGTATGTATTTGGACTGTATGTTAAAAGAAGCATGAGAGATAATCCGTATCATGACCAGGTTTAATTGAAGAAAAATTTATCTTTAATTATATTATTCTCTTTTGGAAGCTCTTACTGACTTTTGCCTATGCTGTGTCAATTGTCTTCTATCAACGATCTTTATATTAAATTGTCTTGAAGTTGTATACGAACTAACGATAACTCCTTGTGCCGATCTTAAAGACAGGCTATTTAAGACAATGGAACTCCTTTTAAATAAAGAATGAAAAAGGAGAGGTGGTATTTGAGGAGAAAGAGGTCTTGGAGACCTGGCGTAGGTACTATGCAAGACAGTTCGAGGGTAATACACAAGAAGAAATCGATCATCTCAACGGTGAATCCGAAATCGAAGATGAAGGAAATGACCCGATTGAGGAGGAAGAGGTTGAAAGGGCCATTGCGAAGATAAAGATAGGAAAAGCAGCAGGGTGAGACAACATAGTCCCAGAATTTCTTAAATACGGAGGACCAGAGTTGATGGGGACATTACAAAAATTCTTCCAAAGAGTTTGGGAAGATGAAAAAATCCCTCAGGAATGGGAGTACAATGTTATAGTCCCCATCCACAAGAAAGGAGGTCATAGTGACTGCTCGAACTACAGACCTATTTGCCTGTCTCCCGTGATCTATAAAGTGTATACCTCTATTCTCGAGAGCTGGTGGAGGCCAATGGTGGAGCCTATTCTGCAGGAAGAACAGAGTGCATTTAGACCCAACAGACAAACTCAGGATCAGATTTTCACCCTGCGGAACGTGATCGAGAAGTCCTGAGACCATGGCCGAAACGTCTATCTGGCGTTCTTAGATTTGAAGGCGGCATTCGATTCGGTACCTAGGAAAGAAATTTGGGAAGCCTTGAGGGCAAAGAACATTCCTCAAAAGTTGCTGAGGGCTATAAAGTCAGCATACCAAGAGCCAAAGGGTGTAGTGCTCTTAAATGGGCAAGAATCCAATGTGTTGTGAATGGAAAAGGGAGTAAAACAGGGCGGTTCGCTAAGTCCCCTTTTGTTTATTGTATATATAGATGAGATTGCCTCAATTTGCAAAAGGCGCACAGCCAGAATGCACATGGGCGAATGGAACCTGTATCCTGTTGTTATACAGTTCCTCTTGTTTGCTGACGATATAGTGCTTATAGCGGAATCCCCAGAGCACCTTCAGCAGGCAGTGACGGAGTGGAATGAGGAACTGAAGGGAAAGGGAATGACAATCAATTCCAGAAAAAGCAAGGTTCTTCAAGTTGGTAGAGCTGAAGAAGATGTACAGATCTCCTGTGGTGAAGAATTGATGGAGGTGGTGACGGATTTCACGTATAAAGGCACGGTGATCAGTAGATCTGGGAAATTGGATTCTGAAATCTCAAGTAGAATTTCCAAAGCTAATTCCGTCTATTACCATATCTGCAACACGGCTATTGGAAAAAGAGAAGTAGCACGGAACGTGAAGTTACACCTGTTCAAGTCCATCTTTCTACCAGTGCTTCTCTATGGAGCAGAGAGCTGGATTATTATGAATGAAAGGCTACAAAGTCGCATCACTGCCTCGGAAATGAAGTTTCTAAGAAGAATTGAGGGGAAGACACGGAGAGACTGTGTCCGGAATGAAAGGGCCAGGGAAGAGCTTAATGTATGTTCTGGAAGTCCTAGACAACAGGCAATTGGGATGGTACGGGCATGTCTGCCGAATGGACCACCACCGGAACCCAATTAAAACAATGGAGCTAAGGCCCTTATGAAGAAGACCTAGAGGACGCCCAAGGACCTCCTATATCATCCACCTGGAGCGAATAGGGATGCGTAGAGGTAAAACTCTAGGCGAGATTAGAAACCTTGCCAGGAACAAAAACAGTTGGTACCAATGGTTGGGAGCTCGCCCACGCTGAAAGGCCAATGGTTCGAATAGAAAGAAGAACTCCTTTTAAAAATTCATATTCCTAAAAGTTGTGAAATACTTACGGGTACAATAGTCCTCACTATGAAGAAAGTTTTGATTCCCGCCATCCTCAGCGTCTCTTCCCTCTTCTCGCCGTAGGCTGGTTCAACTTCGAACTCTCCGTTCAAGAAACTAAGAGTCTTTTCTGATATATGGACCCTCCTGTTTAATAAAGAGAAATTATATTTAATTCCACAAGTTCCTCAATCGATACGTTGATTTCCAAAGGGTACTGTATCCATTATAGGAAATTTTACAGGAAGCCCAAAAATCTCTCTTAGTGTATTAATTAACAAACCTATTCGATTCATTTCATATTAAAATCTAGAATTGTTTTTTAAATATATTAATTAAACCATATTAAAGTTATAGAATAAAATGTTTTAATATGATTTCTAACGAAGCTTAGGGCCTAATTTGTACCTTCAGAAATTAAATGCATTTCTAAATCGCGTTTTAAAGGGATTTGAGGATGCATTAGATAAAATGGAATAGAAGATTTCGATAAAAATAGACGAAAAGAATACAAATATGTCAAAATATAAATGTCGTTAAAAATTACCTTTAGTACACCTTTTGGAAATCAACCTCTATATTAATTTTTATATATTAGCTACAGAGTTGGGCGTTATTCTAAAAACAAATAAAAGATAAATAATTTATTAGTTATTCGTTTTTTAACAACACTATTTCCAAATATGCTATCAGTTTTCGATCGCGCATGCGTGTTTCGATTACTTTTATAGTTCTTATTAATGAAGGCATCTTTTATTAGGTTTTCAAGGATGCTGTTTCGGAATATGCTATTACATTTCTGACCACGCATGCGCGTTTCTTGTTTCGGTGACTTTTATAGTTTTTATTATTCCAAGTATCTTTTATTAGGTTTTCAAGGATGCTATTTATATGCCGAATATTCTCTTGGATTTCCGATCGCGCATGCGCTTTTCGTGTTTCGATTAGTTTTACATTTTTTATTAGGTTTTCAAGGATACTCCTTCAGAATATCAGGAAAAACAACTATAATATAAAAAATTAAAATTAGGGTTTGCCGATAGAAGTGAAAACATTTTTTTCAATTGCGGATATAATTAGTTAACCGTTGAGAATTACTGGAAGGAATTAGCCCGGGTTGCGGTCATTAAATGAAACAACTAAATAGTTTCAACTATTTATTGTTTACCAACGTTTGGACCCTCCTTTGTGGGCCATCATCAGGGCGTAGTGTGGACGAATGGAAACTCAATGAGTTTGGTAAAACCTTTATAAAAATAAAAAACGAGTCAATACAATGTAATCAAACATTAAAATTGAAGTTCTGTAAATATGGAACACTTAACGAGCCCAAGCAACATCAAATACGAGATACTATAGTAGCATATAGCATCCATACTACAAAAATATACATCATTTACAAGATTAAAAATAACTGATAGGCGATCGTAAAACTTATAGGATATTCGGAAATACCATTCTTGAAAACCTAATAAATAGTACCTTCATTAATAAAAACTCTAATAGTAACCGAAACACAAAACGCGCGTGCGCGATTGAAAATCTGATAGCATATTCGAAAATAGCGTCCACGAGAACCTAATTAAAGATAACTCCGTCACTAACAACTATAAAAGTAATCGAAACACGAAACGCGCATACGTGATTGGAAATCTGATAGCCTATTTGGATAAAGACTCCTTAAAAACTTATATTAGATACCTCCATCAGTAACAAATTTAAAGTAATGGAAACTAATTATTAACAATGAAAAAAACGGTGCATATTATTATACAATGGTTTATTATTTCCAAATAACAATATTGGGGTATAACTGTTTATAAGGCTGTCGATAGGCAATTAAGTAATATGAAAAGCACTAATTCAAAGTATCTTATCATAACACTATTTTAAAACGCAATATCTAAGCTAGTTAATAATAATAAATAATCCAAATTACTCAATCCTCTCCAATGAGGTTTTCGAACGGGCTTTTCTACTGAATCAGTTCTGGCAAAAATTATCAATGACAAATATACCGCCATGGACAACAAAAACTTAACTGTACTCATTCTCCTTGAATTTTATAAAGCATTTGACTCTCTGAACCATTGAATCCTCTATTGCAAATTAAAATATCTTTCCTTTCCCTAAAGTTCTATTCTGTGGCTTCAATATTTTCTTTCTGAGCGTACTCAAGCAGTTTATGTACCCAACGAACCTTTGCCTTCTTTCCTTATTCTGTTTCTTCAGGAGTAGTCCAAGGCACGAGCATTTCTTCCATACTTTTTAACTCCTATATAAATCACTCTCCCTAATCAATCCATAACTGCTCCCACCACCTTTATGCAGACCACTTTCAAATTTATTAAACTTTTCCTTCTTCCGAATCATTTCAAAATTCAGAAAGACCTAGACAGGATCTGTGCCTAGGCCAATCTGAACGAGTCAAGGCTAAACGCTACAGAAACTCAGGCAATTATTATTGTATCCAATTCTCTCCTCACATCTTCATTTTCTATTCCTACCTTACTTCTAAATAACAACCAATAATTTTCAGTTCCTACGTAAAAAAACTTGGGTATTTTCATTGACCAAACCCTATCTTGGAAACAAGACATTTCCCAGATTTCCCGACGGTCAATAAGTACTCTCAATCGTTCCCACCATCTTCTTCCACAGCCCACTCGTAAGCTCCTCGTTTTCTCACTGATCTCCCCTCCTCCTCCCCACTTTGAATATGGATGTATGGCATACGGTGGCCTCTCGACGGTGCTACAGAAACGAGCAAAGTATATCATCAACTGTTTTTGGTTTATTATTTTCAATAATCAACCTTTGTAATCGACCAAAAAAAAAAAATTACCCCTGCTCAAAATTTGCGGGTTTACGTTTCAAAATGCGTAGAATCCAAATAACAATAAAAAAAAATCCATTGTCCGCTGTCCGCGGCATATTTCCGAAACTACTGGACCAATTTTTTTGAAATTCGCCACAAAAATACTAGTCCAATCAACGATGATCCCAACACCTAGATGTTGATATCAGCTAGTTAGTTTTAAAATGGCGGCCGATTAAAAGGATTTTATTCAATAACTCAGTTATTTTTGAAGATAGAAAAAAAAATATTAGTGTTTTTTAGCCAAAAGAAGAATAAAAAAGAAAAGACAAAAAAAAAAATTGAAATTTTACACATAAATACGCTCTTTTAAAAGAGTACACATTGCCTTCCATTTCTCACTTAATCACTTTATTTCATAACTTTTTCATATTTGTCGACGTTTCGGGGCTGTTTCCCCATTTTCAAGACTTATTTTCTTCATTATATAATTACTATATCATATTTGACCCTTCATTTTATTTCATAGCACACTGCTATTTGTCCTTATTGGTGTTCATTGGCTCACTGTTTATACGCTCCTAACTTGAAGATAGAGAAAAGTGTGTATAGAGTTTTAGAATCAGTAAAGCACGATAAACAAAAACAAAAAAAGTATTACATGTCAATAATACAATGAAAGTTAATAGAAACTTTATTAGCATCAAAACAATTATCTTGAATTAATGATTTTCGTTATACAATCGGTAACGACTAACTAAACTTTGCCATTCACTAGTAGATAGAAAATCAGGGTTGCAGGAGATCTCAGTGCTATTCTCCAAAAAAATTTAGGACCAAATGAAAAAAGAATCATTGACTTTGGTATACAACTAGCTTAGATATTGCGTTTTTAAATCAGTAGTAGTGTTATGATATGATGCTTTAAACAAGTGCTTTTCATATTACTTAGTTGCCTATCTACAGCTTTATAAACAGTTCTAACCTGATATTATTATTTGGAAATAATAAACCATTGTGTAATAATTTGCAGCGTTTTTAAGATTTGCCTTTGGCACACTGAGGCGGTCTCACATGTCCCATCTTTACTGCGAAATAAAGTGGCTTTTCTCCCAAACCCGTAGACGATATTTCTCCGTAACATTTGTATACCTAACTGTCAATTCCGAGCCCCCTCCCTATATATAGGATATTCTGCAGTTCAAATCATCAATCCATTCACAAGAAACTACATCCCGTCATTTCGACCTTTATATTCCTTTCCTCAGAACTACAACATATCAACAGCTCCTCCAGTTTTTGGAATTCTCTCCCATGAAACATCCATCGAGCAACCTCTCTCTCCACTTTCAAATACCTTCTGTTTCAGTATCTTCTCACTTCCCATAATGACGCTAGCTGACAATAATAATTGTACTGTTAGATGATAGTAAATACTTTTTGTTTTTTACTAGTGTTAGTAAGTTGAAATAACTGTACTTTTGTTTTTGTGTATTTCTTTTAGCTTAATTATATTGCCACCAAATCTATTTATTTTCTTTTTAATCATGTTAAATCTATTTTATTTTTATTTTTTGTTGTTTTTCCTTATTAATTTTGTATCTTGGCCAGATGTGGATTTTATTATGTTAAATTTCATGTTAATCTTAGGGGAATTAGTCCCAGAATAAAGTTTTTTCTTCTAATTCTTCTCAAAAATGCTGCTGTACAAAATTAATTTTTTTCCAACGCCACATAAATCGAATCAACCCTCTATGGCATTGTTGTATGGTCGGTTGCGCAGGTCTTAAGTCATATTGGTCGTTAAAAATTACTGATTTTGATTCTATGAAAGGATACAGCCGCTCTAATAATATTTTTTTTAAACATTTGGAAAATAACGGTCATAAACTAATTGGTCTGTAAGAAGTGACTTGTTAGACCAGGTTTCTTTAGCTTCGGAACCATCCTTATGATTGGAAACTATTCATATACTAGAAGAAAGTAAGTAAGTCGGAGGATAGAATTATAAATAAATGTAAGGAAAATAAAATAAACTTTATTTACATATTGAATAAAATATTTACAAATGATTTCGGATGATACATCCTTACAATAAACATAATGTTTTGTCCGTTTTGTAGTTATAATCTAATTAGCCTTAATGACTAGATATGCGGTAAAATTAAATCGAGATTATATATTGTTGTAGGAAAAATTATACAAAAAACCTACAAATAAAAACGGATAAAATAACTGATAATATAAAATTAGAAATTAAAACAAATTAGCTTAAGTTAACAACATATGTTTAGTTCTTTTATGAGTGTAGCGTTTCAGAGATGTTTTATTATAATTAACGATTTCCTTTATTATTGGACTAGCTGTGAACCACAGCTTTGCTAGCGAATATTGCATTTCGTATTAATTTATGTGCGTTTGTAGTAAGAGTAGCTATAATAAATATCAACTATCAGCTACTCTTTGTTATTATTTAAAGTCCGATCTATACTTCTTCCGGTCAAATTTACAATTTCAACCACTTGTAAGTTAAATATTTTCAAATCCAGCCTTATTGCACATCTAGACACTAAGGCGAACCTCCAGGAAAAATTTTAGCTTCACAACCATAGTCATTTTTTAGATACTGCGATGACCAGAAAATTGATTGATATATTTTATAAACATAGACATATAGCTAATAAAAGTCCTAAATATGATTAAAATAATAGTTCTGATTATTATACTCGAATAATTCAAAAGTAATAATAATTGTTATAATTTATAAATTTATATGCTTCAAGGTAATAACGATTAAAGTTAAAAATGACTCTTGAAATAAAACATGACTTATATAATAATATAGATTGATATAAATATAGTCTCCGCAACCTTCTTTACACCCTAGTCGGTCCAAATATTTGGCCTGTAGTATCTTATTTTTGAAAATTTTAGCCGTTGTTCGTCCTTCAAAGTAAGCGGCCACGTTTCACATCCGTAAAGGACCGTCGGAAGAATAATAGTTTTATAACTTCTAACCTTTAAGTTTTTAGACAGAAGCCGCGAGCTAAGTAATTTCGCAACTAAATAATAACACGCATTTCCCGCCTATGACCGGGACTTTATGTTCTCCTGGACTTAGTTTGTCTCGTTATCATTGAACCTAAATACTTAATTTTCTCTACGTGTTCAAAATTATGCCCTGGTATATCAATATCACTAAGTCGCCACCGTCTCTGCTACTAATCATATATTTTTTCTTATCGGTATTTATTTCGAGTCCTATTTTTTTAATGGTTTTTATTTTATTAGTTTCCGTGTCTTCCCCCAACAGTACCAAATCATCGGCGTTTCCCAGAACCGGAATTTTATCAACCAGATTTAATCCTTTCTCGGTACACGTCACCTTTTCTTTGATATATTCTAAAGCGATTTCGTCTGCGTCAATTTCTGTTAGTATGATCGCTATTAAGAAGTTTTTAAAAGAATATATTTGAAAGAACTTCCGCGTAAATGACATTTTTAGTTTTATTTTCATGTGGCAGATGAACATAATGATTTTCTCCGCAACCCGATCTTGGTGTAAACCAATACCTACGTGTTTCAATGTTTGGCTCTGTGATTTATTAATTGTTACAGCAAAAGATAAATATGGGGAAATTGAATTATTTTAAAAATAAAAAGTTTTTCATTTGAAATCATTGGGAAGCGAGGTTTTTTCCCAGATTTTCGACTGATTCTTCACTCCTATTGGTCGCAGCGTGATGTTATATAGCCTATAACCTTCCTCGATAAATGGACTACCCAACACAACAAGAATTTTTCAATTAGAACCAGTAGTTTCTGAGATTAGCGCGTTCAAACAAACAAACAAACAAACTCTTCAGCTTTATAATATTAGAATAGATTTTTGGAGAATGGTGTTTTACTGAAGTAAGAAGCTGTTTGAGTATGGACAAAATGTTTAATTGTTGGAAGCTGCAAGTCCTGGAGCATAGATGATATTTTAGTGTAGCGGAGGTAATTGTTAATTATCCGCATTGATAGATTTTGGATTCTTTCAAGTTTTTGGTAGTTAGCCAAGCAGGTTGAGCTCCAGACTGGCGAGGCGTATATAATTAACGGGCGAATAACTGATTTGTATATTATTAATTTGTTATGAGAGCTCAAATGGGATTATTTGTTGAAGTATGGGAACATTTTAAATATTTATTTTTGGGCTTTATCGATTTTTCTATTGATATGATCTGTGAAAGTAAGAGATTTGTCTAATGTTATGCCTAGGTACTGTACGATGGGAGCTGAATTTATATTGATTTGGTGATTTATTTGTGGGCTGCGATTAGTGAAAAGAATTGCTTCAGATTTGGAGGGATTAATTTTCAATTTCCATTTTATGCAATATTTCTTAATTTTTTTAAAATATTGTTGAAGGTGATTAACTATGGTATCTATGCGGTATGAAGTATACAATGCTGTGTCGTCGGTGTATAATGACCTCATCACAAATGGATGGGTCGGTAGATCAGAAATGAACAAATTGAATAGGATTGGAGATAAGCAAGAGCCTTGAGGAAGACCCGCTGAGATGGGGAGTGTTTCAGAAGTAGATGTGCCAACTTGAATATAAAACTGTCTATTTCATAAATATGAGTGAATCAGGTATGGCGGAAAGTTGTATGAGATTAATTTGTATATGACCCCAGAGTGCCAAACAGTATCAAATGCTTTTTCGAGGTATGTTTGTGTTCGTTAAAGGCTATAGTGATGAAGTCAGTGAGTCGTGCTAATTGGTCAATAGTGCAGTGGTGTTCCCTAAAAACAAATTGTTTGTCTGTTAGGAGATTCTTTAGTCTGATGTGCTTGTTAATTTTTTCGAGAATAAGATTTTCCAGAATTTTAGAAAGTATATTTAGGAGACTTATAGGTCTGTAGTTTAAAACATTGCTATGGTCTTTGTTTGGTTTTTTTATTAAAATAGTTTTGGAAGTTTTCCCGAAGATGGGAGAGTAGCTATATCTCAATATGGAATTGAATACTTTAGTTAAAAAATAAATAGATTTTCGGCTTAGATTTTTGATAGATAAGTAAGGAGGGAATGCTGTCATGACCTGGAACTTTTTTTGGTTATAGTCCTTTATGATGTTAATGATATTTAATGATATTTGGGGAGATAGAAGAGAAATTAACAACAAAAGGTGATTTTAAATAATCGCGGACAAATTTTAAAGTTTTACGGTTGTGGTGATTTGAAAAAAAGAGAGCAGTGATTGAGTGAGTTGTCTGGAAATGCTTGGGTAATAGCTGAGCTTTATCCCTGTCCAGTTTACTTAGTTAAATTTTTGTGAATTTTCCACATGCTATTGTCCCCTGGCGGACAATTATTGGTCCAGTTTTCGTTTATCTAGTTATCGAGACGTCTTTTAATGTAACTGTTTAGTTTATTATAGATTAATTTGGTTTTTGGCTTTTTATTACTCTGGAAACACCTTTTTATTCTATTTTTTAAGTATATTAAGGCTCTGAGTCGATATGGTAAATTTTTATGACAATATGGGTGGTAATATTGTTGTGGAATGGATAAGGACATAGATAATTTTATATGCTTAAAAAAATGGAGTAGAGTGGTATCGATTCCTTTCGAATGATTTATGGTTGGGTTTATATTGATTCGGGAATTTCCAGCTATTTCAAGAACTTTTGCTAGTCAGCGTCTTTGAGCGAAAATGTGAGTATTTTTTAAGTTTAAGGTAAGGAAGATTGAAAACGAAAAATCACGGGATTATGATCCGGATTTAAACATGGTAAAGCGATAAGAGGTGATAAGTTGTAAATATTTTTTGTGAGAACCCAATCGATGATACCTTGTTTATAATTACGTTGAGTCGGTATATGGGTTGGTTCAGGCGGGACTGTGTAATTGAATGTGGTTTGTTCTGTTACAGTTCCATTGTGTGTGTTTGGCGTTTATAACGCCAAAAATGATAACTTGTTTATTTAAATTAAATATTTTAGTGATATCTGGGACATTTATTATATTTGGTGGGATATATACAGATATTACAGTGGTTGATTTGTTGTTAATAATTGAATTAACCCCAACGGCTTCGGTAAACATTAAGTCAGGAACTTGTATAAAATAATGCTGAATATCGGAACGCAATAAAAGCATGACCCCCCCCCCTCTTCACCTTCCCCCTCCAGCTCTACTACGGTCTCGTTTGTAAATGACATATTCCGGAAGTGAGGAACGATCAGTTTTAGAAAGACGTGTTTCACAAACAGAGACTAAATGGGGTTGATTATGATTTTAAAATAATTTAAACTCTTCGTCATTTTTGCGAATAGTTTATGCGTTTCACATCATAAGTTTAATTTTACTATTGTTACTGTTCATTAGAATTTACTGAATGAATTGTGGGACCTATTGTAATGTAAATGAGAAAGTATGTTGTAGTAGAGTGTGGGATATAAAGATCGCTGATTCACAATTATTGTGAAGTTGAAGCTAAGGCTAAAGTTGTTTATACAGCAGCTTATACACGGTGTATAACCAACTCTACATCGCTAACATTCATAAGAGATTTGAATAAATAAATATTATGAACTAGCTGTAACCCGCGGCTTTGCTCGCGAATATTTTATTTTGTCATTATGTAAATTTGCATAAATGCGTTTAATAGTAGTAACTATAATACGTATATGATAGAGCAGTTGTTATTTTTTTCTTACTGGTGTGTTTTCTTGGTGGCTGCACCCTCAACCAACTTTTCCAGCATATAGTCAAAACGGTCAACAACTACTCCATTATTATAAGACGTATACATTTCCAAAAAATATAAATATTATATTTTTAACAATTAGATCTATCAAAGTTGTTTTCTTGTGAAAATATTCCCATTCGTTGGATCAATGTATATCAATCACATTTGATATAATATCAACATAAATGTGACTATATATCAAACACAATATTAAACGTGACTCTATACCACGATTACGTTAGAGCTAAAATATATTGAGTAATTTTGGGTGTGACTACTTCTACTGGATCGCCATTGTATATTTGACAAAAAATCTGGTGCGCACAATAAAGGACTTTCACTTACTTCCCTGCCTTGCTAAAATCAATTTAAGAATGTTCAAATATATATATTTATTTTTTCCTTCTTCTTCTTGGCATTGGAGCTCTCCATACAGCCAGTACAGTATCAGCACATTATTACTAAATATTTATAGCATGAGTAGCTATCACCATTTTTAGTTTGTGTCACTCTTCCAATTTCTTCAGATTTTCTTGTAGTCAGTAATTGTACATATATATTTACTTCATTATAGGAATTTAAAAATTCCAGAAATTTCTTTCTCTGGGTCTCATACGCTGGGCACTCCAGAATTATTTGCTGCAGAGTCTCATTTCTATTACATTTGGACGAGGTGAGGACCCCGATGTGGTGAAGGTACATATAGCACACACCGTGGTTTGTTCTTAGTCGGGAGAAATTTTTGACAATGTCTTTCGGTAGGTTCATCTCATAAAACCACAGCTTGTTCTGGATACTTGGTTCGTTCGATTTATAAAATCTTCCTGTGTTTGACTCTTTATAAAGTTCTGACCTCTTCTTTAATAAATCTTTCTTGACCATACGGAAATAGTCAAGAGTACAGTAGTCGGATGTCTGTAATAATATCTAGGGTGTCGGTGGTATTGCTAACCGGTCTACCTCATCATTTTTGGGGATTCCTACATGCGCCTTGATCCAAATAAATATTATTTGTTTTTTATCTCTTATTGCTAAGAAATGCTCCTCTAGCACATGGCTAAAATATTATTTTTAGAAATATTACTATTATTTTTAATTGATAACAGTGAGCTCAAACTATCAGTTAGTATTAAAAATGTTTTATTTTCTGAACTATTTATAAATTGTAGGATTGCATATAATTCGGCATTGAAAACGGATGTATTATGAGGTAGTTCATGCTGTTCATAATATTTATACCTGGGAATATAAACTGCCGAGCCAGTATTATCTATTGTTTTGGAGCCGTCTGTATATATACAAATATGTTGAGGCCAGTTTTCTGATATCAAAGATTTTAGGTTTGAATTTATGACTATTGGAGGTAAAGAATTAAGTTTAGAGTTTATTACTATATTAAAAGTTTGGAACAGCATTTGGTATTGGAGGGTATAGAGTGGTTATTTAGTGCTGGAAAATAGACTTTTCGCTAAATGTTGATATTTTATAAAACTATTGTAAATAAGAGGGACATAGTTTTTCTTTTTCCAATAAGCCTTGGTTAAGATGAGGACACTCAAAGATACGATTTTAGTATAACAGTAATTATTCCTAGCTTTTATCTTAAAAATCGTTTTATCGGTTAGGAATTGCCTTCTGAACTTTAAGTAGGTTTCCCCAGCCTCGTTATACAATAGGTCAATTGGAGTAGAATTAAGAAGTCCTAAACATAACCTTATACATCTATTATGCAGCGTATCTAATTTCTTTAGGGTACAATCGGGAGCTTCGCCATAAATTGGTGCTCCATAATCGAATATCGCCTTTATAGTGCTTTTATAAAATAATAGTGACATGTTAGGATCTGCCCCCCACTTATTTTTAGAGGAAATGAGTTTTATTGTTCCCATTAATTTTTCCGCCCTTTTTTGAATTTCCGTGACGTGTTGATTCCAATTTAATTTTCTATCAAAACAAAGGCCTAAAAAACGTACTGAAGTGACACATGGAAAGGAAATCCCTGCTAATAGAACCTGATCTCCAAGGGGGAATTTATGCTCTCTACTAAACGGGCAAACTACAGACTTGGAGACTGATATACTCAAACCTCTATCTAGTTGCCATTCTTTGAGACCTCTCACAGCTTCTTCTAGTAGATCAAGGCAACGGTTTATTTTTTGATGCGTTACGTATATACAGATATCGTCAGCGAATTGTAACATATTTACATCCTCAGGCAAATATTTTTTTAAATCTGCTGATACAATAGTGAACAATAAACAGCTAAGGATACCCCTCTGCGGTAGGCCAATCTGTGCTCGTCTAGAACCTATGATGCGATTTTTTACCTTTAAAATTAAGCGTCTATTACAGATCAAGTTAATTATGAATTTAATAAGTTTAACCGGGATTTTAATAGCTTCCATTTTTTGAGATAGTATTGGAATTGAATGTCTAAAAATATGCCAATTGTTTTTTTACCTTCAGTAAATCCTACATTTATGTCAGAGTGTAGAATCATTAAGCTCTCCACGCTCGATTTCCCTTTCCTAAAACCAAATTGGGTGTGAGGTAGTTTGTTCTGGGACTCTAGCCACCACTCTAGCCTAAACTTGATCAATCTTTCAAATGCTTTTAGTACGCAGGAACTCAAAGATATAGGTCGGAAGGAAGTGGCTAATTTTTCAGATCTTTACCTGGTTTTAGATAAGTATCACGCAATATTCCCGCCATGACTCTGTTATGTTATTAGTTTGCCAAATATTATTGAATATTTTTAATAATTCGATTTTTAATTTATCTGGTAATTTATTTAACATAATATAGTGAATATTGTCTTTACCAGGGGAGCTATTAGCATTATTTTTGATTGCCTGTAAAAGTTTTTTATTTGTAAAATTATCGGTTAGCCATTGATTATTTTCATCGGAATATTCACTATTTTCGTTTAAATGAGTTACTTGTGGCAATACTAAAGGAGGGGTTAATATTTCTAGAAACTCCTCGCACCAATCTCCAATGGCAGGGACCGGTCTATTACACGTTTTTCGATTCTTTATAGTCGCTAATTTGTTCCATATTTCCTTGATTTGGTTGCTTTTTTAATAATAGGTGAACAATCGCCATGACTCTTTTTGTTTTATTTTGGTGACTCTTTTAAATTCCGCATCTGAATGTCGATATTTTAATAGGTTGTCGATTGCAGGATTTCTTTTGTAAGCTTTAAATGCAACTTTCCTGCGATTAAGATATTGCCCACATTCACTATCCCACCAACTTCTACTGTATTTTTTATTGTAATATGTTTTGTATAAGGGAATCGTGCGTTCACATGTATTCTTAAGAAAGTTAATAAATTCCTCATACTTAAAATTGTCCGGGAGTAATGGAATATTTTCTTGAATAATTCTTTCAAATTCCGTACAATTTGCCGATTTGATTAGCCATTTTCTAGTCGATTAATATTTCTTTTGAGAGTCATCTCTTATAGACTGAAAATTTATGATGGGGAAATGGTTGGAGCCCAAGGGATCATCGTGAACTTTCCATGTGATACCGTTCGCTGTATTAATTGAGCTTAATGTTGCATCTAATGCTATATTCCCTTTCTGACGAATATTGTTCACAAGAGTTGGGGAACCGTCATTTAAAAGAACGAGATTAGTTATTTCAATTGCTGAAACCAAGCTTTGACCCATCATATCCCACCTATCACAGCCCCATAGAAAATTATGTGCATTTACATCTCCGCCTATGATTACTGGATGTTGAAAACTATTAAAAAGATTTTCCCATTTATCTTTTGTCACTTTACTTCCTGGTTTTACATAAAACAATAATACCCTTAAGCAGTATTTTTTATAGATATTTATATTTACAGCGACTTTAAAAATTTAGTATTAGTTCGAAATGAAATTTCGACTTGATTAAGATCGCGACACCAACATACCCATCATTTCTATCAGTTATAACAATATTATAACCGGGAAAATTGACATATTTGTCTGGTTTAAACCAAGTCTCAGAAAGTAAAGCTATGTCAATCTTTTCTGAAAATAAGAAATATTGTAGGCTATTTTTGTTTGATATGGCCGATCTGGCATTCCACTGTCATATGTTTAATGTTTCAATCATAATAGTAAGTGTTGTATGCTAGTAAATATCAACATGTATTATGTATATCTAATATATATATATATATATATATATATATATATATTATAATTATAAATATATTATTCATGCTGTATTTTAGCCTATTCTTCTGATTGTGACTATATTTTAATGGGTAAATTTTGAGTCCTGTCTTTTATCATGTTTTTAATTACCTCTTCGGAAACGTTTTCAGTTTTGGATGATAAAACAGAATTCACTACGGCAAGTAGAGCGTCAGTTAATAAATTTAATTTATCTTCATTTTTGAAAGGATTCCCTATATCTTTATACATTTTTCCTTTGTATGGATTATCTGTGATAAGATGCGAGGGCAACAAAGGCACGGGAAATTCCCTCATTGTGTTTTCCCTTAACTGATCGTTAGAATTTTCTTTTTGCAACCGTCGTTTTATTTCTAACATAATTTTTAGAATTAGTCGAAATATTATTTGATTGTTCTAAAGTTGGAAAGGATTCTGTTTTATTTTGTAAAACTGCCCAACTAAACGATTTGCCCTCTATTTTGGCCTTAGCCTCGTTGTAAGTCAGGTTATAATTGCTCATTAACTCTTTGACTGTTTTTTGTTTTTCATATTCTGGACAAAGTTCTTTAGCCAGAGACGAATGATTTTGTTTACAATTAATGCATTTAAATAGTGAATTGGGTGGGCAGTTATCAGTTTCATGTTTATCCGAGCATTTCCTTCACCGTGTAATTGTACTTTTGCACTGAGTAGTGTTATGTCCATAACGTAAACAATTGGATTACCGATTGGATGTAAGGATGAACTTCACACCGAACATGATGAATCGTGATATATTGAGGGAGAACCTGGCCTCTAAATGTTATAAATACCGTCCTAGTAGGTTGAAATTCAACGGTTTTGTTTTCTTTATTAATTATTTTTTTAGTAAACCGTCGTACAGTTTGTGTGTCCGAGTATAGGGTTTTTCCATTTTCAAGAATTCCTGCTTCTGTTAATTCTAGGTCTACATTACGGATAACTCCTTTTTTCTCAAGTACAAAATTTGGAATGTAAACGTTTAATTTTTTAGCTTTCAAATTTTCTGATTTAACCAGCACATTTGCCCGTTCTCTTTGCCTTGTCACAACCTTAATTCTATTTAGACCTATTTTAAAGATATTTAAAACATTTTTATATATTTCCGAGCACGAATTATATAAAAGTTTCCCGATTGACATTAGGTGTGGCCGACCTATTCCTACTCCCTCTGTAGAGTTACTTTCAATAAATACAAAATAAGGTCCTAAATCTTTCGATTCGTAATATCTTTCTGGTTTAACCGTGTTTCTTTGTGAGTTGTTAGTACTTTGGGGGTTAGTTTGTATCTGATTTTTATCGGATTGATTATTTCTATCCGTTTCCATTACTACCTCTGACTCCAGCTCAATACTAACACCTAATTGTAATTGTTTCTCCCTGCTCTCTTTAACAGGTGGATCTTTCTTTCGCCAGTCACTACTAGTTGACATTTTCAGTTAAAATTAAATTCAAAGAAGGTTATGTAGAAATAGATCAAATTAAATGAAATGAGATTCTTATCTGGTGATCCGGTTGAAGCAGCAACAAAACCTAGTATGTTCGAACAGCACGGCTGTTAAGACTAGAGTTTCGCTCCACACAATTTCTGATCTTGAAAGGTCACTAAAAGTTCTTTAAATAAAGTCAAACGTTAATGAAAACTACTAGGTTAACCTTACTTGCACTGTTTCTAGCTAAAACACTTAAAGTAACTGAATTATAATAAAACCATGTTCACAAACTATAAAACCATGTTTACAAACTATAAAACCATGTTCACAAACTATAAAACCATGTTCACAAACTATAAAACCTGTTCACAAACTATAAAACCATGTTCACAAACTTTAAAACTATTAAATGAACAAATATTATTATGAATGCAGTACAAAAACCAGCAATAATCACTAAAGATTACTATAACCAACTTTTCACCATGAGCTATCATGAATATATTTAAAGACACAGATAAATTTTTAACGAATTAATTATTTTCAATTTCAATAGAAACATGTGTTTTATTAAATAACTTATTAAATTTTGAACAACAACAATCAGTAAGTTTTATCGGCTTTTCATCACTCTCCATTAACCTTTAAAATTCAATTTTTTAGATAATATTTCTTCTAAAACTTTTAGCCATCCAACAGTATATTATACATCTATATTACTATTCTTGTGTTCAATAACTGCATAAAAAAAAAATGTCTGCACTTTTCTCCTTTAGTTGCTTATCAAATTCGCCCAACTTGCATATTTAATCCGTTATTTATCAATGCTAATAAGATGATGTTCCATTTTTTTTTAAATCTATAAAATGAAAGGTACTTTATAGGAAGAAAAAGCCCAGTAAGCCTATTTCAATCAGAATGAAACGTACATGATATTAAAGCCTATCAAATTGTACATAAGTATAGGATTTAATCAAAATCGTTAAAGCCGTTTTTGAGAAAATCGTAAAAAGGTGCAAAATGCATGGTATAACGTAGATCTTGCGGTCAACAGATTTTGATTTAAAAGATTCTGTAAGATCCCGGACGTATAGTTGTCTTAAATATGAAATTTCAGTTTCATAGAACTTTCCGTTTTCGCCCGGGAGTTACCACACACACACATACGCACACACACACAGACCTTTTTGGGGGACTTGGTCATTTGGACTCAGGAGACCCTAAGACGTGTATTTCTGTCGAAAACTGGAATTCGAAAATTTTCACGATCGCAATTACTTTCCCTTACTATATATTTTACATATAGGTAAGTGAAAGTAATAAAATGGCTACTTATTAGACTAAAGTTAGAATTATGGTCGATGAGGAAAGTGATTTAAAAAAAGTTAATCTATAAATATTTTATAATGATGGAGTTTTGTTGACCGTAGAGAAGTTAGATGAGGAAGATGGTTGGGGGTGCGGTCATAAATTAAAACCACACAATTAAAAATAAGAGTTATTTTTATTATGTGCCGACGTTTCGGCCTACAATGTGGGCCTTCATCAGGGCTAAAAGAAACAAGATAACAACCAATGTAATTAGACTTAATAATGCGTTAGGTATATAATAATAATATGACAGTAATAAATTATGGGAACATAAATAATATTAAATGTAAAATGATAATAAGATGACAATTATAAAGTATGGAAATAAGGTGACAGTTATAAAGTATGGAAATAAACAAAATTAAGATGATAGTTATAAAGTATGGAAGTAGACATAATTGAGATGATAATATTGTAATGAGAATATATAAATAGAGACTAAGTAAATGAAAAAAAAAATGATAAAGGAAAAATATGTGAACAATTAAAATTTTAAATATTAACAATTATGAGTTGATATATGACGGTAATATATTAAAAACATAGTTAAGAGTATAGGTAATATATAAAAAAATATAGTCATTACAAAAGAGAAACAGTATGAATAAAAAATAATAATTTAAATTTTAAAATAATGTAATATTAAACTAATAATTATATGTCAGGATATGTAATGGAGAAATATATGAGTATGGAAAGGGGGAGAAAGAAATGGGCGATGAAAAAAGACCCTTATAAATAAGAAAAAATATACATACATGACGTGCAAGCGTTGCCTACGAAGTGATGTTTCTCAGTTTAAAAAACGCTCATTGCGTGGAACGGAAAATATGAGAACTAGAATGTCCGTTAGGAAAATTCCAAGAAGCTAAGTTATGTTTACTGATTCGATTGTTAAAAAATAGCCAAAAGTCATTACTTGAGAGTACTTGAGTTATTACTTATGAGTATTTGATAAAATTGTAAGAAATAGTGACGAGGTAAAGATTAAAAGATTTTAAGTAATAACGGATGACGATAATAAATGATGAATGATGATAAGGTAATAACGAATGACGATAAGGAGCTGTCGAAGGAAATGATAAATAAACAGTAATCTAGTAGGTAAACAAATAAATAAATAAAAAAGGGGAGTACGAAAATTAAATAAATATATAAATAAAAAATTGATAATAAATAAATAAAAATAAAATTATGAAGAGATGATCAGGTGGTTGTTTAAAAAATGAGCTGGGGATGCTTTATTAAATTTAATATTTGGGAATAAGCTAGTGACAAGTTATGTTTGTCAGTCTTTTGATTAACAGGAAGGGGTTCTAGTTGTATGTAAATGCATTCTGTAATGAGTCGTTTGTCATGGTTGGGAACAGTGGCAAGAATGGATGTTGTATCAAAATCAAAGGAATGGTTAAGGGTTAAGGAATGTTCTGAAAGTTTTGAAGCGGTAGAATTTTTAGAGGAAATTGTATATTTGTGTCGGGTGATGCGATCTTTGAGAAGGTTTTTGGTTTCACCAATATAGGCAGAGTTGCAATTAGGAGTTCCGCAAGGGACTCTATAAACAATTTTTGAACGGTGGTCTGTTGGTATACTGTCTTTAAGTCGGCTGTAAATATTGGAGAGTTTGTAGTGGGATTTTAAAGCAAGTCTGAGGTTTGGATAGAAGGATTTTAATGATTTTTTAATTTTTTCTGAAAGAGAGGGAATGTAAGGTACGGATCTATATAAGAGAGTTGGTGATGATGATGGAGTAGAAAGAGAGGTTAATTGAGGTTGAGACTGATTTCTGTAGTTATTTATAAGTTTGTTTATGATCACGGTAGGGAAGTTATTGGCCAGGAGAATTGTCTTTATGCGGTTAATGTTGATGTCGTGGAAACGGGGATCGGAAAGGAAAAGGCTTCGGTGTATAAGATTTTTAGCAACGTTAATTTTTTGATGATGGGGATGTTGGGAATAAAAGTTTAATAGTCTGCCAGAGTAAGTCGGTTTTGTGTACCAGTCAGTGGATATTGTGTTATTAGGGTTTCTAATGATGAGGAGGTCAAGAAATGGGAGGGAATTGTTAGTTTCGGATTCAGCGGTAAAATGTAGGCGGGGGTGGTAAGAGTTAAAGGCTAAAAGTATGTCAGTAATTTTGTCGGGTTTAAGAACAAGGAGGAGGTCGTCTACGTATTTTTTAATAAGAATAATATCCTCAGGAAACTGAGGGATTATCAAATTTAGTAAATCGTTAAGGATTTACTAACTTAGTAAGTCCTTAGTAACTTAGTAAGTACTACTTAGTAAGTCCTTAACGATTTACTAAATTTGATAATCCCTCAGTTTCCTGAGGATATTATTCTTATTAAAAAATACGTAGACGACCTCCTCCTTGTTCTTAACCCCGACAAAATTACTGACATACTTTTAGCCTTTAACTCTTACCACCCCCGCCTACATTTTACCGCTGAATCCGAAACTAACAATTCCCTCCCATTTCTTGACCTCCTCATCATTAGAAACCCTAATAACACAATATCCACTGACTGGTACACAAAACCGACTTACTCTGGCAGACTATTAAACTTTTATTCCCAACATCCCCATCATCAAAAAATTAACGTTGCTAAAAATCTTATACACCGAAGCCTTTTCCTTTCCGATCCCCGTTTCCACGACATCAACATTAACCGCATAAAGACAATTCTCCTGGCCAATAACTTCCCTACCGTGATCATAAACAAACTTATAAATAACTACAGAAATCAGTCTCAACCTCAATTAACCTCTCTTTCTACTCCATCATCATCACCAACTCTCTTATATAGATCCGTACCTTACATTCCCTCTCTTTCAGAAAAAATTAAAAAATCATTAAAATCCTTCTATCCAAACCTCAGACTTGCTTTAAAATCCCACTACAAACTCTCCAATATTTACAGCCGACTTAAAGACAGTATACCAACAGACCACCGTTCAAAAATTGTTTATAGAGTCCCTTGCGGAACTCCTAATTGCAACTCTGCCTATATTGGTGAAACCAAAAACCTTCTCAAAGATCGCATCACCCGACACAAATATACAATTTCCTCTAAAAATTCTACCGCTTCAAAACTTTCAGAACATTCCTTAACCCTTAACCATTCCTTTGATTTTGATACAACATCCATTCTTGCCACTGTTCCCAACCATGACAAACGACTCATTACAGAATGCATTTACATACAACTAGAACCCCTTCCTGTTAATCAAAAGACTGACAAACATAACTTGTCACTAGCTTATTCCCAAATATTAAATTTAATAAAGCATCCCCAGCTCATTTTTTAAACAACCACCTGATCATCTCTTCATAATTTTATTTTTATTTATTTATTATCAATTTTTTATTTATATATTTATTTAATTTTCGTACTCCCCTTTTTTATTTATTTATTTGTTTACCTACTAGATTACTGTTTTTTATCATTTCCTTCGACAGCTCCTTATCGTCATTCGTTATTACCTTATCATCATTCATCATTTATTATCGTCATCCGTTATTACTTAAAATCTTTTAATCTTTACCTCGTCACTATTTCTTACAATTTTATCAAATACTCATAAGTAATAACTCAAGTACTCTCAAGTAATGACTTTTGGCTATTTTTTAACAATCGAATCAGTAAACATAACTTAGCTTCTTGGAATTTTCCTAACGGACATTCTAGTTCTCATATTTTCCGTTCCACGCAATGGGCGTTTTTTAAACTGAGAAACATCACTTCGTAGGCAACGCTTGCACGTCATGTATGTATATTTTTTCTTATTTATAAGGGTCTTTTTTCATCGCCCATTTCTTTCTCCCCTTTCCATACTCATATATTTCTCCATTACATATCCTGACATATAATTATTAGTTTAATATTACATTATTTTAAAATTTAAATTATTATTTTTTATTCATACTGTTTCTCTTTTGTAATGACTATATTTTTTTATATATTACCTATACTCTTAACTATGTTTTTAATATATTACCGTCATATATCAACTCATAATTGTTAATATTTAAAATTTTAATTGTTCACATATTTTTCCTTTATCATTTTTTTCATTTACTGAGTCTCTATTTATATATTCTCATTACAATATTATCATCTCAATTATGTCTACTTCCATACTTTATAACTATCATCTTAATTTTGTTTATTTCCATACTTTATAACTGTCACCTTATTTCCATACTTTATAATTGTCATCTTATTATCATTTTACATTTAATATTATTTATGTTCCCATAATTTATTACTGTCATATTATTATTATATACCTAACGCATTATTAAGTCTAATTACATTGGTTGTTATCTTGTTTCTTTTAGCCCTGATGAAGGCCCACATTGTAGGCCGAAACGTCGGCACATAATAAAAATAACTCTTATTTTTAATTGTGTGGTTTTAATTTATGACCGCACCCCCAACCATCTTCCTCATATAAATATTTTAGCGTGTTGCTAATAATTTAACAATGTACACAGTTTCAAACAAAACAAAGATTTATTTTATGAAATGTGGATAACCTTTTTTTAGATTTTATTAATAAATAAAAATTAACCATACGTTTTTATCAATTGATAACAATTAAAAAAATATATCGTTCTGAGGAAGGTAATATTTGGTTTGCCAATGCGCTTAAAATAAATTTATAATTAGAAAAATAATAGTAAGAAAAATAATGAATAATTTAACTGAAAACACTAATAGAAAATTTGAAGAAATTAAATTTATATAAAAATCATTGCTGCATTACATTGGCAAACCAACTCTACTTAACCTCTTTGGCGTCATGTGATACCACTGCTTCACTATAATTAATCTTCTAATATCGAGACACATTAAAAAAGTATAACAAAAACTACACTTCATTATCTTTGTTTCCGGTTTGTTGAATTCAATTTGATAAATAAAATAATTTAAATTAAAATTGCTACAAATTACGAAAGATGTTGATAGTGACTATGTTGCTCCAACCTATTCAATCCTTACAATCCAAAATCCTTCGAAAAATCCTCAATGCTCCTTACTTCGTCACAAATAAACTCATCCATAAATAATAATAATATAAATAGAATAATCGACAGGTTCAAACCCAAATGCTGTAATTGCTCCGATGAACAATTTTAAAATTCTACGCAATGTACGAAATATCAAAGAAATCTCGAATTACATTTTTTTTTTTTTTAAATATTTTTATTGAAATTTACAACTGTATTTTGTAATACAACAAGTAAATATGCTTATAATGATAAAATACATGAAAAAAACGCGAAGAGAAAATGCCCATTGGCATCACTCCACTAAGTAACTAAACTAGAAGGTCTCGAGGCCATCTTCTTTTCAGGCGCCTCGTGGGATTGTCAGGAATTGAAGAGGAAGCAAGAATTGAAACTAGAGGATTAGAGTGGGAGTGGAGTTTGTCATGGAAGGATTGATACCTGGTTCGGGCCAAATCAGCAACATATGGGATGTTAAGATCTTTATGGATGAGTTTATTTG
Source organism: Piezodorus guildinii (assembly GCA_023052935.1). Lineage (NCBI taxonomy): Eukaryota > Metazoa > Arthropoda > Insecta > Hemiptera > Pentatomidae > Piezodorus > Piezodorus guildinii. The sequence goes on along the minus strand of CM041293.1, from coordinate 188,246,853 downwards.
TGACGAAGTAAGGAGCATTGAGGATTTTTCGAAGGATTTTAGATTGTAAGGATTGAATATGGGAAGAATTTGATGGTTTCATAGAGCCCCAAAGCTCAACTCCGTAAGTCCAGATAGGCCTTATGATGGTGATATAGATGAGCCTTTGTAGATAAGTGGAAGGTTGGAGCGTCTGTCCAGTAAGTGTTGTAGTATGCGAAAGCGACGGGCAGTTTCTTGTCGTTTCAGTCGTGTGTGGGGATTCCATGTTAGACGTTTGTCAAGTAGTAGTCCTAGGTAGCGGATCTGTTCAACTGGAACAAGCGGAATATTATTAAAGGAAACTGTAGGGCAGGATGTCATAGGTTTACGACGAAGGGTAAAGGTAATTTGGTGGGATTTGTTGGAATTGATTTTGATTCTCCAATTCTGACACCATATCTCAAGCTCTCTGATATAGGATTGAAGAGTTTGAGAGGCAATAGTAGGATCGTTATTGACACACAAGTGTCATCAGCATAGGTAGAAAGGAAAGTGTTGGGATGGGTTGGGATATCAGCTGTATAGACTGTGTAGAGGATGGGTCCAAGGATACTACCTTGAGGGACACCAGCAGACTGAGAAAAAAGGGATGAATAGGAACTATTGTGGTTTATTTTGAAGGATCTTCCAGAGAGGTATGACTGGATGATGAGGTAGTATGAAGGTGGGAGGAATTTGCGGAGCTTGTAAAGCAGTCCTGGGTGCCAAACTCGGTCAAAGGCCTGTTCTACGTCGAGGAAGGCTCCCGTGCAGTACAATCCGCGCTCCAATGCTGAAGAGACAACATCCACCACACGATGACATGAATTACATTTAAGCAAAAAAACAACAAAAAACAGCACTATGAGCGATTCCACGAAAAACATTTAAACAAACTAATCAAGAATTTCCAGTTCTACCAATCCCGAAATCTCCGTGGCCTCAAAACACATTCTCTCCGAAAACCGTCATCAACAACTCTAACGAACCTATCGTGTCTAATTGTTTTAAATAGATAAAAAATATATTCAATTTATTTAATTTAAGTAAATTTATTACAAACTTTAAAAAAATTTTATTACAACTAAAAAGTGCCGAAGACGGCATGTCAAAAAAATTTATTCTCGTAGAAGGATTACTTTCTAAGTCTTAATAATGGTCATTCTATTGTGCGAAAATATCTATATATAAAAATCACGTGTCACAATGTTTGTTCGGGATTAACTCTGAAAGTACTGAACCGACTTTGATCAAACTTCGTAAGTATCTGTTATTTGGTCTAACTTAAATGATAGGATAGTTTTTATTACTATTCTAAATGGTTGAAAAATATATTATTCTAAAACGCAAAACAAAATTTGTTTAACTGTGGCAACACTGGTAACCCAGTAACCTGCTCATATCTTCACATATGTGATTATTAATTCAAATATAAGTGTGTGTTGATAGTTTCTATGCGTTCTTATTTATAAAATATACATTCACATTATAGTTGCCAGTTATAATAAAATATATATTAGTTGGCGACGAGGATAGGATAAAATATACATTCACATTATAGTTGCCAGTTATTATAAAATATATATTAGTTGGCGACGAGGATGGGATGAAATATACATTCACATTATAGTTGCCATTATTATAAAATACATATTACTATACGTTTCCAGAAAAAGTATAAGTACTTATTTGAATAACAATCGAATTTCTAAACAACTGAATGCAAAATCATCTTAATTGAATTAATTAGCAAAGATACTATTCCAATTTATTAGAAATATATTTAAGCATATTTAGCACCATATCCATGTTTTGTGTGTAGGTTACCCTAGACACGTTAAATTATTATTAGTTTTAAAAAATAATTCAAAGTTTTAATCTTTCGTTAAAAAAAAACAAAACATAAAAGGGCTTAATACAGATCTTAAAAAAATACATAATGATGGAGTTTTGTTGACCGTAGAGAAATTAGATGAGGAAGATGGTTGGGGGTGCGGTCATAAATTAAAACCACACAATTAAAAATAAGAGTTATTTTTATTATGCGCCGACGTTTTGGCCTACAATGTGGGCCTTCATCAGGGCTAAAAGAAACAAGATAACAACCAATGTAATTAGACTTAATAATGCGTTAGGTATATAATAATAATATGACAGTAATAAATTATGGGAACATAAATAATATTAAATGTAAAATGATAATAAGATGACAATTATAAAGTATGGAAATAAGGTGACAGTTATAAAGTATGGAAATAAACAAAATTAAGATGATAGTTATAAAGTATGGAAGTAGACATAATTGAGATGATAATATTGTAATGAGAATATATAAATAGAGACTCAGTAAATGAAAAAAAAAAAATGATAAAGGAAAAATATGTGAACAATTAAAATTTTAAATATTAACAATTATGAGTTGATATATGACGGTAATATATTAAAAACATAGTTAAGAGTATAGGTAATATATAAAAAAATATAGTCATTACAAAAGAGAAACAGTATGAATAAAAAATAATAATTTAAATTTTAAAATAATGTAATATTAAACTAATAATTATATGTCAGGATATGTAACGGAGAAATATATGAGTATGGAAAGGGGGAGAAAGAAATGGGGGATGAAAAAAGACCCTTATAAATAAGAAAAAATACTTACATGACGTGCACGCTCTGCCTACGAAGTGATGTTTCTCAGTTTAAAAAACGCTCATTGCGTGGAACGGAAAATATGAGAACTAGAATGTCCGTTAGGAAAATTCCAAGAAGCTAAGTTATGTTTACTGATTCGATTGTTAAAAAGTAGCCAAAAGTCATTACTTGAGAGTACTTGAGTTATTACTTATGAGTATTTGATAAAATTGTAAGAAATAGTGACGAGGTAAAGATTAAAAGATTTTAAGTAATAACGGATGACGATAATAAATGATGAATGATGATAAGGTAATAACGAATGACGATAAGGAGCTGTCGAAGGAAATGATAAATAAACAGTAATCTAGTAGGTAAACAAATAAATAAATAAAAAAGGGGAGTACGAAAATTAAATAAATATATAAATAAAAAATTGATAATAAATAAATAAAAATAAAATTATGAAGAGATGATCAGATGGTTGTTTAAAAAATGAGCTAGGGATGCTTTATTAAATTTAATATTTGGGAATAAGCTAGTGACAAGTTATGTTTGTCAGTCTTTTGATTAACAGGAAGGGGTTCTAGTTGTATGTAAATGCATTCTGTAATGAGTCGTTTGTCATGGTTGGGAACAGTGGCAAGAATGGATGTTTTATCAAAATCAAAGGAATGGTTAAGGGTTAAGGAATGTTCTGAAAGTTTTGAAGCGGTAGAATTTTTAGAGGAAATTGTATATTTGTGTCGGGTGATGCGATCTTTGAGAAGGTTTTTGGTTTCACCAATATAGGCAGAGTTGCAATTAGGAGTTCCGCAAGGGACTCTATAAACAATTTTTGAACGGTGGTCTGTTGGTATACTGTCTTTAAGTCGGCTGTAAATATTGGAGAGTTTGTAGTGGGATTTTAAAGCAAGTCTGAGGTTTGGATAGAAGGATTTTAATGATTTTTTAATTTTTTCTGAAAGAGAGGGAATGTAAGGTACGGATCTATATAAGAGAGTTGGTGATGATGATGGAGTAGAAAGAGAGGTTAATTGAGGTTGAGACTGATTTCTGTAGTTATTTATAAGTTTGTTTATGATCACGGTAGGGAAGTTATTGGCCAGGAGAATTGTCTTTATGCGGTTAATGTTGATGTCGTGGAAACGGGGATCGGAAAGGAAAAGGCTTCGGTGTATAAGATTTTTAGCAACGTTAAGTTTTTGATGATGGGGATGTTGGGAATAAAAGTTTAATAGTCTGCCAGAGTAAGTCGGTTTTGTGTACCAGTCAGTGGATATTGTGTTATTAGGGTTTCTAATGATGAGGAGGTCAAGAAATGGGAGGGAATTGTTAGTTTCGGATTCAGCGGTAAAATGTAGGCGGGGGTGGTAAGAGTTAAAGGCTAAAAGTATGTCAGTAATTTTGTCGGGGTTAAGAACAAGGAGGAGGTCGTCTACGTATTTTTTAATAAGAATAATATCCTCAGGAAACTGAGGGATTATCAAATTTAGTAAATCGTTAAGGACAATATTGGCGAGGTCAGGGGCGAGAGGATTTCCCATAGCCAGTCCTGAAATTTGATTAAAGAACTGTCCATTGAATGTAAGGTATCCGGAATTGCAACAAAGGTTGAGGGATTCTAGGTATGAAGGGCAATTAAGTGAGGTATGGGGTTCAATAGAAGACCAGTTATCTTCGATGATACATAGGGCTTTATCTATAGGAATATTGGTAAACAAGCTTTCTACATCAAAGGAAACAAGGATGTAATGTTCCGGAATAATGAAGGATATTAATTGTTCGCGGAGAATAAAAGAATTTTGGATATCGTAAGGATTGTTGTGACTAAGATGTTGTAAAGAGGGTAGTAAGAATTTACTGAGGTTAACAGAGGGTGAGTTGATATTCGATGTGATAGGGCGGAGGGGGATACCTGGTTTATGAATTTTTGGGAGTCCATAGAAGCGAGGAGCAACGGAATTATAGGAAATAAGGTTTCTATAGCTGGGATAGTTTATAAATTTTGAATCTAAAAGAGATTTCAGGTGTTTATTGAATTTAGTTTTAAGTGAAGGGGTGGGATCGCGGGATATAGGAACATAAGTGGATCTATCGGAAAGGAGAATGTTCATTTTGTCATTATATTCGGAACGGTCCATGATTACAGTCTTGTTTCCTTTGTCAGTTCTGGTTACTATGATGTCGTCAAAACTTTCAGAACATTCCTTAACCCTTAACCATTCCTTTGATTTTGATAAAACATCCATTCTTGCCACTGTTCCCAACCATGACAAACGACTCATTACAGAATGCATTTACATACAACTAGAACCCCTTCCTGTTAATCAAAAGACTGACAAACATAACTTGTCACTAGCTTATTCCCAAATATTAAATTTAATAAAGCATCCCTAGCTCATTTTTTAAACAACCATCTGATCATCTCTTCATAATTTTATTTTTATTTATTTATTATCAATTTTTTATTTATATATTTATTTAATTTTCGTACTCCCCTTTTTTATTTATTTATTTGTTTACCTACTAGATTACTGTTTATTTATCATTTCCTTCGACAGCTCCTTATCGTCATTCGTTATTACCTTATCATCATTCATCATTTATTATCGTCATCCGTTATTACTTAAAATCTTTTAATCTTTACCTCGTCACTATTTCTTACAATTTTATCAAATACTCATAAGTAATAACTCAAGTACTCTCAAGTAATGACTTTTGGCTACTTTTTAACAATCGAATCAGTAAACATAACTTAGCTTCTTGGAATTTTCCTAACGGACATTCTAGTTCTCATATTTTCCGTTCCACGCAATGAGCGTTTTTTAAACTGAGAAACATCACTTCGTAGGCAGAGCGTGCACGTCATGTAAGTATTTTTTCTTATTTATAAGGGTCTTTTTTCATCCCCCATTTCTTTCTCCCCCTTTCCATACTCATATATTTCTCCGTTACATATCCTGACATATAATTATTAGTTTAATATTACATTATTTTAAAATTTAAATTATTATTTTTTATTCATACTGTTTCTCTTTTGTAATGACTATATTTTTTTATATATTACCTATACTCTTAACTATGTTTTTAATATATTACCGTCATATATCAACTCATAATTGTTAATATTTAAAATTTTAATTGTTCACATATTTTTCCTTTATCATTTTTTTTCATTTACTGAGTCTCTATTTATATATTCTCATTACAATATTATCATCTCAATTATGTCTACTTCCATACTTTATAACTATCATCTTAATTTTGTTTATTTCCATACTTTATAACTGTCACCTTATTTCCATACTTTATAATTGTCATCTTATTATCATTTTACATTTAATATTATTTATGTTCCCATAATTTATTACTGTCATATTATTATTATATACCTAACGCATTATTAAGTCTAATTACATTGGTTGTTATCTTGTTTCTTTTAGCCCTGATGAAGGCCCACATTGTAGGCCAAAACGTCGGCGCATAATAAAAATAACTCTTATTTTTAATTGTGTGGTTTTAATTTATGACCGCACCCCCAACCATCTTCCTCATCTTAAAAAAATACGTTTTTTTTTTGGATGAAAGCTTCCCCCTCAAATGAAGAAAATACGGATCTAACATGCAAAGGAGTTATGATAATATACAATGGTTATGTTAAAAAGATAAAACGATGTTACTGAATAATTTGGCTACTTGGTACTGGTAAGTTATTGTAACATAGAGTAAATAAAATTGATATCTGACATGAAATAATAATCTTTTATTTATCATAAACAGAGTAGCTCATTGCATTGTATTCACCTGTATTTCTTTTATATAACCTCAACATAGTCACTATCAACATCTTTCGTAATTTGTAGCAATTTTAATTTAAATTATTTTATTTATCAAATTGAATTCAACAAACCGGAAACAAAGATAATGAAGTGTAGTTTTTGTTATACTTTTTTAATGTGTCTCGATTATAATTAGTAGACTGAATTACATTATTATGATAACATACTAAATATTATAATTAGTAGACCGTTAATAATTACTGAAAGGAATGAGTACGGATGGCACTCAGTAATTTCCTCACCGCCACTTCGACTAATTCCTTACAGTTTTTCAATTTTTGTTTTTATTTTTACGAAAGAAAATTTAACTTTCAACAATATTTTGTGTTTTTTTATCTTTATATTCTTGGAATAGTGGGTGATTGTCACAGTCACTTCCACTGCATACAATGCAAGTGGGTGAGAAATACAAACCACTTTTTCTGCAGCCAGACGTTGAACCCTATTTTACAAGAGCAAAATGTAATTTTTAAGACGTTCATTGGTGCTGCAACTGGCGTCATTTTGATTGGTTTCAATTAATTATCTAATTTACCAACCTCAATTTTCGGGTATTATTTTTTCATTGTTGAAATTGCAGGTACACTCTTTTAATATGTCGTTTTGCAGCATCCTTTGTTGGAGGTAATGAGCTGAGTTGTACGCTCTTGTCTTTTGAACCTAAGCTAATAAAACACTTGTATCATTCACGTTTTGGGCAGTTTTAGCTCCATACGTAGCGAGGATATTATAAATACCTCCATTAAAAATATTTCTTCACTTTGTTCTTGAATCATAAAAGTTTCACCTGCTGCACGTAATTTATGATCATTATTAAAAAATTTAATAAAATTATTTTTTTCCTTATTTTAAATATCAGATATGTCACATCCAGTGAATGCATGAATGGAAAAGAGACGATTTTAGGTAATATTTGGATATTTTATTAACAAGGTTTTGTTGGATAAACTCGTGGCAATACATTATTTTTGACTAGTTTTAAGTTAAGATTTCTATATCATCAGATGCTAAAGCCATCAATATCACTAAAACATCAATGTCCTCTGCAACAACGAACAAATCATGGAAGGAACTATCAAGAGCTGATTGTACAATTAAACGATCTGCATCACTTTCTGCTTGACTCCATTCAAATTTTCAGCCACTTTTTCTTGAAAAGATTCATAAATCTATTTTTATTTTTGCTGTTTCCTAAAAAATTCTCTTTACTTTTATTCATGTGAATGTAGTATGAATGTTGTACTTTATCACTACTAAAAATGTCCTAGATTGGACAGATTGTAATATTACTCAATAAAGAATAGTTTCTAAAAAAAAAAAAAAACTTTTATTCAGATATCTTCATATATCTTTTTCAAACAAATTATCGATTAAAGTATTACTAATATATCTGCGATATCTCTCGGACGCTTTATTTCCATCATTATTGTATCCTTCAAAAACAACTTTGACGTTGGTACCATAGTTATTACTTAAATATCTGATATACTGTTGATAAATACCCATAAACTTTTGATTTTTTCCCCCTATTTTAATCTATAAAGTAACATACCACCATCGTTAATGTCAAAAAAAAAAAAAAATGTAACATCATTAACATTCGTTTCACATGTTGTTGAAGAATATCGTATAGCGTTGGTTTCGTTTTTTTTTCATTCCAGTGTTATCAAAAAGTGAAAGAGGATAGGGAGCTACAATATAGCTACAATATAGCTACAATATTGACCAAGTCCATCATTACTCTTTTTCAAAAAGCATAAGCGTCGGAAAATTAGATTTGGATCTACAGCTACTTCACTATTATTAACTCTAATTTTACTGTTCATGCTCAATAGAGATTTATTTGTATCTTTTATTGTCATTTTTATATCTTTAAAGTTCAAACCTTTCATGTTTTTTTCTTGAATTAATTCCTATATGAAATGGTTTATAACAATCAATAGTGACTGTTTTAAGAAACTATACTTCATTAATTTAACAAACAACCAGTTATACAACTTACCTATTTATGAAATACATAGTAAGAGAATGTATTGCGATCCTGAAAATTTGCAAATTCGAGTTTAATACATATTTTTTTGTTTACATGTTTTTATATTAATACATACATAAATACATGTTTTAGGGTCCCCTGAGCCCAAATAACCAAGTCGCGCAAAAAATTACGTGTTTTTGTGTGCGTGTGCGTGTGTGGTAAGTCTAGTGCCAAAACGAAAAGTTGTACGAAACTGAAATTTCCTATTTAAGACAACTATACTATAACAACTATACTTCCGAGACGTTACGGCAACATTTTATTCAAATCGGCTCACCGCAAGATCAACTTATACTATGCATTTTTCACCTTTATACGACGATTTTTATTAAAATTCCCCGCAGTGATGTAAAATTTAATGGGCTTTAATGCCATGTAAGCTTTATTCTGATTGATATAGTCTGACAAGGCTTAATTGCCGATAGTTAAAATTTTCTTCTTCTGAAGTACCTCTAATTTTGTAGATTTGAATAAATTAACAATATCATCTTGTTAGCATTGATAAAAAATGGATAAATATATATTCGTTCGAAAATATTAGGCCGTTCTACAAAAGAAATCATGGATATATTTTTTTTTACCATTTATTTAATTTCCAGTCATCGCAACGTTTCAGCCTCTAGGGCCATTTTCAAGCTTCTGTATCAATTAAAGTTTTATTGCATTTTTACGTTTTTAACATCTAATATCAACACATAATAAATTACTTTTAATAATTATGTCACCTGCCATGCATATCCATGTTACATATCAATTCATTTCACCGCTTATCACCAGCGTCGTCAAAACTTTTAAAATTATCATTTTTCGAAAATACCTGTACTCAAAAATATCATATTATATTTCATCATTAATTCAAAAAAAAGGATCTATTTATTCTAAAAGACATTTTCATTAACTTACATAACAGTTTGCGGGCCGTCTTATATTGATATGTAACAAATATTCAACCAAAAGAACAATTACGACAATGATGAGAAAAGTAGTAGTTGAACGAATTGGATATCCAACGAAAGAAGAAAAGAGCAAAAATATTTGTCCAAGCAGGTTTTTGTGTTTTTGAACATGAGAACAGTAATATAGTTGTATAATGTACCCTTGCAAAGCTAAACATTTTTCAAAAAATATTATGTCATACATAAATTTCAACGAACCAGATTTTTATGCATTGTATGTTTATGAATATTACATTTTGATCGTTTATTTTATACAATTTTGTATGTTCGTACTCTTAGGAGTAAACTGTCAAGTAATTTATCAATCCCAATGATTGATTTAAAGTTCACGCTTAAGCTACTTTCGTTTTAAAACGTATAGTTAATAAGAGTATTAATGTTCATTTGTATTAAAATGTTGTTAATATTATGATTATTATCGACTTTAAATAACCAGGCTCTATTTGAAAGTGGATTTTCTCGAAAATAGATAAATAAAGCAATCTATCTAGCTTCCTTGATACAGCGAAACGAAAAATATTTCATTTTCAATAAAAAGAGGCCTGACAAACTTTTAACTTTATGTAAACCGAATTCGAAGAAAGTGCTCTTCCTAGGAGGGTAACTGTAATAAACTACATTTTACAAGTGAGTGATGATAAAAAAAAACCCAAACCACAGTTTTTGCTAACTGCATCACGGTAAGCCTGGAAGAGAACTGAAAAGAAGGTGGTTTAGAGAGGTTAGATTACTCACCCCGGTAGACCGGAGCTCTCCATCTTGTTGGCCAGCTCCACGTCTTTGGAGTAGACATCGAACTGCCACTGGCGCTGGCCTAGGACCCCGGCTAGCACTGCTCCCGTGTGGATACCCACTCGCATGTCTACCGGCGAGTTAGTCTTCTGCTGCACGTATCTGAGGGAAAGAGGAAAATAATATACTTATAACAAATAACTACTATACTAAGCTACAATATGTTCCACTTAACTATACAGGCTTTCTCATCATATTGTGAGAGCGGATACTAGACGCTCAGAGGAACAAAAAAGTTCACATCACCCACAGTCTCATTGTCAATAGTTAGGTCATTGCTGTGATCTATAGTCTCTCTAATCCTTGACGATTGGACCATAGGTCATATGTAGTTAAATGGAATCTAGAAACCGCCGATGAATCAGAAGTAATATACCACCAAATAAAAGAAGCTGTACACAAGGCTGCTACTGAAGCATTAGAGGAAATAAGAGCAGCCCCAAGGAGAAACAATTATTAGTGGAACGAAGAAATGGCATGGGGAGTGGATGAGAAGGAAAAGTTGTATACCACATAGCTATCAAGCAGGGATCCAAATATTTTCCAGTTGTATAAAAAGGCTAATGAGAATGTAAAACATAAAAAGGCTCTAGCAATAAATAGTTTCTGGGAAAGAAAATGCAGCCTTGTAAATAGCTGCATGCATGGCCAGAGATCAAAGGTCTTGAAATCTATGAAAAACCTGAAGCAAGCTAATTCACTCGACCTTATCACACAGGATCAATGGACAAAATATTTATCTGGACTATTAAAAGCGGACCGATATCAATTTATTGCTGATGCGCTTACAATTAGCAGTGAAGATTTCGATCCAGTAACTATTGAAGAAATAGAGAAAGCACTGGGAGGAATGAAGAATGGGGGATCTTCTGGCCCAGGTAACATCTCTATCGAACTAATAAAGCACGGACCTAAGGAACTTAAACAACAGCTTGCTGATCTCATGACAATATGTATAAAAAGTGGAATTATGCCAGAAGAATGGACTGCTGGCCACATAACAGCAGTCTTCAAATAAAGAAAAGAGAAGGGATGCTGTAATTACAGAGGTATTACACAGGGCATTAGCAGCATTAGCCGTCTTTATGGTCGAGTATTAAGTATTAGGTTATTAGAAGGATGTTCCAGGAGAATACCTCAAGAACAAGCTGGCTTTCGTGCGAATAGATCATGCATCGATCGCATATTTACCCTAAAGCAATTGATTGAAAAGAAAAATACTTGTAACAGAGGGGTACATATACTTTTCATAGATTTTCAGAGAGCCTGAACATGGTGCAGACTTTGGAAATCCTTAAAAACATGGGGATTAGAAATTATTTTATTAATACCATCAAAAGCTTGTATTGTATAATGGAGCTTGAGCGAGAATACAAATGAGAAATAGGCTAACAAACCACTTTAACCAGTTTAAATATCTTGGCAGATGGATAACTGAGGATGGCAGCTCTTCCAAGGACATCCAGGACGAGAGGAAGGAGAATGATTGTAACCCTGAATTCTATGTTATGGAGCAAGCGGGTGAGTCTCCAAACCAAAAAAAGGCTATACCATTCCTTTTTGGAAGCGTCACGCTTTATCCAGCGGAAACAGGTGATTACGAAAAAGTTGCAGGCAAGACAAAGGATAAACTTATCAATGTCTGGACCTAAAAAGTTCACTTAAAAGGGCAAGGGAAGGTTTTCCTGATAGCTTAACCAAATCTGATTTTAACAAAGCAGATAATTTTCTCATTAATGCAAAACGTATTCAAGACAATGTTAAGTCACATCTAGTCAAAAATGATAAGAAAACCGTAGCAGGGATTCGTGACTATATCAACAATAAGATACGATCCCTTATGGAAATTATAGAAACATTACAATGCATGTATGAAGAAAAGAATAATAGCGTTGCCACTCAAGTGGAGATGGCAATAAATGACGCACTTTCTTCGGGGAAAATGGAAAATTCACCTAGCAGCCCACAGCCTCCGGCAAACAGGGATCTGGACACAGCTGGACCGTCGAATGCCAAGGAAACATTTCAGGTCGTGACAAGTAAAAAAAAGAAAAGAAAAACTTAAGGTGCTATAAAAAAGCGCGGGGCACAACCAGGTGCAACAAGTCCAGGAGAAACCAAAAAGCATAGCAGAAATGGTTAAATCTCTACCAAAGAAGCCCTCTCAAAACCAAAAATCCACTTACATTACCATCAGTGGGAACGGAAGAAGCCTGATAGATATAGTTAATAGGCTGCCATCACCTACAGACATTGGAGTGAAAGCATCTATAGTTCGTCCGACTAAAGCAGGCTCTGTCTTGGTTCGCGTTGAAGATAGTGCTGATGCCACAAAGATGATAGGTTGACAGAGTCTGCGGGCCCAAGGACTACAAGCCAAACTGGCTCTGAGGAAAAAACCTAGATTGGAAGTTCAGGGTGTCCCCCATACTTGGAACTCATCGGAGTTAGTTAGATTTTTATGGGGAAAAATACCCGACCAGTCGACTCCCACTCCACTGGTCATGGACGATCTCCGACCCCTATTTTCTTCAGTCGCTAGAAATGGATTCACAAGGAATTGGGTGATGGAGGTGCACCCAATGGTTCGATTCTTGCTCTTGGACATAGGAAAATTAGATGGGGAATGGTGGAATATAACCTTTAATGACTACATGGATGCTCCTCGATGCAGTAAATGTCAGGGCTACGGTCACACCAAAGCGACATGTACAGCTAATGCTGTTGTTTGCATTTGGTGCGCAGATAGTGGTCACATCATTAAGGACTGCCCAAAGAAAAATGAACAAGCAAGCCCTACATGCATTAACTGCGAGCGGGCGAATGCTCCTGAAGGCCAAAGAGCGCATAAGGCTGGCAGCCGTGACTGTCCTGTGCATTTAAAGTGGGCAAATGAGGTAGCCAAAAGAACCTTTTATGAATAAAATCACCATTCTCCAGCTCAACATGGGTCGCCGGCGTTTAGTAGCAGACGAACTTCGAGCTCTCTGCCACCGCTACGATGTCTTAGCAATCCAGGAACCGAGCTGCCGTGGGAACATGGTCACGGGGTTTGGCCTCACATCGAGAGTTATAGCTCTGAGCAGTAGAGAGAGGAGGCCCAGGGCTGCAATAGTGGTGAATAACCGCAACCTCGATGTGATGGATCTGAGGCAGTATACTTCGGCGGATATTGTTGCATCTTACATTAGGTGGGGCAACCTCGCGTTTACGATGGTGTCATCGTACCTACCTGATGGAAGTGATATCGGAGATGACATATCCGCCATGGAGATGATCGCCAATAATACAAGGAACTTGATCATCTGCTCAGATACCAACTTCTGGAACTCGGTCTGAGGATCTAATCGGACGAATCGAAGAGGCTTTTAACGGCGAGTTTATTTCACAGTGCCTGTTGGTCGTTATGAACAATCCCTCTGCAAATCCTACCTTCAGTAGTGCAAGGGGGCAGAGTTGGATAGACGTGACAATGGCAACACCTATGCTGGCGAACCGCATTGTTGATTGGACCCTCCGATCTGAGACGAGTTCCGACCACCAAGCGATAGTCTTTAGACTTTTGGAAAATACGTAAAGTTCCCACGGTATCGATAAGGGTTTCATGACCCGAAGGGGAAATTGGGATGCCTTTCGGTCTACGCTGGAGGGAAAAATAGTGGATGAAGAATGGGATGCGGCCGAGACTGATCTTACCGATGACTTGGATTGCAGAGTATCCAGGATCACTGAGGTCATCCGTTATGTGGCTGAGGAGACCCTTCAGCACCGGAAGGTGAGAGCTCGTCCTGTCCATGGTGGATGCCGGCCTTAACAATTATGAAGAGATAGCTCTACAAGGCCCGGCGATCGTACCAGAGGTGTAGATGTGACGTGACGCGCGCTACACTTCGAGACGAGTATAAGTCACAAGCCAGGGCTTACCGAAACGCAATGCGTTTAAGAAAGCGGAAATCGTGGGACGTTTTCATCATCAAGGAGTCCTCCAAGAATCCTTGGGGTATCCCATACAAAGTAGCCTTGGGTAAGCTTACTTCACTGCAAGTAATTGCAGCGTCGAAACACGATACTGCCCAAGCAACCACCCTTGAATAGGCGGCAAAGATATTTATTTCGGAGACCTACCCCAGAGATGATCCTTCTCAGGATGGCAAGGACGATTGTTTTATTAGACGCACTACGATATGCCCACCTGTTACGGACTTATGCCTACCATGGGACGTAAGTTTCGTATTTCGTAAATTCGCCGGCGTTTAGTAGCAGACGAACTTCGAGCTCTCTGCCACCGCTACGATGTCTTAGCAATCCAGGAACCGAGCTGCCGTGGGAACGTGGTCACGGGGTTTGGCCTCACATTGAGAGTTATAGCTCTGAGCAGTAGAGAGGAGGCCCAGGGCTGCAATAGTGGTGAATAACCGCAACCTCGATGTGATGGATCTGAGGCAGTATACTTCGGCGGATATTGTTGCATCTTACATCAGGTGGGGCAACCTCGCGTTTACGATGGTGTCATCGTACTTACCTGATGGAAGTGATATCGAAGATGACATATCCGCCATGGAGATGATCGCCAATAATACAAGGAACTTGATCATCTGCTCAGATACCAACTTCTGGAACTCGGTCTGAGGATCTAATCGGACGAATCGAAGAGGCTTTTAACGGCGAGTTTATTTCACAGTGCCTGTTGGTGGGATCTCCGTGTTGCTGTGGATGGAAAAAAGACTGGTCGTGCTCCAGGTTCAGACTCCATTGACTCGGCAATTATAAAGAACAGTATCCCCTATATCGATGATAGATTGCTATCATTATTCAATGATTGCTTTGATAGGGGATACTTTACAAAAAACCGGAAGATTGCTGACATAAGGCTCCTGTACAAAGGAGGAACCAAAGACAGGCAAAAATCAAAGTCTTACAGGCCGATATGCCTTCTACCGGTAATGAGCAAAATTTTAGAAACTCTAATTGCCTCAAGCCTACGACTGGTCTTTTTGCGAGCTGCCCATCCACGGCAGTATGGATCAACCAAAGGAAGGGGAACCGAAGATGCTCTACTGAACATACGCCGGGACGTCGAAGGAACGGCTGAGAAATATGTTTTGCTCATTCTGTTCGACATATCCTCCGCCTTCGACAGCGTGTGGTGGCCAAGCGTACTCCAGCAGTTGCACAAATATGAAGCTCCCAGCAATTTGTACGATCTCATGAGGAGCTACCTGCAGGACAGGGCTTTAAGGATAAGAGGCAACTTCTATGAAGTAGAAGATACTATGGAAAGAGGTTGCCCACAAGGCTATGTTCTTGCTCCTGCATTGTGGAAATTGGTGTTTGACGAGTTGCTGGGAGTACAAGAAGAAAATCGGTTCCCCGCAACGGCATATGTAGACGATCTGGCCGTATTGGTGGCCTCGAATAGTAGAGCTGGTCTGAAAGAGTCAGGTGAACGGTGTGCCAACCTAGTAAGCAGACGGGGCGAGAGGAAAAAGTTGAAGATGGCCACAGCCAAGACTCAAACTATTCTCTTGCGAGGTGCGACTGACAGGGCCCATCCTATAACTTTAAATATTCAAGGAGCCAATATTCGTCCAAGTGAGGTTGTTACCTACCTTGGCATTAGGATTGCTTCAAAGTTCAACGTCACGCCTCACTTGGACCACTTAAGAAGTAGGGTGGGCTTGACTCTTAATGGCCTCAGCCGTAAAGGGAGCGCTTTTTGGGGCCTCAAGAACCCAGCAACATTGGCTATTTACAAAGGAGTGGTTTTGAGTATCCTGAGGTACGCATCCCCAGCATGGAGTCAGAATATCTTGCACCGACAAAAAAGTAAGTTGGCCACGATCCAGCAAATTGCTCTACACCGGGTCACCAGAGCGTTTAGAACAGTGTCTCATGAGGTGGTGCAGGTAATAGGAGGAGAGATACCAATAGACCTTCTCCTAAGAGAAGACTATTACGTACATAAAATCAAGAGAGAAGGTATGCCGGATCTTCCAGAATACCTTAGAGTGAGGATCAACTTAGAACCCAGCAAATGGAAGATAATTCTCCGGGAGATCACGATAGAGGAATGGAACGGTCGGTAGGTGACGACGCCAAAAGGTGCTGATCTAAGGAAGTATTTCCCCACCGTCGGGTCAAGACTGGAAAAAACATGGATCCTCCCGGACTACTGGGTTTCAAAGTTCCTCACGGGGTATGGGGACTTTCGAGCAAAACTTGCTAAGCATGGGAAACAAATCAGTCTCCTACGCCCCAGTTGGGTGTTCCGGAGACCGCCGAGCATATTCTCCTTGCCTGCGCCGCTTATGAGACACTAAGAACGAATCTTCTGAAGATTCGTTCTGAAGCCTCTACATCCTCGCGGAGAGTGACATTCCTCATCTAGTAACCAAAGAAAACTACCCGTACTACAAAGCATTCGTGTACGGGTGGAAAGAATGTGTTGGTCCAAGTCACTGCACGCTGGGTAAGGGAGAAGAATGAAGAAGGCTGCCGAACATTTGAACTAACTTTGAAGACACAAAGCAGCTGTGGGTTGTATCTTGGTACTTCCTACAGCTGCAAGCACCCGTATTGCCTTCAAGGCAGGGCAGGGTTTAAATAAATAAACAGGATCTAGTATCTGTTTTGTGTATGACGAGACATTTATCCTGTGTATGTTATGTTTTAGGAACCCCTGAATCCTAAAAAATGTCTATGAGTGTATGTGGCCAATCTAGGTCCTACCGCTAAGTTGTATAAAACATAATATATATAATATATATATATATATATATATTATATATATATTTATTTAGGAGCTTGTATCCTTCATATGTTACAGCAACCTTTTCAAAAAAATTGGCTGACCGCAAGGTGAAAAGTCTCAAGTCTAAAGTAAGGACTTTTATTTCTCACCTTTTTACGATTAATTCTTACTCACAATTTTTTTTTCCTCAGGCACGACAAGCTGTGTAAGCCCTAGGCCTCGTGGTGTAATCTCCTGGGAGAATTTACTCACAATTCTCGATGAAGATTTTACAGAATAGGATCATCACTCCCTATCCCTATTTTTTTGAGTTACCACCATTTGGCTGACGGGAGGCTCCCTGAGGTTCAACTATGATCAACACCATATTATTTATTTTACTCAATTTATTAATTTCCCCTTCACCTATGTGGTTCATTGCTGTATTCTGTGCGCTATGTTCTTGATGACACTCGAGCATTGGCTTCGTTTTAAATAATAGAATAGATGAATTTATTTCTCCTCATCAAATGCCTTGTGGCAAAAGAAGGATTATAATTATGTAAAGACTACTGTTATGAAATACTATTTTGTATATTGTATGTTTTGTTTTGTTTGATAAAAAAATGGAGGAATGAAAAACAGAAATCTTCTCTCTGAGAATTTCCCGGATCTTTTTGTCCATTTGTTGGTTCAATGTAGCAAAGATGATGGAGCCTAAGACCACACATTTTCCAATCCACTCAGTAGATATTAGAAACAAAATAAAAATAGCTTTACTGAAACGAAGGTTCCATGCCGGTACAACCAAGTGTTGCCTACACAGGTTCGTCCAATGATCACCGTTCAAGGCCAAGCCCTCTGGATCAAACTTGACATAACCCTCGGACTCCTACCAGTCGGTTCAGCGCATACGAACGTTTTTAGAAATCGTTCTTCACACACCATTCCACGTAGTGCAACCTTTTGAATCCATCAGTGGCCTCTCCTCTCTTTGTACCAAATATTTTAAGGGTTATCTTATTGTAGACATCCTTAGGTAGGTAGACCTGAGAGAACTTACCGTGCCCGATTTGGAGCCGGCAGAGGACCACTTCTTCTCTCCTTGACCTTCTATAGCTAGTTTTCCAACGGGGAATATCATTTTTCGTTTTGTGTAGCTTCAAGTTGATTATATTCTACTTTGAACTCCACTTCTCTCTCTGCCTTACCTAGTCTTTAATAGGGATATTATCCACTTTTGCAGCATTTGGCGCGGTTGAAAGTAAAGCTGAGTTGGCAACATCGGTTGGTTCGTAGCCATATGGTCTGTGCGGGGACCCATATGATTGCAATCGTGACTCATATTTTGTATGTGTTGTATTTCTGTCATTACTGGATGATGAATCTCGATTTATTTATTGCTTTTAAAACACTCATTGGGTCGGTTACATAAGCAGACTGTTCCCAAGATCTGAACCGATAAACTAGTTGCATTATAGTGCAAAACTTTCGTAGTACTCTTTGTAAATGGTATAATTGTTTTGCTATGTTAGTGGAATTACATAAACGGAATAAAAGAGGATTGAGACAGTGAACATGGACAATAGAAGAACATAAGGCGAGGGACAAAGAGGTAAAAATTGCAAGCGTTAACCGAGAGGTAGGAGCTAGGAAGGCAATAGCTCCCTAGGCCCACTTCATTACAGCATTGTATCCTTACCCCATTCTATTAACTGTATTTCTCTCTGCAACGTGTCTCCTCAGCATGTTACCTTTTACTTTTATTAACAATATGGGACTATAATAATCGAATAAGAAAAAAAAAATTATCCTGGCCTCAAACTTTGAGATTTCACGTTTCAAGATGGGTAAAATCCAAATATCGAATTGAAATATCTGCCTGCCAACCCTCCTTCTTGTATTCCATCTATTCGAAAAAAATATTAAAAATCGAACATATTAGCCTGCTTTGTGGATTTTCGTGTAACACAATGACATTGTAGCGAACTGATTTTTCTTACCCCTATTATTACCAGAAAACAATGCATCCTTTCTTAATTAAGTAATGAACTTTATTGCCTAAATATCCATCTAATAAAAAAAAGGAAAAAAAAAAACCTGTACCTCTGCAAACCTTGAAGGTTCTTTGGTTAAGTACTTATAGAGATTCGAACTTATCCCTTGCAATAATGTAACTAGATCTGGATCTCGCTCAGCCGCCATATTTTTACTATTTTCGGATACCCACTTTATATAGGCAAGATATGCCCAAGGGGAATATCCAATGTACAGGAGCTAAGAAAAAAACCTTTCTACCCCTCAAGTCTTGAAGGAACCCCGATGATGACCTTCAATGTAGGTCAAAACGTATGCGAAGCAATAATAGTTGAAGACTTGACCGTTCCCCGAACTATTTTCTTTCTGGAGACACCATATATTTTTTATTTCAATCCATCTGAAGATAATAAATTTTTTTTATTAATTCGCTCAATTTTTTTTATTTCAAAATGAAGCAAAAACAGTGATGGCTTGATGAATGAGATTCGGCTACAAAGGGCGTGAGGACAGCGAATCCCCCAGACCGTGTAATCAACTCCCAAAATAGTCTCCCGTCCCCCTCATACACACATTCACACATTTTTACCATAAAGACCTTTTGTTGGGGAAATCAATCATTTTAATTCATGAAAAAATCAATTAAAAAACAGAAATTTATCTTGTTAGAATATAATTAGAAGTCTCTAGTCCTCTTCATTAAAAAAAAAAAAAGTCTTGTTTACAAAAATTAATGACAACCCTGACGTTTCTGTTCTTAGAAAAAAAAATATGAAATAAAATAAAAAGTGTGACGAACCGCGTTTCTTCAACATGAATAAGTACTAATAAAACAAAGTTTTCTTACAAACAATACCATATTAAAACAAACGCTGCAAATTATTACACAGTGGTTTGTTTTTTCCAAATAATAATATTAGGGTATAACTGTTTGTATAGCTGTTAATAGACAATTAAGTAATATGAACAGCAATAATTCAAAGGATCATATCATATCTCTTCCACTGATTTAAAAACGCAATATCTAAGCTAGTCGTTAATCAATTTCAATGATTCTTTTTTCATTTGGTCGAAATTTAATTCTATATGAAATGGTACAAAAACAAAAAAAAGTATTTATTTATTAATTAGAAGAAACGATTTTTTTTTCTTTATTCGGATTCTTCGCATCTTGAAACGTAAGCTCTCAAATTTTGAGGAGAGTTTATTTTTTGTTCTATTGATCGATTAAAAAGGTTAATTATTGAAAATAATAAACCATAAGCATTTATACAGGTCTGAGTTACTATTTCCTTTTCTTTTTTCCGATTTTCATTCAAGTAATTAAAAAAAAAATTCCTGATTCCCGAACACCTTACATTTTATCTTTATCAGAAATAATAACCGAGTTATCAGAGAACAACATCTCTTTCAAGTTGTCGCTTAAACATTTGAGATGATTTAAAAAAAAAAAAAAATCTTGCACTTTGTCTTGATCTCGAAAATATTTTGGATTTTTCTCTATCTTCAATAATAACCGATTTTTGGTGCAACTACATCGATTATAATTTGTTACTTGAATATACATATTATTTTTTTTGTTTGTTATTTATTTACTTATTCTAAAACTCTATACATACTTTTCTCTATCGTCAAAAAGTTATGAGCGTATTTATGCGTAAAAAAAAAATCTTTTCTTTTTTATCTTTTATATAATTATTCGGTTAAAAAACACTATTGAACTTTTTTCTATCTTCAAAATAACGTAGTTAGAAGCGTATATATGAGCGAGGTTTCATTTGTTTTTTATTTCCGTTAAAAAATGGAATTCGAAAATGTTCACGATCGCAATACTTTCCCTTACTATATATCCCGTATATAGATAGGTAAGTGAAAGCAAAAATAGAACAAAAACTACACTTCATTATCTTTGTTTGCGGTTTGTCGAATCCAATTTGATACATAAACTAAATTAAATTAAAATTACTACAAATTACGAAAGATATTGATAGTGACTATTTTCAATGAGGTTATATAAAAGAAATACAGGTGAATAGCAATGAGATATTCTGTTTATGATAGATAAAATATTATTATTTCATGTCAGATATCAATTTTATTTACTATATGTTACAATATTTCATATAAATTGGAATAGTATCTTTGCCAATTAGTTTAGTTAAAATGATTTTGCTTCCAGATGGTTAGACATTTTTTATTGCCATTCAAATGAGTACTTATATTTTTTCTGGAAACGTATAGTAATATGTATTTTATGATAATAGGAACCTGGAGTGAATGTATATTTTATCCCATCCTCGTCGTTAACTAATACGTATTTTATTATAACTGGGAACGATAATGTGAATGTATATTTTATAAATAAGAACGCATAGAACAATTATAAATGGAAACTACAATTTATCAAAGTTGTTTTCAAGTGAAAATATTCCCACATTTATGTTGCAAACGTGAATATATAACACGATTACGTTAGAGCTAAAATATATCGAGTAATTTTGGGTATGCCTACTTCTATTGGATCGCTATTGTATATTTAATAGAATTAAATGACAACTTATTAGACTAATGTTAGAATTATGGTTGATGAGGAAAGTGATTTAAAAATAACTTAACCTGTTACTATAATTAATCTAATATAACTATAAATTTCTTGTTTCTAATATCGAGACACATTGAAAAATAGAACAAAAACTACACTTCTTTATCTTTGTTTGCGGTTTGGTGGATTCAATTTGATAAATAAAATAATTTAAATTAAAATAGCCATAAATTACGAAAGATGTTGATAGTGACTATGTTGAATGAGGTTATATAAACGAAATACAGGTGAATAGCAATGAGCTATTCTGTTTATGATAAATAAAACATTATTATTTCATGTCAGATATCAATTTTATTTACTCAATGTTACAATAACATACCAGTACCAAGTAGCCACATCCAAATTATTCAATAACATCGTTTTATCTTTTAAACATAACCGTTGTATATCAACATTGCAACTGATAACTCATAGCGGGTCATTCAAAAAAGTACTTATAATTTTTCTGGAAACGTATAGTAATATGTCTTTTAATATGACTGGAAACTATAATGTGAATGTATATTTTATAAATAAGAACGCGTAGAAACAATTAACACACACTTACACTTTTAATTAATAATCACATGTTTGAAGATATGGGAAGGTTACTGGGATGAGAACCAGTGTTGCCACAAATAAACAGAATAGTAATAAAAACTATCGTATCATTTAAGTTTGACTAAATAACTGGTACTTACGAAGTTTGATCAAAGTCGGTTCAGTAATTTCAGAGTTTATCGCGAACAAACATTGTGACACGAGATTTTTATATATATATATATATAAATATGCACATAATAACGTTAAAACCATTTATTATTTGAATTAAAACCACCATTACTAGACCGACAATTTACGAGCGAAATTCACCCATGATATTTCTATATAGGCCTCTACCTTACAATCCACACCTATCTGAAAATTAAAAAAAATCCTTTAAAACTTCATCTCCTGTCTGTCTTAAAGCTAGTATTAAAGACCCAGAAAAAACTTGTCTACCTTTTCACCAATAATAAAGATCCTACCACTCCTGAATATCGTTTAAAAAATACCTTATTCAAATTTCAGCGTGGGTGTAAACTCTCCGAAAGCTCCATTACTTTTAATTATTCTTTTAAATTTGAAGACTGTTCCATTTTATATTCCGTTCCTAAACATAGGAAAAGACTCATTGCTGAATCCGTTCCCATTAACCACCAATCTAATCCTGTTAATCACAAAACCGACTAACAATGTATCTCCTCCACCTATAGTTACATACATACATATATATATATATATATATATATATATATATATATATATATATATATATATATATATAATATTTTTTTTTTTTTTTTGCTATTTATAACTGTATTAACAAAACAATCTGGTATGCGCAACACATGACTTTCACTTACCACCGTTATTTATATCAATTTAAGAATTTTGAACCAATTTAGAAACGAAATATACCATTACAAATTGTTAAAGAATTATTTATATTGGATTTTAATAGAAACATATTTTTTATTAAATAATCTATTCTATTATTATTTACGACAATCAGTTTGTTTTATCGGCATTTCATCACTCTCCGTTAACTTTTACAATAACATGTTTTTTTTGTTTTGGTTTTTTTCTCCGGGGTTCTGCAATGATGTCACATCCCGGTCCTCAGTACTCCGCCTCTCCAATAATCTCGATCATTCCAGTCGTCCTCAGTCAGACCTCTGGCTGCCATATCCCCTATTACCTCTTCTATCCATCTTTCCCGAGGTCTTTCCCGTTTTCTCCTCTTGGGTGGGCAGTATTCAATCCATCGAAGAGGCCAACGTGCTTCATCCATTCTCATAATGTGCCTATACCACATCAGCCTTCTTCTACTAATTTCTTCGAGAATGGTGAGCTCGGCGTCCACTCTTTTGATTATTGGGGCTTTACAATAGCATGTGCAAGATGTTACTGAGTCTGTAGTTTTTATCTATTATTATTACTATTCTAAATGGTTGAAAAATATTTTTTTCTAAAACAAAATTTGTTTAACTGCGGCAACACTGGTTCCCAGTAACCTTCCCATATATTTACATATGTGATTATTAATTCAAATATAAGTGTGTGTTGATAGTTTTTATGTGTTATTATTTATAAAATACAGATTCACTCCATAGTTTCCAGTTATAATAAAATAGATATTAGTTGACGACGAGAATGGGATAAAATATACATTCACTCCATAGTTTTCAGTTATAATAACATTCATATTACTATACGTTTCCAGAATAATTATAAGGCTCATCTGAATGACAATCAAATTTATAACCATCTGGAAGCAAAACCATCTTAATTAAATTAATTAGCAAAGATACTATTCCAATTTATAAGAAATATATTTAAGCATATTGAGTATCATATCCATGTTTTGCGTGTGGGTTTCCATAGACACATTTGTTTTAAAAAATAATTCAGAGTGTTAATCTTCCGTTAAAAAAACATAAAAGGGCTCATTACTGGATCTTAAAAAAAAAAGTAATTCCTGTATGAAGGCTTCAACCACAATTGAAGAAAATACATCTATATGCATCTAAGTTGCAATGATGATATACAACGGTTATGTTTCTGATAAGGACGTTACTAACCTAACCAATTATTTATATCATTATCATTTAAAACATACGTTAAGTATTAATGTCGATTAAAGCCTTTAGAAATCAAGGTTATTCTCATTTATACAACAGTTTCAAACGATGGTATAGAATAATTTGGATGTGGCTACTTGGTACTGGTATGTTATTGTAACATTGAGTAAATAAAATTTATATCTGACATGAAATAATAATCTTTTATTTTTCATAAACAGAATAGCTCATTGCTGTTCACCTGTATTTATTTTATATAACCTCATTCAACATAGTCACTATCAACACCTTTCGTCATTTGTAGCAATTTTAATTTAAATTGTTTTATTTATCAAATTGAATTCGCCGCAACACAAACCTAATGAAGTGTAGTTTTGTTCTATTTTTTCAATGTCTCTCGATTTCAAAAACAAGATATTTATAGTTATATCAGAATTATCATAGTAATAGGTTAAGTTGTTTTAAAATCAATTTCCTCATTAACCATAATTCCAATTTTAATCTAATAAGTTGCCATTTTATTCTGTTAAATATACAATAGCGATCCAGGAAAAGTAGGCATACCCAAAATTACTCAATATATTTTAGCTGTAACGTAATCATGGTATATAGTCACCCTTGCAATATAAATGTGATTAATATACATTGATCCAACGAGTGGGAATATTTTCACTTGAAAACAATTTTGATAAATATAATTGTAAAAATTATAATATTTATATTTCTTGAAAAATTTTTACGTCTTATAATAATGGAGTTGTTGACCGTTTTGACTATATGGTGGAGAAGTTGGTTGGGGGCGCAGCCACCAAGAAAACACACCAGTAAGAAAAAAATAAAATAAGTGTGTATTATTGCTAGTTTTTAGTTACCACATCCCCAAACAACTGCCCCATCGTATGCGTTTGATAGTTACTACTAATAAACGAATTTATGCAAATCTTAATAAAGACAAAATAAAACATTCGCGAGCAAAGCCGCGGGTTACAGCTACACTGATATTAAAAAGCTGAAGAGTTTGTTTGCTTGAACGCGGTAATCTCAGAAATAGAGGTTCGAATTGAAAAATCCTTTTTTTTGTTGGATAGTCCATTTATCGAGGAAGGCTTTAGGTTACATAACACCATGCTGCTACCAATGGGAGTGAAGAATCTGGGAAAAAAGGGAAAATTAACCTTGCATTACAATGATTCCAAATGATTTAGCTTTTAAGTTCAAAAGAATTTCATTTCCCGTTGTTATCTTTTGCCATAACAATTGATAAATCACAGGAGCAAACATTTTAAACAGGTATGAATCCATTTACGTCAAGACTGCTTTTCACACGGCCAACTATATGTCGCATTGTCAAGATCGGATTGCGGAGGAAACCAGTATGTTCTTCTGCCACATAAAGATAAAACTAAAAATATCATTCTTTTGAAAACTTCCTAATCACAATCACAGAAATTGACGCAGACGAAGTCGCGGGCAACAGCCAGTAATATAATGATTATTCAATAAAAACGCTGCAAATTATAACAGAATGGTTTATTATTTCCAAATAACAATATTAGGGTATAACTGTTTACATAGATTTGATTAAGTAATATTAAAAGCAATTATTCAAAGGATAAGATCATTTCACTATCGCAGATTTCAAAACGCTATATCCCAGCTAATTGTTTACCATTTCAAATGATTCTTTTTTCATTTTGGTTAAAATTTAAGTCAAGAATTTGGTGTTTATTAATTACGATGAACGGTTTTTTTTTTTTTTTATTCGTTATTCAGATTCTACGCGTCTAGAAACTTAAGCTCTCAAATTTTGAGGGAGGGAGGGAGGTTATTATTTTTTGTTCGATTACAAAAGTTTTTTATTGAAAATAATAAACTAAAAGCATTTATACAGGACTGTGTTACGATTCCCTTTTCTTTTCTTCCAATTTTCATTGAAATAAAATTCCCTGATTCCAGAACACCTTACATTTTACTTTCACTTACCTATATATAAAAAAAGTCCCAATTAGATATACTTCCTTTTACACCCAAACCCACTTGTCCGCAATATCTTATCTCCTTCTATTCCTGATCATCCTCCGAGGCGGCTGAAAGGACGATGGCCTCAACTTATCTGAATAAACTTTGAAGTGCTACCACTGGGTAGTTTCTTCTCACGCCTATCATATCCATATCTCAATGTTCATATCTACGTGATGTATTTTTACTTTCATTTTCCTTTATATGAAATATTTAGTAAGGAAAAGTATTGCGATCGGGAAAATTTTCGAATCCCAGTTTTCAACAGAAATACACGTTTTAGAGCCTTCTGAGTCTAAATAACCAAGACCCTAAAAAATGTCGGTGTGTGTGTGGGAGTGGTAACTACTGGGCGAAAACTATAAGTCCTATGGAACTGAAATTTCATATTTAAGACAACTATACGCCCGAGATGTTACAGCAACTTTTTCATCAAGATCAGCAAACCAGAAGAGCCACTTTAGGGGTACTCACGACGTTTGCTATAGCAAACGTCGTGAGTACCCCTTTTATGACATACATTTAGCACGTTTTTACGATTTTCTCAAAAACGATTTTGATTAAACTTGCTATCTCGATGTAAAATTTAATGAGCTTTAATATGATGTAGGTTTCATTCTCATTGAAATAGCCTGACAGGGCTTAAATGCCGATAGTTTAAATTTCCTTTCCCTAAAGGGAAGTATTCAAAAGGGGTTGGTTGGCCTCGGGCTATCCCTCAGTGGGCCGTGGGATGGATGGTATAGATGCCTGGTGGAGATATAATGGCCGTGAAATTGATGGTACGGATGCCTGATGGAGATATAATGGCCGTGAAATTGATGGTACGGATGCCTGATGGAGATATAATGGCCGTGAAATTGATGGTACGGATGCCTGGTGGAGATATAATGGCCGTGAAATTGATGGTACGGATGCCTGGAGGAGATATAATGGCCGTGAAATTGATGGTACGGATGCCTGGTGGAGATATAATGGCCGTGAAATTGATGGTAGGGATGCCTGGTGGAGATATAATGGCCGTGAAATTGATGGTACGGATGCCTGGTGGAGATATAATGGCCGTGAAATTGATGGTACGGATGCCTGGTGGAGATATAATGGCCGTGAAATTGATGGTACGGATGCCTGGTGGAGATATAATGGCCGTGAAATTGATGGTACGGATGCCTGGTGGAGATATAATGGCCGTGAAATTGATGGTAGGGATGCCTGGTGGAGATATAATGGCCGTGAAATTGATGGTAGGGATGCCTGGAGGAGATATAATGGCCGTGAAATTGATGGTAGGGATGCCTGGTGGAGATATAATGGCCGTGAAATTGATGGTACGGATGCCTGGAGGAGATATAATGGCCGTGAAATTGATGGTAGGGATGCCTGGTGGAGATATAATGGCCGTGAAATTGATGGTACGGATGCCTGGTGGAGATATAATGGCCGTGAAATTGATGGTAGGGATGCCTGGTGGAGATATAATGGCCGTGAAATTGATGGTAGGGATGCCTGGTGGAGATATAATGGCCGTGAAATTGATGGTAGGGATGCCTGGTGGAGATATAATGGCCGTGAAATTGATGGTACGGATGCCTGGTGGAGATATAATGGCCGTGAAATTGATGGTAGGGATGCCTGGTGGAGATATAATGGCCGTGAAATTGATGGTAGGGATGCCTGGTGGAGATATAATGGCCGTGAAATTGATGGTAGGGATGCCTGGTGGAGATATAATGGCCGTGAAATTGATGGTAGGGATGCCTGGTGGAGATATAATGGCCGTGAAATTGATGGTACGGATGCCTGGTGGAGATATAATGGCCGTGAAATTGATGGTAGGGATGCCTGGTGGAGATATAATGGCCGTGAAATTGATGGTACGGATGCCTGGTGGAGATATAATGGCCGTGAAATTGATGGTACGGATGCCTGGTGGAGATATAATGGCCGTGAAATTGATGGTAGGGATGCCTGGTGGAGATATAATGGCCGTGAAATTGATGGTACGGATGCCTGGAGGAGATATAATGGCCGTGAAATTGATGGTACGGATGCCTGGTGGAGATATAATGGCCGTGAAATTGATGGTACGGATGCCTGGTGGAGATATAATGGCCGTGAAATTGATGGTACGGATGCCTGGTGGAGATATAATGGCCGTGAAATTGATGGTACGGATGCCTGGTGGAGATATAATGGCCGTGAAATTGATGGTACGGATGCCTGGTGGAGATATAATGGCCGTGAAATTGATGGTACGGATGCCTGGTGGAGATATAATGGCCGTGAAATTGATGGTAGGATGCCTGGTGGAGATATAATGGCCGTGAAATTGATGGTAGGGATGCCTGGTGGAGATATAATGGCCGTGAAATTGATGGTAGGGATGCCAGGTGGAGATATAATGGCCGTGAAATTGACGGTAGGGATGCCTGGTGGAGATATAATGGCCGTGAAATTGACGGTAGGGATGCCTGGTGGAGATATAATGGCCGTGAAATTGATGGTAGGGATGCCTGGTGGAGATATAATGGCCGTGAAATTGATGGTAGGGATGCCTGGTGGAGATATAATGGCCGTGAAATTGATGGTAGGGATGACTGGTGGAGATATAATGGCCGTGAAATTGATGGTAGGGATGCCTGGTGGAGATATAATGGCCGTGAAATTGATGGTAGGGATGCCTGGTGGAGATATAATGGCCGTGAAATTGATGGTACGGATGCCTGGTGGAGATATAATGGCCGTGAAATTGATGGTACGGATGCCTGGTGGAGATATAATGGCCGTGAAATTGATGGTAGGATGCCTGGTGGAGATATAATGGCCGTGAAATTGATGGTACGGATGCCTGGAGGAGATATAATGGCCGTGAAATTGATGGTACGGATGCCTGGTGGAGATATAATGGCCGTGAAATTGATGGTACGGATGCCTGGTGGAGATATAATGGCCGTGAAATTGATGGTACGGACGCCTGGTGGAGATATAATGGCCGTGAAATTGATGGTACGGAAGCCTGGTGGAGATATAATGGCCGTGAAATTGATGGTAGGGATGCCTGGTGGAGATATAATGGCCGTGAAATTGATGGTACGGATGCCTGGTGGAGATATAATGGCCGTGAAATTGATGGTAGGGATGCCTGGTGGAGATATAATGGCCGTGAAATTGATGGTACGGATGCCTGGAGGAGATATAATGGCCGTGAAATTGATGGTACGGATGCCTGGTGGAGATATAATGGCCGTGAAATTGATGGTACGGATGCCTGATGGAGATATAATGGCCGTGAAATTGATGGTACGGATGCCTGGAGGAGATATAATGGCCGTGAAATTGATGGTACGGATGCCTGGTGGAGATATAATGGCCGTGAAATTATGGTACGGATGCCTGGTGGAGATATAATGGCCGTGAAATTGATGGTAGGAATGCCTGGTGGAGATATAATGGCCGTGAAATTGATGGTACGGACGCCTGGTGGAGATATAATGGCCGTGAAATTGATGGTACGGATGCCTGGTGGAGATATAATGGCCGTGAAATTGATGGTACGGATGCCTGGTGGAGATATAATGGCCGTGAAATTGATGGTAGGGATGCCTGGTGGAGATTAATGGCCGTGAAATTGATGGTACGGATGCCTGGAGGAGATATAATGGCCGTGAAATTGATGGTACGGATGCCTGGTGGAGATATAATGGCCGTGAAATTGATGGTACGGATGCCTGATGGAGATATAATGGCCGTGAAATTGATGGTACGGATGCCTGTCAGCCACTCCTGTCTCTATCGAGAACATGCTACAACGTCTTGTGTTTTGATAGCTCATCCTTATCTCTCTAAAATCACGTGTTTCAGGCTCTAATAATAATCTATGGTAGGGTATGATGGAAGGGGATTAAATACATAATTTATTAAATATCTCTTTTGTAGTTTATTTCATTTGGTTTACTATTTTCAATGATAAACCTTTGTAATGGACCAAGAAAAATAAAATCTCTCAGAAGATACGTAGAAACCAAATGAAGCAAAGAAAAAGAAATGGGTCTGTCCAGCGTTCGCCGCATTTCTTGGAAACTTCTCGACTGATTTTTTTGAATTTCCACCCAGAAATAACAGGGCATCCGGCGAGAATCCTAAAACCTCGATTTTGATATGACACCTAGTCTTATAGCTCATGAAAAGCCCTAAAAAATAGTATTTTTAAAAACTTTCTATCACTAAAAAGGAAGTTTAATAAAACCAATATAAGTATTTTCGTAACATTCGAATCGCACGGTTCGGAACGTAATGATCTACATTATCAGTATTTTGGGCAGCAATACGTCACATATTTCACCTTTTCCATTCAAACTGAAAGACATAGAAGGAGAAACATATGCTCATGTGTCTGCGTGCGGAGTGTATATTTCGTCGATTCCTCACCAATGTATTCTACAGTTCCAAAGAAATAGCATGTGCTCAGGAAATTTTTTTATAATTATTAAATGGTGTAAGTTATAATTATGAAAATAAATCGGTTAAACATAAACAATTGCCAATGCAAAAAAGGGTGCGCCATTTAATGCGTTTGCAGGAAAGTTGGAATGTAATGTAATTCTGCTGAATGTGGATGCTCCGGTGAAGACTTATAAAAGTTCACCAGTAATCGCAAAAAACAAAGTTGACATCGACCACGATGAAGATCGAATCAATGAGACATTTATTTAAATAAACGACTAAATTTATCTGTATCTGTATTTAGTCGTCCTGTTAAAAAAAAAAAAAAAATAAATAAATAAAAAAAATTAAGTTAGTCTAGGGCTCAGTACACGTAAAGATTCGTACTGTTTCTAGGCCAACAACAATTCTAAGAGTTGAAATATTATGATATCGAATCCTAAAGCAAAAATCAATCATCACTTTTCCAACTCAAACAAAATTTTACCCATATTAATGTTTGCCAGTTTTATTTTATAATTATTGATAAAAATGTGTAAACAAAAAACAAATCAGAGCCCATGAGCATGATATAAAATTTGGATAGAGGGTGAGAAGAGCCTAATTTCAAATTTTAGCGCAAATCGTTGCAAAATGAAAACATTTTTTTAAGATTAGGTCTGGAAAACTAGCCAGTGCTGCACATTAAGATAAGGTCTGTAAAATTAGCCAGTGCTGCACATTAAGATAAGGTCTGTAAAACTAGCCAGTGCTGCATATTAAGATAAGGTCTGTAAAACTAGCCAGTGCTGCACATTAAGATAAGGTCTGTAAAACTAGCCAGTGCTGCACATTAAGGTAAGGTCTGTAAAACTAGCCAGTGCTGCACATTAAGATAAGGTCTGGAAAACTAGCCAGTGCTGCACATTAAGGTAAGGTCTGTAAAACTAGCCAGTGCTGCACATTAAGATAAGGTCTGTAAAACTAGCCAGTGCTGCACATTAAGATAAGGTCTGGAAAACTAGCCAGTGCTGCACATTAAGATAAGGTCTGGAAAACTAGCCAGTGCTGCATATTAAGATAAGGTCTGGAAAACTAGCCAGTGCTGCACATTAAGATAAGGTCTGGAAAACTAGCCAGTGCTGCACATTAAAAACTGTGCCATTTGGAGGGGGTTCTATCATTTTCTGGGGTAGCTTTACTTGGTAGGCGCGCACCGAGTTAGTGACTATCCAAGGAGGGGCTTTGAATGCTTGAGGTGTGTAGGAATGGTTTTTCAAGATCATGTAGTGCATTTTATGCCATTTATAGGCTCTGATTCGTTATTCATGCAGGATAATGCTTGTCCTCACAAGGCAATATGTGTTTCTGAATTCCATAACATCACAAATATTCACGCTATTAATTGGCCAGCAAGAAGCCCTGAACTTAACGCAATCTAGCACGTTTGGGATTATCTCAAAAGAAAGGTTCGGTCACTAGATTCACCTTCTCCTACCCTTGAAATGCTAAAGACAATAATAATACAGTGGCGCTACAGTCCGATGTGAACCTTGGCCTCCTCAATGAGCCTTCGCCAGGTGGCTCGTTCCTGTGCAGCTGCTTTCCAATTCCGCACGTCCAGAAGGGCCCGGGCATCCTTTTGCGACAGCATCTTCCCAGTGCAGCCTAGGTCTTCCTCTTCCTCTTGAGTGGTCCAGTTTTCCCTCCAGCAACATCCTGGGAATTTCCTCCTCGTCCATCCTTGCCAAGTGGCCTGCCCATCTTAATCGACCACACTTAATGTAGCGTACAATATTGGTTTCCACAAATACTGCATGTAGTTCCCGATTGTGGAGCCTTCTCCATTGATCTCCAACTTTAATAGGTCCAAATATGCGCCGCAAAATCTTTCTTTCAAAGATCAAGAGCTCTGCTTCTTCCGAACTCGTTAAGGTCCACGCCTCACTAGCATAAGTTAGTACTGGTCGAATAAGGGTTTTATAAAGGCTGCACTTAGTCTGTCTGGATAAGGCCTTGCTGCTGAGATGTTTCCTTAATCCAAAATAGCAACAGCTTGCTTTTCTTAATCTTTGACCGATCTCGAGGGATATCTTGTTAGAGCTGCTGACTATAGATCCCAGATACGTAAATTGGTTTACGCTTTTAATCGTGAAAGATCCGTTCGATAGTGGTTCCTTGATAGGGTTGTCAGTTCCCGGGCCAGCTCTCATGTACTTCGTTTTGTCTTGGTTTATAGATAGCCCTATGACTGTTGCTTCTCCCACAAGTCTAAGAAAAGCTTCTTTCAAGGCGTTTGGGCGTTTGGCGTTCAAGAAATGCTAAAGACAGCTAGCTGTATTGGAGGAGTGGGACAATATACCCTGATAATTTCTTCAAAACCTTTTTACATGTATGCCAAGACGGGTGGAAGCAGTCATTCAAGCGCTTGACTGCCTCAAGAGGGGGCAATACGTCATATTAAATGTAAATTACAAATTTAAATTGTAAAAAAGAAAACTTTGAAAAATTAGGTTTTCTAATATTTCGTTTATTGGAAGAAATATTGTAATTTATTTTAATAAAGCTTGTTTATTTTCAGTTTATTATTGACTTTAGCACATTTATTTATTATACAAATAAGAACGTTTTTGTAAAATTGAAATATTTCCAAGTGTTGCAATACTTTTGACGGGGAGTTTATCTATATTTATATAATATATTATCTATCTTATATTATAAGATCAAAGTTTCGGAAGTTTGACCAGGTCATTCTATATCTTTTCTATTCTGAACAACAGTTTTTATTTAATGCAGTTTTTTTAAAAAGTAAAATCGTTTTTTATTTAAAAATATACAAGGTGCCTTACTTCAAAGGGCATTAGGTATAAAGGCTGTAAGAATCTATTAACAACATATTTAAAAGATAACCAAATAATTAGAATATTATTAATAAAAGGTATCAAGGCAAATATAAAAAAAGAAAAAATGTGTAAACAACTATCTAAATACAAACAGTAAACAAAATAAATGATCCTAAATATGTGTATACCTATTTTTTCCTTGTAGGCTCGATAGGCCGTGCAGTCCTGTGGATACGGGGCCTCCTCGGAGACCTCACACGCGATTCTCGATTATCAAGGAAGGATCAAAACACCTCACATGTGCAGTTGGCTGACGGGCCTCACAGTAATCGGGAGAGATACTGTGAGTGGTTGGGATCCGAACTCACAACCTTATGCTTGGCAAGCTAACTGAAACTGTGTACGGGGCTCCCGCGATATAATAATAATAATATTAGGCTTACCGAACCCGAAGGTTCGATGCCGACACTACTAAATTCCGCCTACACAGATTCGTCCAATGTTCACCGTTCAAGCCCAAGCCCCCGAGATTAGCCTTAATGCAATCCTCCCATCGACGCTTCGGCCTACCTTTCGGACGCCTACCAGTCGGATCAGCAAATACCAACTTTCTCAGAATCCGTTCCTCACCGAGCCCTACAACTTTACTCGCCCATTTGAGTCTCCGCGATGCTATGAACTCAACAATTATATTCACAGGATGCAACCTTCTAAACTCCCCAGTGGCCAAATATTTTACGCAGTACCCTATTTTCAAAAACCTTAAGCCGTTTCAAATCCGTAAAGAACCGTCGGAAGAATAATAGCTTTATAAATTCGAACCGTTAAGTTGTCAGACAGTAGCTTCCTTTCCATTTCTTCCTGGATTTCATTTTTTCTTGTTATCATTGAACCTAAATACTTGAATTTCTCTACGTGTTCAAGAGTATGCCTTGATATATCAATATCACCAAGATCGCCACCATTTCTGCTACTAATCATATATTTCGTCTCATCGGTGTTTAATTCGAATCCTATTTCTTCACCGGTTCTCGTTAACACACTTGTATTTAGTTGCATGGTTTCCGTGTCTTCGCCTAGCAGTACCAAGTCAACGACATACCCCAAAACCGGAATCTTATCACCCATACTTAAACCTTTCTCGGTACACGTCACCTTTTCTATGACTTATTCTAAAGCTATATTAAATAGAAGAGGTGACAAGGAGTCACCCTGTTTGTAACCCGATCGCACCTCAAATTTCTTATTTGACTGATTATGTAATTATGACTGATTCTAACTTTATGGAATGTTTCCGACAAACACATCTCTACTAGGTTTACTAACTTTAAATTCAATAAAATACAATACATATATATAT
Source organism: Piezodorus guildinii (assembly GCA_023052935.1). NCBI lineage: Eukaryota > Metazoa > Arthropoda > Insecta > Hemiptera > Pentatomidae > Piezodorus > Piezodorus guildinii. The sequence goes on along the minus strand of CM041293.1, from coordinate 188,211,975 downwards.
ATATATATAAATATATATATATATATATATATATATATATATATATATATATATATATATATATCTCGTGTAACGATGTATGTTCGGGTTAAAGTCCTGAAATTACTAAACCGACTTTGATCAAACTTTTTAATTATCCGTTATTTGGTGCAAATTAAAAGATATGATAGTTTTCATCTTAATTATTGACCTCAATATTTGTTATTGGAAATTACTAAGGTATTTTTAAGCATATGGAGCATCGTATCTATGTTTCGTGTAGACACATGTTTCATTGTTGTTAGTTATTTAAAAATAATTACACGCGACAAAACATATTTCGTATCAAGCACATTGTATGACTTATTTCTGAATTTTAAAAAAACACAGGTCATTCTGGAAGATGGCTTCGCCTACAGTTTTAGTAAATACGCATCCATACACAGAGTAACTCATTGTTATGCACCTGAATTTGTTTGTATAACCCCATTGAACATAATATATATACTATTTCTATTTCTATTTCTATTTCTATTTATATATATATATATATATATATATATATATATATATATATATATATATATATATATATATATAACTATCTACATTTTTCCTAATTTGTATCAATTTTAATATTAAATTATTATTCTATATTTTACATTGAAATCGTGAAACCGCAAAAAAAAAAAACAACATTAAAATTTCAATAGATTAGTTGTATAATGTTCATTAAAAGATATATTTTCAAAAATATATTATAAGTTGTTTAAGGTTTAAAATCACTTTCCTTATCAACCATAATTCAAACTTTAGTCTGATAAGTGGCCATTGTTTAATATATCTTGAAAAATGAAAAAATAAGCTATATTGTAAGATAGGACGAGTTGGAGTTTTAAGTTCCTTTTTTTCTTTAGATGATTTAAAACCATAACTTTTTTCACGTTTATATATCGATACTCTTGAAATCTCAACCACTGACATGCTGAAGGTACAATCTACGGGTGGGAAAAAGTAGCATTAATTGTGATAATGTTTGAAGACGGGCCAATGAAAGGGCACTAGTACAATATTCTACGGGTCGGAACCCTGGAATAAAATTGGAGCTTATTCAGTGGGTACTGTAAAATTAGCGAAAAAAAGGTTCTTGGCGAGATATCTGCTAATACAGGTCTTGCCGGCCAAAAAACACTATGGATCCATTTTTTGGTTTGGATGGTCTATTCATCGCCGTATAGTATAGTCAAATGCAACTTATGGGTATCTTATGGCTGATCGGACTATAGTGGGAGTCCTAAATTTTGCATTTCTAGGTTTAATTAGGATATGATACCCATATTTATTGAACTTAAAAACCTCCATGGTATAAAATACGATGGTTATTTCAGCTGCTAAATAATTATTTCGCGCTAAATCATTGTAGCTTTAATGAGATTTGGGTTGATATGTGACCCTAGATAGAGACAAATGGGATTGATTATATGTATATATATTACGTCTCTTATAGTTAGAGTAACTATAAGACGTATTTTATAGTCACTCTGACCATAAACGCATTTATATAAACTTAACCAACAAAAAATTAAATAATCGCGAGCAAAGCCGCGGGATACGGCTAGAATGGAATATATAGTAAGGGAAATCATTTTGTTCGTTAATAATTTCGTATTGGAGTTCTCACCGTATATACACATTTTAGAGTCACCCGCGTACTAATAATGTAAGCATGGAAGGTATAAATTGTATAAAAGTAAAATTGTTATTTTAGAAGCGCATAAGTCTGAAATGTTACAGCATATTACACGATCCGACTCAAGTTCTCTCCCGCTTTATGTAAGCACCATGAACCGACTCAAGTTTTCTAACGCTTAACCTAAGCGTCATGACCTGACTCTAGTTCGCTAACGCTTAACCTAAGCGCCATGATCCGACTCAAGTTCTCTAACGCTTAATCTAAGTGTCATAATCCGACTAGTTCGCTAACGCTTAACCTAAGCGCCATGATCCGACTCAAGTTCTCTAACGCTTAACCTAAGCGCCATGATCCGACTCAAGTTCTCTAACGCTTAACCTAAGCACAATGATCCGACTCAAGTTCTCTAACGCTTAATCTAAGCGCCATGACCTGACTCTAGTTCGCTAACGCTTAACCTAAGCGCCATGATCCGACTCAAGTTTTCTAACGCTTAACCTAAGCGCCATGATCCGACTCAAGTTCTCTAACGCTTAACCTAAGCGCCATGATCCGACTCAAGTTCTCTAACGCTTAACCTAAGCGCCATGATCCGACTCAAGTTCTCTAACGCTTAACCTAAGCGCCATGATCCGACTCAAGTTCTCTAATGCTTAACCTAAGCGCCATGATCCGACTCAAGTTTTCTAACGCTTAACCTAAGCGTCATGACCCGACTCTAGTTCGCTAACGCTTAACCTAAGCGCCATGATCCGACTCAAGTTTTCTAACGCTTAACCTAAGCGCCATGATCCGACTCAAGTTCTCTAACGCTTAACCTAAGCGCCATGATCCGACTCTCGTTTTCTCTCGCTTTATGTATGCGCCATGACACGCCTTCCTTAAAATGTTGGCTCTCGGTTCGATTCGTCCACGAGGAAGGTTCTTTAGCTCTTCTCTTCCTCCTCTAAAATTCAACTCATTTTTATGCAAACAATTTATCGACCTGCAGCAACCAACAATCTATCAACACTTCGGTTGTTAAGACAAATTTAAATGGAATGACAATAGACTAATATAGAACACCACTGGACCTGAATGGCCGGTTAGAAGATAGCCAAGGGGGAGCTCAATGACAGCTGAATTAGTGGAACGGATAGAGCCTGGACGTAGAGGGAACTGCCAACTGCACTGTACGTTCTAACATCTTCTGCATCTCAGGTTTTCCCTAACACATTTGCTAACTGTCGTTTCTTTTTGTAACTGTTGTGAATAAAGAAATGGAGTTACAAAAAAAAAATAATATACATATACATATATATATTATAATAAACTTAGTATTATATTCCTACTTACTTGATGGCCTTTACCATGGACAGCCCCATGTGTATAGATAGCGCTGCGTGATCGGGCCTCTCCCTCGGCGCCCCGAGATGCAGTAGTAGCAATCTCCAAGGATCTTGATCCTCAGCTGCTGGTATCTCTGCAACAGGATTATCTAAAATGTAGAACATATTAGTATTTTACCTTTAAAAGTAAACCTAGGATATTTGTGATTCAAATCAAGACTACTCCATCTCAATTTTCTGATGGACGTGTACGTCATTATAAAATGTTCATTTTCGCTTTGAATTATAGCGAATGCAATTTTTATTTTATTACTTTTCCTAAATTATTTCGTGTCCCGAAAGGTAAATATACGTCGACCATGTCGGCGTCTCGCGGCCTGTTGAAGATGTAGAATGCCCTTAGTGGCAGCCAAGAGAATGAGAGTCAGAGGTTCTGGCTAGGCGAGACATCTTTCTTTTTTTGTTCTATTCCTGCGCTCTACAAAGCTAAGTAAAAATCCCCAAGAAGATCCCCTGGCCAAAGAGGAGGAAGAGAAGAGGAGATAAACTTGATAATGAGCCCTGCTAGAGGCAGCATCCTAAGCACAACTCTGCAGCCGCCTAAACCTCTATATACCTTTCATCTAATTTTTAACAGTTGAACATTGCTATCATACTAACCCAAATATAATTTCTGACCCACAAAATTTTAAATGTACATTTTTTTGTAATACAAGTTTAATTTTTTTAATTTTATTTCGATCTAGGCCCAGTTTTCATTGAATTAATTTTCACCATTTTCATACAGCCTCTATTTAAAAATAAATATTCATCTAGACATGAAGTTGGAGGTGTTTACAAACGAAACATTTAGTCCACCGGGTATATATACATCTAAATATTTAGTACACAGGACCTCGATACTATTATATTAGATACTATCCCTCCGCTTGTGGAGGGAAAAGCAGAATCCAAGAGATCCAAGCGCCTCTCTCACTGCCACGTCACTGGTGTGAGGCAGTAAAGGCTGAGCTAGGGCTCAATAGCGACAAACATACAGTACATGAGAGGAGAACCTGACCAGTATCAGAACTCCAGTATAAATGTTTACAAACGTTGCCGTGTCAATCTTAGAGAATTGTAGAGGTGAGTGGAGCTGGAGGGGGTTTGTGCTAGAAGTTTAGGATCATGAACAAGGTTCTGATGGAATCTGGAGGATTTGTAAGCACCTGTGCTAGAAGTTTAGGATCATGAACAAGGTTCTGATGGAATCTGGAGGATTTGTAAGCACCTGTGCTAGAAGTTTAGGATCATGAACAAGGTTCTGATGGAATCTGGAGGATTTGTAAGCACCTGTGCTAGAAGTTTAGGATCATGAACAAGGTTCTGATGGAATCTGGAGGATTTGTAAGCACCTGTGCTAGAAGTTTAGGATCATGAACAAGCTTCTGATGGAATCTGGAGGATTTGTAAGCACCTGTGCTAGAAGTTTAGGATCATGAACAAGGTTCTGATGGAATCTGGAGGATTTGTAAGCACCTGTGCTAGAAGTTTAGGATCATGAACAAGGTTCTGATGGAATCTGGAGGATTTGTAAGCACCTGTGCTAGAAGTTTAGGATCATGAACAAGGTTCTGATGGAATCTGGAGGATTTGTAAGCACCTGTGCTAGAAGTTTAGGATCATGAACAAGCTTCTGATGGAATCTGGAGGACTTGTAAGCACCTGTGCTAGAAGTTTAGGATCATGAACAAGGTTCTGATGGAATCTGGAGGATTTGTAAGCACCTGTGCTAGAAGTTTAGGATCATGAACAAAGTTCTGATGGAATCTGGAGGATTTGTAAGCACCTGTGCTAGAAGTTTAGGATCATGAACAAGGTTCTGATGGAATCTGGAGGATTTGTAAGCACCTGTTCTAAAATAAATGGAACATTGAGGTCTTGGTGCACGGTATAGTTGATGACGTAATAAGGAACATTAATTATTGTTCGGAGGACTTTGGATTAAAAGAATTGGATACGTTGGATGTTAAAATATTTAGCTGTCCCCCACAGCTCAAGTCCGTACGTTCAAATAGGTTTCGGTGTTGCCTTGTATATTAGCTGAGATTTTCTGTTTATTTATTTATTTTTTTTATTTATTGAGATATATTACTATTTGTTACAAAATGAACAATAGTAATAGTGATATGAGACCACATTCATACAATATATACAGAAAATAATAATAATAGTCAAATTACATAAAAGAGAAAAGAAATATATTCATATATATACAATAAAATAATAATAAATAAATAAAACAAAACAACAACCTATTATTGAGATAAATAAAAAGTTTGCAAATAAATAAACATCATACAAACAATCATAACTATATACAATATATACAACTGCTAAAGGGACCCCAGACTGCTCCTTTCCCTCCACTTGTCGAGGAAAAAGCGGATCCAAGAGATCCCAGCGCCTCTATCTCAGCCGCATCACTGGTGTTAACCAATGGAGGCTGATTTACCTGTTTAGTAGATTGTATAGCTGGCCGAATCTGCGGTTGAGTTATTTTATATTAAGTCTTTTATGTAAGTTCCACGTCAATCTTTTGTCTAGTAGAAATCCAAGATACGTGACCGTGTCTGAGGAAGAAAGGAGTATGGAGTTGAAATTAACCGGTAGACAGGATTTGTGTCAAAGGGTGTAGGTGCGCCTCAACTTTGGTATCGATGACGTAATGAACTCTTCAACTGTTGCGGTATGGGTTGGGTTGAACTTAGGATGAGGAGTGAAAACTTGGGAAAGGTGTTGTGCATATTCCTCGGGTTTGTCTTCGTCAGAAGGAGCCCAGGAAACATCACTACACCGGAGAGGATGCTAAATCAGATTTTAGAATCTTCTTCGTGACATTCCAGAGGGTGGATATGTAGGAAGTGTAGGATAGGGAACGAAAGATTGCAAACTCCCGCTTCAATTGTCACAATAAAAGTTATAGGAGCGGTGATCTGCTGGGTGATGAGTGCGTTAACATAATGTTCTGGCACAGCGTTTGGTGCGGATGAGGTCTATGAGGTGTTGTAGTAAATGCTTTTTGTAAGGACTTCTTTGGGAGAGGAGGCAGTCCCAGTTGCTTGTTAAACTACGGCAAGATATTCCTAAAAGAATATACGGCATCGTCCATGTAATTTGGGGTTTTGAGAGTCACTCTGAGGTAAATATCATTGGTAAGGATTTCGCGGAAGAGATTTCAGTTGACAGGGCCTCTGATCAATGACGATAGGAGAGGTTTTGGAATAGGTTTCTCAACTTTTACATTTGTATAGTACAATTTTTTTATATCATAAATTGTTTCTTTCGCTGTCAATGGTTCCATGTCAGCGAAGCATTGATAGCTATCTTTTTAAAACATTGGTGACTTGGGGCACCTTATAACCCGTCTCCATCAGTCCTTCTTTGATAGCGTCACCTGGTGTCGAGGGGTGTAGGTTTCTGATTCTCAGGGAGCTCTCTCTCGGCTGCTAAGTATGGAAATCCACATTGGTATCAGAGATATTTAATTATTTTTCTATACGTCTCGGCGGTGGTCGTGGATATTTAAGTGTCATTCATTCTACTCATACCTTAGTAGCTGGTAGTGTCGGTATTTTTATTCAATTGCGCACACAAATATCTGAGGAGGCCGTGGTTCACTGGGTTTAGGAGCAGGTTCTATGTTTTCTTTTTTATTATGTAAAATTTGAAAAGGATTTAGGGTGAGAAACTTAGATTTGTCAGTCATTTCCTGTGAAGATGTGCCAGGCTGTGGTACAGATTCTTTGGTAGTACCCGAAGGGGTTGCTTTTAGATTTAATTTTAGTTTAGTCATTTATAATATGTACTTTGTTCTCCTCAATTTTCAAAGTTATAGAAAATCTATGATTGTATCAAATGACAAAAAAAGTCGTCAAGTGTCGCCAGAACAGGCTTTGAAGATTTATTTTGAATTGATACGACGGATTCAGCTCGAAATAAAGTCAGCATTAAGCGAAGTCTAAAGAATTTTTTCCTGAGAAATACCCTAGAGTAAGGATAATCGGAAAGAAAAAGTTTATTCGTTCAAGGGAGAGGAATAATCCAATGACGCGGACCAAACCCCTTCCCTAATTTACGAGTCCCTATTTTCTTTTCTTTTTCATTATTTTATTGTTTTGGTGTTGTTGTTTTTTGTCAATTTTCTTATCAACGATTGGTATTATATCACATACACTTATATAAATTATATTTAATAAATATCTAATACTCATCAAAAATCAAAAATCAAGTATGGGGCAGCCGAACAACAAACTCTAGGGGTGCAGAATGTAGTTATGGGTCGAAACTGTAAATTTTTATTCCCAAGTTCACCAACTTATTGGTCCACAGATACGAACAGGATTCCAGACGTACTGGACTTCTTTATTACTAAGGGACTGAACTTACAGCTTTGTGATATCACAAACCTCACTGACCTATCATCTGATCATTCACCTCTTTTGATGACGATGGACTTAAAACCAGTTGCTAGGCTTCCAAGCCCGACGTTGACAACTGGAAAAACGGACTGGTGCAGGTTTAGGGCATTAATCTAAAACTCGTTATCCCTCAACACAAAGATACGTACACCGGAAGACTTGGATGATACAGTGCAGCTCCTGACACAAACTGTTCAAAATGCTGCCTGGGGCTCCTATAAGGAAACAGAGCACCATCAAAATAAGGAATTTCTTCCACCACACATTCGACACCTAATTGAACTGAAACGAAAAGCGCGAAAAACTTGGCAAAAGACTCGTTATCCCACTGACAAACGCTAATTTAATAGACTAACAAGAGAACTTCACAACGGTATTAGACAGGCAAAGACTGAAAGATTTGATAAATTTTTAAACAGTTTGACTACTTCTTACAACACACTTTGGAAAGCGAGAAAACGCATACTGGACCATCATAATGTCTCGCATCCTGTTCGACAGCCTGATGGTTCTTGGGCGAAATCTGATGCTCAAAAGGCTGAATTGTTTGCTAGGCATTTAGAAGAGACATTTAAACCGCACTCTGACATCAACAACCAACTTACAAATGAACTAGTGTCACACCACATTAACATATCTTTACCGATGACTCTGCCGCCAAAAGCAATACTTCCTAATGAAGTTTGTTATTTTATTGCCAAATTACCAAACAAAAAAGCCCCAGGTTATGACTTAATTTCAAATTTTATACTAAAGAACTTACCTTGGAAAGCAATTCTTTTTTTAACTAATATCTACAACGCTATCTTGAGGATAACATATTACCCTGCCGTGTGCAAGTATTCTCAAGTTGTAATGATATTAACAGTCAATATATCTTCAGACTGTCTGACTTCATATCGTCCTATAAGCCTTCTCCCTTCTTTTTCAAAATTATTTGAAAAAATTAGTCTTCATCGTCTAAATTCGCTCGAAATATTTAGAGCTATTCCAAATCATCAATTCGGTTTCAGAAAACATCATTCGACCATTCAACAATGCCATCGATTAGTAGACTACATTTCGAATGCTTTAGAGTCTAAAAAATATTGCCCAGGTTTTTTTCTCGATATTAGTCAAGAATTCGATAAGGTGTGGCATGAAGGATTAATTTCCAAGCTCAAATATTTGCTTCCTCCGACATATTATTTAATATTACTCTCTTACTTGACAGACCGACACTTTACTGTAAAAGTAGGAGACGCATTTTCTGGAATAAATCGTGTTCAAGCAGGGGTCCCACAAGGCAGTGTACTGGGACCGTTACTATTTAATATCTACACGGCAGACTTACCAGAAAATGACCACACCTTACTAGCCACTTTTGCAGACGATACAGCTCTTTTGACATCCCATCAAAACCCAATTTATGCATCCTTCATGTTGCAAAACCACATTGATGACTTATCCAGTTGGGCTAATAGATGGAAAGTGAAAATGAACCAATCAAAAAGTCTATTTATCGTTTTCACGCTCAATCATGGGGATTTTCGAGCAGTCTATTTTGAGGATAAACCCATTCCGACATCAGATGAAGTACGATATTTGGGACTGTACTTAGACAAAAGACTGACATGGAGGACCCACATTAGACTTAAAAGACAACAACTGAACAGACGATTTGGACTATTATCCCGTCTGCTTGACAAACGATCCAAATTATCCGTGAACACCAAACTTACTATTTACAAAGTACTGATCAATCCATTATGGACATACGGGGTAGAGCTATGGGGATCTGCCAAATATTCTAACATCCAAATAATTTAGACCCTTCAATCGAAAATATTGCGAAAAATCGTGGATGCACCGTTTTATGTAACCAACGAATTACTTCACAAGGACTTGGACATACTCACAGTTTCAGACACAGCCACAGAATATTATAAAAAATTTCATGACAGACTGACTTACAACATGAATCCATCGGCCCAAACACTTCAATCCTACACGAACCCGTACAACCCACCCCGACGACTTTTGAGGCGGTGGTCTAGAGATGCCTTGCTTTAACCGACTTTCGGAAGTCATCATATTTGCTTATTGAAATTTTTTTTTTTTTCAGATAGCAAATAACATTAAAGCTCAAACAAAAACAATTGTAAATAAATAAATTTATGTATATTTAGTGATTAGTCCATTGATAACTTCATTCATTGAAAGCAATATAACTCTCAAAGGTTCAAGGACAAATACTATATAACAAAGATATTTTCCATAATAATTCTGACCATGACCAACATCCCAACGTCGTTAAATTCTGACCATGACCAACACCTCAACTGTCGTTAAATTTTCGATCCGAACAAGACCAACAGAGCTAGAACATGTGAACCTAAAAACAATTTAACTGATAAAAAATATTTATCCATCAGTTAAAGGACATGTTTTTGTGGAATACAAAAATATTGATTTTATCATAAATATTAATCCTTATTGGAAATATTTATCTCTTATAATTGCTTTGACTCAAACCGTTTTCGAAGTTGTCACCATGATATAAAATAATGAATAAACCAGAAGCATAATGGCTCCTTTGACAAGATATTATGAATAAATCCTTTTTCTATTTAAATTGTAAAGGATTAGAAGGCAGATACCTGATAGCAGTTGAAAGACGACACAGAATAATATTGAGGAGCCTTGTTATTTTATTGATTTCATTTACGGTTCTAGTCCATGCCATTTCTACTTATAGTATTCATTTTAGAATAGCTTATTACTAAATAAAAGCTAATCTCAAACTAATAAATTATAAATATATTATTTTGTGCATGATTCTGTGCGAGATGCATATTTATAACCGAGATTCATAGAATCATTTTTATCTGAGGAAATTGTGCAGATGTTAAAAAATAAATAAATAATAAAAATTCAGGCAGTCTTAGGGACTGCCGATAGAAGTGAAAACTTTTTTTAATTCTCGCTTTCTACTGGAATATTGTTAGAAAGAAAAGTACGTCAGTAAAAGTAAATTATGTTGAGAATGCATGTTTTGTTATTATTGTTTCATTTTATTGTAAAACATCATTACCCTGTAGAGATATATCATCTTGAATTATGCCATCATAGTCTGAATGTGACTGTAGGCTGTATGAGTTAGTGGTACACACACCAAATTTTTTATCATGGAACTGCTATTAGTATTTTGGAAATCCCAACATTCAGGAATATCCATTATAAATTCTATTAAATTTGATATATTGATTTATCTGTGAAGGAATTAAATTAGTCGCTCTTTTTTTGTCTTTGAATATTTACGTCTCTTAATCTTGAATTTCGGGATTATAATCCGAATTATTACCGGTTTTAGAAGATTGATCCATCTATGGAAAATTGAAATGGGTGTTCTTTCTAATATATATTTTCATTTTTAGATATCAGTATCAATTCCATGTAATATAAAAATAAATACTCCTCTTTTTTGAATTAATTAATATTTTGAGAAATATCTCCAATAATTATTTATTTTCTTATTTATTGTTAATAAATGGCCTCATGTCTATTGTGGTAGCTATGTCTGGGGACCCCTCATTCTGCTTCTTTTCAACCTTCTGCGAGTGTTGCTATTGCCATGTTTTGTATCGTGTTGCTATGTCCGTGTTATTTGTCGTGAAAACGTTTGTCTGTGTCACGGTAACTAGAACAATACAGTAGCACTCACGAGGATGCCAGACACTGCAGTGCAATTGTAATTATTTCGCTCACTCGCCACGACGGTTGTGTTTATAGTGTTCGCAACGTTTTTATTGATTTTATCGATACACTAAGTAATTATCTCGCTTTAAAATGTCATATTGTGCCGTTGCCGGTTGTACGAACCATTGAGATAACGCTGAAAAAAAAAATGAACTCGTCATTTCAAGATTTTCAAAAAGAAAAAACTCTTCATAAACAATGGCAGCATTTCTGCAAGCGAAAAAACGAGTTTAACACAAATTTGTTCAGAACATTCCTTATCGAGCAATTATGAAAGAGATTTAGAATCGGAATTATTAGGCCTACCACCTAGACCTAAATTAAAAGGATCCTCTGTACCAACACAAAAATACCAACCATTTCATCTTCAACCGACACTTTGGGCTCTATTCAAAGAGAAATTCGTGTAGATAAACGTAATTGTATGAAAACTGTAAATTCGTTAATAAATAATTCGGCAGGAGAATGAAACTGCAAAGTTATAGAAACCTCAGACCAACTCGATTCTAATAAAGATCAAAAATTTATTTCATCATGACGTACAGAACATATAATTAACAAACGAAAATAAAGGACTAAAACAAGTAGTATTAAGAAAGACAACCAGTAATAACTAAATTAAAACATGATTTGATTAAATATAAACAGCAACTTTTAAAAGCCAAATGCTATTAAACGACATATCTTAGAACTCAATCCTTTATAAGAATGAATGAACTCAACTAGAAGAAAAGACTTAAAATAGCGATAAAGAAAGAAGAAAGTTCTGACACTACACGAAATAATCAAAGAAGATGAACAAAATAAATAATTAATGTGACAGTTTAGGTCAAACATAAGGTACTACTTATTAAACGTTTATCATTGTAGATATTAGTATCGTAGCATTTATAGATCATTAACTTAAATATATATATATATATATATATATATATATATATATATATATATATATATATATATATATATATATATTATGTTGACTTGTAAGTTGTAAGGATTCCTTTCAATATGTGTTTAAATTGGCTTATATAACTGTTTTGATATTTTTATTTTATATATTTAAAGTGTTTTTCCATTAATAAAATACTAAATCATTTTAAAATACAGTTTTGATATAAAATTTCACTATGAAGGCAATTTGATTTCTATACTACTTGTAAAGGGGCTTTAAGACATTAAAATCCCGCTTGAAGCGGTAGAGCGGCTTGGTGCAGATGTCACGGCCTCACAGGCAGATGCGAATGAGCCCTACCGTAATGTTCTAGTTACCGTGTTCTGTGTGTAGGTAATGTCTCTAAGGTAGTATGGACAATATCTGTGTGTTTTTGGCTATCCCTATGTAGCGGACGGGGAAGTACAGGAATTGCAAGTGTTCAATTTCAGTTTAAGTTTAAACCATCCAATTCATTCCGCATTCAATCCTTGCAATGCAAAATTCCCTGAAAGATCCTGAATGCCCCTTACTTTGTTACTAACAAAATAATCGATAAAAATCGAAATATCTCCTTAATCGCATATCTAGCCCAAACTAGATATAAATCCTTTAATTCTAAATTACCCGTCCACTCCAACCCACCCTTCCGCAACCTCTCATTACCATCCATTCCTGATAATCTCTCGAAGCGGGTGAAAAGAGGATGACTTCGCGACCTGCTACATTAAATATACACTAAAGTGCTACCACTGGGTATTTTCTTCACAAGCCTGTTTCAAGACCATAGGATTAATTGACACATTCACCTAATGTATTTTATTGTATAATTAAGTTGTGAATTCCTTACAGAAAAAAAAAAAAGTGTAAGGTTAATTTTGAACATCTTGAAAGTGGTGAGTATAGAAGTTTAAGCAATTTGTTTAGTGTTATCTGTTTGTTATCGATGTTTGGGCCCCATGTCAATCTTGTTTAGAGACATTGTAAGATTGAAGATGAAAAACAAAACAAAAGAAACACGAACAATATGCCCAAAAAACTGTATTGATACTTTAATTACATTTCCATCTAAAACCAAATTCAAAAGAAAAAAATACTTTTTAGTTGAAAATTTGTATTTCGGCTCGATAAAACTTTTCCCTTTTCTCTATGTTGTACCTAATTTGTACTTTAATTTTCTAAATAGGTACCCAGCAGAAAAAAGCTATTATACCAGACTGATTAACAAAATGAAATCAGAAATTAAGACGTGTTGTGTGCTGCCCCAACGGATTGTTGTTTAGATTGACTACTAGAGTGCTGCCCCAACGGGCAGTTCCTCTTCATATTTTTTTCATGTATTTAATCATTACCAGCATATGTACTAGTTGTATTACAAAATACAGTTGTCAATTTCTATAAAAATATTTAAAAAACAAATAATTTTCTTAATATTATTTTTGTTAATTTATTTTGCTTAAATGTTTGCAATTTTATTTACTATATAGTCTAAAACAACCCTGTTAGTAACAGGGCCTTAATGTTTAAAGAATAAATTTGAAATTCATAAAATCGATTTTGAAAAAGGAGATCAGTGAAAGTTGTGATGCGCGCTTCAGGTATTTATCCTTACATAATATACGTTACATATAAACATGGCATAATATCCATTAAATATCATCTATTTAAATTAACAAAGTTAGCTTATTGAGAAGAGAATTACTTAGTTGATTTATAAATAATAATAATATTTATTTATATACAACCTTTACAAGTACATATAGATACAGATAAGTTTTCTTACATGATTTCAGTTATCCTTTTATCATGATAATAGAGTTTCAATCATCGTTCGATTTACCTAATAATAATGCAATGTTTTGCTTAAGACAGTAGGAAAAATAACATGAGTTGATTTAAAAATTCTTGATTTAGAAACAATTGTCGCCAATGGGAAGAAATAGCTCTCAGTATGATTAGATTCTAGAGTCCTATTGCGATGCGTATCTTCGGCAAGCATTTTCATCTTTTAATGGAGCCTGCCTTGTGAAGGAAACTCCCTACAATTTTGTAAGCCAACTCTTGCCCAGGGAAAGGGGAAAAAGAAGCTTTTAAATCTGTCCTTTCATTCTTTTTTTTAAAGGTTCAGAATTTGTTGAAGGTCTTTGGAAAATATTTGGTGGGAACATGAAGGGACAGTTTGAGGATATACAAGGACTTTACTTTCAATACACGTAGATTTGTTGAAGGCCTTTGGAAAATATTTGGTGGAAAGATGAAGGGAAAGTTTGAGGATATACAAGGACTTTACTTTCAATACACGTAGATTTGTTGAAGGTCTTTGGAAAATATTTGGTTGGAAGATGAAGGGACAGTTTGAGGATATACAAGGACTTTACTTTCAATACACGTAGGTTTGTTGAAGGTTTTTGGAAAACATTTGGTGGGAACATGAAGGGACAGTTTGAGGATATACAAGGACTTTACTTTCAATACACGTAGATTTGTTGAAGGTCTTTGGAAAATATTTGGTTGGAAGATGAAGGGACAGTTTGAGGATATACAAGGACTTTACTTTCAATACACGTAGGTTTGTTGAAGGTCTTTGGAAAACATTTGGTGGGAACATGAAGGGACAGTTTGAGGATATACAAGGACTTTATTTTCAATACACGTAGATTTGTTGAAGGTCTTTAGAAAATATTTGGTGGAAAGATGAAGGGACAGTTTGAGGATATACAAGGACTTTACTTTCAATACACGTAGATTTGTTGAAGGTCTTTGGAAAATATTTGGTGGGAAGATGAAGGGACAGTTTGAGGATATACAAGGACTTTACTTTCAATACACGTAGATTGAGGATATACAAGGACTTTACTTTCAATACACGTAGATTGAGGATATAGAAGGACTTTACTTTCAATACACGTAGATTGAGGATATACAAGGACTTTACTTTCAATACACGTAGATTGAGGATATAGAAGGAGTTTACTTTCAATACACGTAGATTGAGGATATACAAGGACTTTACTTTCAATACACGTAGATTGAGGATATACAAGGACTTTACTTTCAATACACGTAGATTGAGGATATACAAGGACTTTACTTTCAATACACGTAGATTGAGGATATACAAGGACTTTACTTTCAATACACGTAGATTGAGGATATACAAGGACTTTACTTTCAATACACGTAGATTGAGGATATACAAGGACTTTACTTTCAATACACGTAGATTGAGGATATACAAGGACTTTACTTTCAATACACGTAGATTGAGGATATACAAGGACTTTACTTTCAATACACGTAGATTGAGGATATACAAGGACTTTACTTTCAATACACGTAGATTGAGGATATACAAGGACTTTACTTTCAATACACGTAGATTGAGGATATACAAGGACTTTACTTTCAATACACGTAGATTGAGGATATACAAGGACTTTACTTTCAATACACGTAGATTCAATTTAAACGAACAACGAGGGCTGTAATTAGGTTTACGCTTTAATTGCTGAATACGACATCTTATTAATATTGACATTGACGCGGCTGGCCCTAGCAGGTAGAGCGATACATTTTGCCTGTGGCTGCATTTGCATATTTGTTCTATTATCATCGTTCATCTCCAAAAACAAACCTCTTTTTATTCCACTAATATCACTCCTTACAAATCTAGTATCAAATCTAATTCCTACCTTAAAAAATCCTTAGATAAATTCACCTAACTCCTTATCCCTTCTCCTTTGGAATGCAAATGATGTTGAAAAACATTGATTGCGCTGTTGCAGAACGGAATCAGCTTTTTGCAATCAACTCTCTACATTTTAACCTCCTACCCCTTACTCCCCTACATACTGGCTAACAGATCCTAACCATAATCCTGACACTGTTGACTTCTTCATTCACAACGGATCAGGAATCCTTAACTTGCCTGTAACTCGACCTAATGAACTACCCTCAGACCATAGTCCACTGATCCTTAACTTGCATGTAACTCGACCTAATAAACTACCCTCAGACCATAGTCCGCTGATCCTTAACTTGCCTGTAACTCGATCTAATAAACTACCCTCAGACCATAGTCCGCTGATCCTTAACTTGCCTGTAACTCGACCTAATGAACTACCCTCAGACCATAGTCCGCTGATCCTTAACTTGCCTGTAACTCGACCTAATGAACTACCCTCAGACCATAGTCCGCTGATCCTTAAAGCATCCCTACCTCCTATTCCGAAACACATCCAAAGTGATCAGAGGTCCTGTCAACTAGAACCTCTTCCACCTATAAGAAATAAAAGAAAATATCAATGTGAAATTACAAAAAATATGGCAACTAGAATGTTGATGGAAGAAGATATTATGTTTATAGCTGTAGAATCGTTGGTTAATATTATTAAACAATCATCAATAAATAGCAGCTACAGCTCAAAAAGAAATAGAAAAGAAATTTGGTTTGACAAGGAATGTATAAAACTTAGGAAACAGTCATTTATACTTCTAAATAGATACAGGAAAAACAATACACCGGAAGACAGATTATTGTATAGTGAGCATAAAAAGTACTATAAGCAGTTATGCAGAGAAAAAAAAACAACAACATTATAATGAAACTCAAGATAAGTTTAAGAATATAAGAGACACAAAAGGCTTTTGGGACATAGTTAAAAATATTTAAAAATCATATTTTCATAATAGGTCAAGAGATAAGAACTAAAGAATGGAAGAAAGATAGAAAGCAACACTAACCAGTAGTATACAATATCGAACACTGCTACGGATATGTACAAGCAACAACTAAACCAGTATGTATACAATATGCTGAACCACTGCTACGGGATATGTACAAGCAACAACTAAACCCAGTATGTATACAATATGCTGAACCACTGCTACGGATATGTACAAGCAACAACTAAACCCAGTATGTATACAATATGCTGAACCACTGCTACGGGATATGTACAAGCAACAACTAAACCCAGTATGTATACAATATGCTGAACCACTGCTACGGGATATGTACAAGCAACAACTAAACCATATGTATACAATATGCTGAACCACTGCTACGGGATATGTACAAGCAACAACTAAACCCAGTATGTATACAATATGCTGAACCACTGCTACGGGATATGTACAAGCAACAACTAAACCCAGTATGTATACAATATGCTGAACCACTGCTACGGGATATGTACAAGCAACAACTAAACCCAGTATGTATACAATATGCTGAACCACTGCTACGGGATATGTACAAGCAACAACTAAACCCAGTATGTATACAATATGCTGAACCACTGCTACGGGATATGTACAAGCAACAACTAAACCCAGTATGTATACAATATGCTGAACCACTGCTACGGGATATGTACAAGCAACAACTAAACCCAGTATGTATACAATATGCTGAACCACTGCTACGGGATATGTACAAGCAACAACTAAACCCAGTATGTATACAATATGCTGAACCACTGCTACGGGATATGTACAAGCAACAACTAAACCCAGTATGTATACAATATGCTGAACCACTGCTACGGGATATGTACAAGCAACAACTAAACCCAGTATGTATACAATATGCTGAACCACTGCTACGGGATATGTACAAGCAACAACTAAACCCAGTATGTATACAATATGCTGAACCACTGCTACGGGATATGTACAAGCAACAACTAAACCCAGTATGTATACAATATGCTGAACCACTGCTACGGGATATGTACAAGCAACAACTAAACCCAGTATGTATACAATATGCTGAACCACTGCTACGGGATATGTACAAGCAACAACTAAACCCAGTATGTATACAATATGCTGAACCACTGCTACGGGATATGTACAAGCAACAACTAAACCCAGTATGTATACAATATGCTGAACCACTGCTACGGGATATGTACAAGCAACAACTAAACCCAGTATATATACAATATGCTGAACCACTGCTACGGGATATGTACAAGCAACAACTAAACCCAGTATGTATACAATATGCTGAACCACTGCTACGGGATATGTACAAGCAACAACTAAACCCAGTATATATACAATATGCTGAACCACTGCTACGGGATATGTACAAGCAACAACTAAACCCAGTATATATACAATATGCTGAACCACTGCTACGGGATATGTACAAGCAAGAACTAAACCCAGTATGTATACAATATGCTGAACCACTGCTACGGGATCCATTTCTTGATAATCCTTTTACTCTACCTAAATTAAAAGCCGTTATAAACAAGACAAAAACACCTGCTAGAGCTGATGCTAATAATATAATTAACGAATTCCAGGCAGGCTTCCGGAAGCAGTATTCAACTATTGATAATATATTCTGCTTAATGAGTATTATTAAACTTGATATAAAAATAAAAAGAAGAAAAGTGTATAGTTTTTTCATTGATTTTAAGGCGGCTTTTGATAGAATCGATAGACTGAGCCAACTTGGAATATCTAATAGAATACTCCATACAATAAAGAATCTATATGAGGAAGCGGAAACAAGAGTTTGGAGCCAACAGGGCTTAACCTCCCATTTCAAGACCGCGAACGGACTAAGGCAAGTGTGTTTTACTTTTTATTTATTTTTTATTTTATTTTCATGCTTCATAAATGATTTAGAAGACAACATCTGCGGTGGCATAAACTTTAATGGAAAAAAAATAAAATTACTAGCATATGCGGACGATATCACACTGGTAGCTACTGATCCTAAAACTCTACGGTTAAAGATAAATGATCTAGAGAAATATTGTCAAATGTGGAATTTAGAGGTCAATTTGAATAAATCCAAAATAGTAATTTTTAGAAATGGTGGAGGTAAACGAGGCGGAAACGAAAAGTGTTTTTTCAAGATGCAAGCAATAGAGGTAGTAAACGAATATAAATGTTTGGGTGTTGTTCTTACACCTACATTATCATTGAAAAAAACATTTGTAGAAGAAGCTATCAAAAGCTAAAATAGCAATAAACTCCATATGGAACAATTTACTACTAAACAATAGTATACCATATAAATCTAAAATTCAAGTATTCAATGCTGTTTTTAAATCATTCATAGGATATGGTGCCGAAGCATGAGGAAGTAAAGAATATATTGAATGTGAAAAACTTCTGTATTACTTCATTAAGAAGTTATTTAGCTTGCCGCAAGCCACCCCGTCCTACTTAATACATTTAGAAACCAAAATAGTCCCAACGTTTATAGAAACCTTAAAAATACAGCATAGTTTTATTTTCAAAATTAAAAATCTGACAAAAATAGGTTACCATATTTATTAAATAATGAAGTTGTTAAACAAAAGGTATACTGGATAAAGGATTTAAGAGAAATAGCTGAAAAACATAATATTGACATAGACATTAAACTCGAAATCAAAATAAATAGGATTTAATCCTACAGGAATTTAGAGTATCGTTAACAGAAATTTACAGATTAAATATGTACAAAAGGCTTCAGTTTCGGAAAAAAATTTATCTGTATAAAAACTTAAATTATCATTATGGATCACATTACCTTGATGGTAATAAAATAATCTTTAATGGGGTTAAATGGATTTCAAAGTTAGATGTGAACTCTTTATCTCAACTATAACAGATTTTATTCAAATAGTAGTGTGATATGTTCCTTGTGCAATAAAAAAGAAACAGAAAATACATTTTTTTTTCCTGGCTGCATGTCCGATTCTGTCTGAAATTAGAAAAAAATTGTTTTGGAAAGAGTTCTCTAAAAGATGATGATGTGATATAAAATGTCTCAATGGTGATAATACTGGGTGCCTGTATACAATTTTTGTAAACTAGCATGGACTTATAGATATAGGCTTATTAAGGAATTTAATTATAATTAAAAAAAAAGCTTTTTCTGTGGTTTTATTTATAAATTAATACAGTTAGAAGTTGAATAGAATAAGTGAGTGACCTGTTTGATATTATATAATTGTAAAACTTTACAGATCGGCTCGGACTGACGGTATAAAATAGTTCTATAAATGTTAATGTCTACCTATCTGTATCACACCACGACCTTAATGTCTACCTATCTGTATTACACCACGACCTTAATGTCTACCTATCTGTATAACACCACGACCTTAATGTCTACCTATCTGTATCACACCACGACCTTAATGTCTACCTATCTGTATCACACCACGACCTTAATGTCTACCTATCTGTATCACACCACGACCTTAATGTCTACCTATCTGTATCACACCACGACCTTAATATCTACCTATCTGTATCACACCACGACCTTAATGTCTACCTATCTGTATCACACCACGACCTTAATGTCTACCTATCTGTATCACACCACGACCTTAATGTCTACCTATCTGTATCACACCACGACCTTAATATCTACCTATCTGTATCACACCACGACCTTAATGTCTACCTATCTGTATCACACCACGACCTTAATGTCTATCTATCTGTATAAACACCACGACCTTAATGTCTACCTATCTGTATCACACCACGACCTTAATGTCTACCTATCTGTATCACTACCACGACCTTAATGTCTACCTATCTGTATCACACCACGACCTTAATGTCTACCTATCTGTATCACACCACGACCTTAATGTCTACCTATCTGTATCACACCACGACCTTAATGTCTACCTATCTGTATCACACCACGACCTTAATGTCTACCTATCTGTATCACACCACGACCTTAATGTCTACCTATCTGTATCACACCACGACCTTAATGTCTACCTATCTGTATCACACCACGACCTTAATGTCTACCTATCTGTATCACACCACGACCTTAATGTCTACCTATCTGTATCACACCACGACCTTAATGTCTACCTATCTGTATCACACCACGACCTTAATGTCTACCTATCTGTATCACACCACGACCTTAATGTCTACCTATCTGTATCACACCACGACCTTAATGTCTACCTATCTGTATCACACCACGACCTTAATAGTCTACCTATCTGTATCACACCACGACCTTAATGTCTACCTATCTGTATCACACCACGACCTTAATGTCTACCTATCTGTATAACACCACGACCTTAATGTCTACCTATCTGTATCACACCACGACCTTAATGTCTACCTATCTGTATCACACCACGACCTTAATGTCTACCTATCTGTATCACACCACGACCTTAATGTCTACCTATCTGTATCACACCACGACCTTAATGTCTACCTATCTGTATCACACCACGACCTTAATGTCTACCTATCTGTATCACACCACGACCTTAATGTCTACCTATCTGTATAACACCATCGACCTTAATGTCTACCTATCTGTATCACACCACGACCTTAATGTCTACCTATCTGTATCACACCACGACCTTAATGTCTACCTATCTGTATCACACCACGACCTTAATGTCTACCTATCTGTATCACACCACGACCTTAATGTCTACCTATCTGTATCACACCACGACCTTAATGTCTACCTATCTGTATACACCACGACCTTAATGTCTACCTATCTGTATACACACACGACCTTAATGTCTACCTATCTGTATCACACCACGACCTTAATGTCTACCTATCTGTATCACACCACGACCTTAATGTCTACCTATCTGTATCACACCACGACCTTAATTCTACCTATCTGTATCACACCACGACCTTAATGTCTACCTATCTGTATCACACCACGACCTTAATGTCTACCTATCTGTATCACACCACGACCTTAATGTCTACCTATCTGTATCACACCACGACCTTAATATCTACCTATCTGTATCACACCACGACCTTAATGTCTACCTATCTGTATCACACCACGACCTTAATGTCTATCTATCTGTATAACACCACGACCTTAATGTCTACCTATCTGTATCACACCACGACCTTAATGTCTACCTATCTGTATCACCACCACGACCTTAATGTCTACCTATCTGTATCACACCACGACCTTAATGTCTACCTATCTGTATCACACCACGACCTTAATGTCTACCTATCTGTATCACACCACGACCTTAATGTCTACCTATCTGTATCACACCACGACCTTAATGTCTACCTATCTGTATCACACCTCGACCTTAATGTCTACCTATCTGTATCACACCACGACCTTAATGTCTACCTATCTGTATCACACCACGACCTTAATGTCTACCTATCTGTATCACACCACGACCTTAATGTCTACCTATCTGTATCACACCACGACCTTAATGTCTACCTATCTGTATCACACCACGACCTTAATGTCTACCTATCTGTATCACACCACGACCTTAATGTCTACCTATCTGTATCACACCACGACCTTAATGTCTACCTATCTGTATCACACCACGACCTTAATAGTCTACCTATCTGTATCACACCACGACCTTAATGTCTACCTATCTGTATCACACCACGACCTTAATGTCTACCTATCTGTATAACACCACGACCTTAATGTCTACCTCTGCACCCCTTAAAGTCTACTATCGTACACCCACGACCTTAATGTCTACCTATCTGTATCACTCCACGACCTTAATGTCTACCTATCTGTATCACACCACGACCTTAATGTCTACCTATCTGTATCACACCACGACCTTAATGTCTACCTATCTGTATCACACCACGACCTTAATGTCTACCTATCTGTATCACACCACGACCTTAATGTCTACCTATCTGTATAACACCTCGACCTTAATGTCTACCTATCTGTATCACACCACGACCTTAATGTCTACCTATCTGTATCACACCACGACCTTAATGTCTACCTATCTGTATCACACCACGACCTTAATGTCTACCTATCTGTATCACACCACGACCTTAATGTCTACCTATCTGTATCACACCACGACCTTAATGTCTACCTATCTGTATTACACCACGACCTTAATGTCTACCTATCTGTATAACACCACGACCTTAATGTCTACCTATCTGTATCACACCACGACCTTAATGTCTACCTATCTGTATCACACCACGACCTTAATGTCTACCTTTCTGTATCACACCACGACCTTAATGTCTACCTATCTGTATCACACCACGACCTTAATATCTACCTATCTGTATCACACCACGACCTTAATGTCTACCTATCTGTATCACACCACGACCTTAATATCTACCTATCTGTATCACACCACGACCTTAATGTCTACCTATCTGTATCACACCACGACCTTAATGTCTATCTATCTGTATAACACCACGACCTTAATGTCTACCTATCTGTATCACACCACGACCTTAATGTCTACCTATCTGTATCACTCCACGACCTTAATGTCTACCTATCTGTATTACACCACGACCTTAATGTCTACCTATCTGTATCACACCACGACCTTAATGTCTACCTATCTGTATCACACCACGACCTTAATGTCTACCTATCTGTATCACACCACGACCTTAATGTCTACCTATCTGTATCACACCACGACCTTAATGTCTACCTATCTGTATCATACCACGACCTTAATGTCTACCTATCTGTATCACACCACGACCTTAATGTCTACCTATCTGTATCACACCACGACCTTAATATCTACCTATCTGTATCACACCACGACCTTAATATCTACCTATCTGTATCACACCACGACCTTAATGTCTACCTATCTGTATCACACCACGACCTTAATGTCTATCTATCTGTATAACACCACGACCTTAATGTCTACCTATCTGTATCACACCACGACCTTAATGTCTACCTATCTGTATCACTCCACGACCTTAATGTCTACCTATCTGTATCACACCACGACCTTAATGTCTACCTATCTGTATCACACCACGACCTTAATGTCTACCTATCTGTATCACACCACGACCTTAATGTCTACCTATCTGTATCACACCACGACCTTAATGTCTACCTATCTGTATAACACCTCGACCTTAATGTCTACCTATCTGTATCACACCACGACCTTAATGTCTACCTATCTGTATCACACCACGACCTTAATGTCTACCTATCTGTATCACACCACGACCTTAATGTCTACCTATCTGTATCACACCACGACCTTAATGTCTACCTATCTGTATCACACCACGACCTTAATGTCTACCTATCTGTATCACACCACGACCTTAATGTCTACCTATCTGTATCACACCACGACCTTAATGTCTACCTATCTGTATCACACCACGACCTTAATGTCTACCTATCTGTATTACACCACGACCTTAATGTCTACCTATTTGTATTACACCACGACCTTAATGTCTACCTATCTGTATTACACCACGACCTTAATGTCTACCTATCTGTATCACACCACGACCTTAATGTCTACCTATCTGTATCACACCACGACCTTAATGTCTACCTATCTGTATCACACCACGACCTTAATGTCTACCTATCTGTATCACACCACGACCTTAATGTCTACCTATCTGTATTACACCACGACCTTAATGTCTACCTATCTGTATCACACCACGACCTTAATGTCTACCTATCTGTATCACACCACGACCTTAATGTCTACCTATCTGTATCACACCACGACCTTAATGTCTACCTATCTGTATCACACCACGACCTTAATGTCTACCTATCTGTATTACACCACGACCTTAATGTCTACCTATCTGTATCACACCACGACCTTAATGTCTACCTATCTGTATCACACCACGACCTTAATGTCTACCTATCTGTATCACACCACGACCTTAATGTCTACCTATCTGTATCACACCACGACCTTAATGTCTACCTATCTGTATTACACCACGACCTTAATGTCTACCTATCTGTATGACAACACGACCTTAATGTCTACCTATCTGTATCACACCACGACCTTAATGTCTACCTATCTGTATCACACCACGACCTTAATGTCTACCTATCTGTATCACACCACGACCTTAATGTCTACCTATCTGTATCACACCACGACCTTAATGTCTACCTATCTGTATCACACCACGACCTTAATGTCTACCTATCTGTATCACACCACGACCTTAATGTCTACCTATCTGTATTACACCACGACCTTAATGTCTACCTATCTGTATCACACCACGACCTTAATGTCTACCTATCTGTATCACACCACGACCTTAATGTCTACCTATCTGTATCACACCACGACCTTAATGTCTACCTATCTGTATTACACCACGACCTTAATGTCTACCTATATGTATTACACCACGACCTTAATGTCTACCTATCTGTATCACACCACGACCTTAATGTCTACCTATCTGTATCACACCACGACCTTAATGTCTACCTATCTGTATTACACCACGACCTTAATGTCTACCTATCTGTATCACACCACGACCTTAATGTCTACCTATCTGTATAACACCACGACCTTAATGTCTACCTATCTGTATCACACCACGACCTTAATGTCTACCTATCTGTATCACACCACGACCTTAATGTCTACCTATCTGTATCACACCACGACCTTAATGTCTACCTATCTGTATTACACCACGACCTTAATGTCTACCTATCTGTATTACACCACGACCTTAATGTCTACCTATCTGTATCACACCACGACCTTAATGTCTACCTATCTGTATCACACCACGACCTTAATGTCTACCTATCTGTATCACACCACGACCTTAATGTCTACCTATCTGTATTACACCACGACCTTAATGTCTACCTATCTGTATCACACCACGACCTTAATGTCTACCTATCTGTATCACACCACGACCTTAATGTCTACCTATCTGTATCACACCACGACCTTAATGTCTACCTATCTGTATCACACCACGACCTTAATGTCTACCTATCTGTATTACACCACGACCTTAATGTCTACCTATCTGTATCACACCACGACCTTAATGTCTACCTATCTGTATCACACCACGACCTTAATGTCTACCTATCTGTATGACACCACGACCTTAATGTCTACCTATCTGTATCACACCACGACCTTAATGTCTACCTATCTGTATCACACCACGACCTTAATGTCTACCTATCTGTATCACACCACGACCTTAATGTCTACCTATCTGTATCACACCACGACCTTAATGTCTACCTATCTGTATTACACCACGACCTTAATGTCTACCTATCTGTATTACACCACGACCTTAATGTCTACCTATCTGTATCACACCACGACCTTAATGTCTACCTATCTGTATCACACCACGACCTTAATGTCTACCTATCTGTATCACACCACGACCTTAATGTCTAGCTATCTGTATCACACCACGACCTTAATGTCTACCTATCTGTATTACACCACGACCTTTATGTCTACCTATCTGTATCACACCACGACCTTAATGTCTACCTATCTGTATCACACCACGACCTTAATGTCTACCTATCTGTATCACACCACGACCTTAATGTCTACCTATCTGTATTACACCACGACCTTAATGTCTACCTATTTGTATTACACCACGACCTTAATGTCTACCTATCTGTATTACACCACGACCTTAATGTCTACCTATCTGTATTACACCACGACCTTAATCTTCCATTTATTTAAGACATTATCCATCCGAATGTTAAAAATTCGATAAGAACCTCATAATCCTGTAGCACAATCCCTATTCGGGTCCACTCATCCATTCATGGTTGAAACGGCAGTGGCACCGAGACCTTTTGTAAATATAAAGTAATAAGTATTAAGGCAAATTGTAAAATATCTGAATGAATAAATTAAAAAAAAATATGATAATTCAAACGCTTTTTTTTGTTTATTTCACATGAAGACTCGGGTTTGTTTAATTGCCAAGTAGTCACACAAATGAGGAATTCGTTTAAATAAAAACAATGATCACAATTTATTTTTAATCGATTTATTTATTTACAATCCTCAGAACTAACAGTTTCACTAACCATTCCTAACCACATCTCCCCTAACTACTCCACTCTTAACTACACCTTCCCTAACCACACTTTGTAAGAAAAACATCTTACAATCCTCAGAACTAACAGTTTCACTAACCATTCCTAACCACATCTCCCCTAACTACTCCACTCTTAACTACACCTTCCCTAACCACACTTTGTAAGAAAAACATCTTACAATCCTCAGAACTAACAGTTTCACTAACCATTCCTAACCACATCTCCCCTAACTACTCCACTCTTAACTACACCTTCCCTAACCACACTTTGTAAGAAAAACATCTTACAATCCTCAGAACTAACAGTTTCACTAACCATTCCTAACCACATCTCCCCTAACTACTCCACTCTTAACTACACCTTCCCTAACCACACTTTGTAAGAAAAACATCTTACAATCCTCAGAACTAACAGTTTCACTAACCATTCCTAACCACATCTCCCCTAACTACTCCACTCTTAACTACACCTTCCCTAACCACACTTTGTAAGAAAAACATCTTACAATCCTCAGAACTAACAGTTTCACTAACCATTCCTAACCACATCTCCCCTAACTACTCCACTCTTAACTACACCTTCCCTAACCACACTTTGTAAGAAAACATCTTACAATCCTCAGAACTAACAGTTTCACTAACCATTCCTAACCACATCTCCCCTAACTACTCCACTCTTAACTACACCTTCCCTAACCACACTTTGTAAGAAAAACATCTTACAATCCTCAGAACTAACAGTTTCACTAACCATTCCTAACCACATCTCCCCTAACTACTCCACTCTTAACTACACCTTCCCTAACCACACTTTGTAAGAAAAACATCTTACAATCCTCAGAACTAACAGTTTCACTAACCATTCCTAACCACATCTCCCCTAACTACTCCACTCTTAACTACACCTTCCCTAACCACACTTTGTAAGAAAAACATCTTACAATCCTCAGAACTAACAGTTTCACTAACCATTCCTAACCACATCTCCCCTAACTACTCCACTCTTAACTACACCTTCCCTAACCACACTTTCCCTAACCACACCACGCCTTCTTCTCTCTTCAGGATGACATTTTTTTTTTCTTTTAGGCAGGCAATTTTATTTATAGAAATTGGAATCGAAAAGCAACTTTATCTGCGACAGTGAAGAATAAATAATGACACATATCAAAATCAGAATTAAAATGATGAAATAAGCAAAGAACATTTCAAAAGTTATAATAAATGTGTATATTTATGCTTAAATAATAATAAAAAAACACAATAATATGTTTATGTAATATCAGATTCCAAAAGTAAGCAACACACTTTCCTCCTTTGTCAAAATCTATCTTTTTGTTAATATATCTGTGGTGGTCGTAAATAAGTCGTTAAGTCAAAATATTTTATTTTACAGGTGAGCGACTTAAAGTTTTACCTAATAGAGTTATGAATAAATGAAATACAGCTTTCTTTCCACCTAAAATGTCTTCCACCATGAAATTTCTTTAACCAATATAACACGACGTCTGAGGGAACGATACGTGAAGTTAACTCATTTTTGATATAACTCGAGTTATCTAGTTTTTCACGACCGCCACAGATATTTTATTGTTTTTTACAACTGTATATACAAACACAATAAGTAAAATGGCTGAATTACAATAACAGGCATGAATAGACATGTGAAGAATCTACCTAGTGGTAGTACTTCAAAGTTCATTTTATAAGCAGGCCTCGAGGCCACCGTCTTTTCAGGCGCCTCGGAGGATTAACGTGAAAAGATGTAGATGAGAGGTTACGGACAAGCGGGTTTGAGTGGGCAGGAAGTTTGGAATTAAAGGAGGTGTATCTATCGCTGGCCAAGTCTGCAATCAGTGGGATATTTAGGTCTCTATGGATGAGTTTATTAGTTACAAAGTAAGGACCATTGAGGATTTTTCTTAGGATTTTGGATTGCAAGGATTGGATGCGGGAGGAGTTTGATAGTTTAGTGGACCCCCATAGCTCGATGCCATAGGTCCAAATAGGTCTGATAATCGTGATGTAAATGAGTTTTCTGTAGTAAATAGAGAGTTTTGATTGTTTGTCAAGTAAGTCTGTAGTAAGCGGTATCTACAGGCAGTTTCTTGTCGTTTCAGTCTAGTGTGAGGATTCCAAGTAAGGCGCTGGTCTAGATGGAGCCCAAGGTAGCGGATCTGTTCAACGGGGATTGGTGGGATGTTGAAAAAGGATACAGCAGGACAGGTTGTCTAGGCTTGCGGCGAAGGGTAAAGGTAATTTGATGGAATTTATTAGGATTGATTTTAATTCTCCAGGTATGACACCATTCAATGGATTGGATGTAAGACTGTTGGGATTCTGATGCAACCGTTGGGTCACTACTTACGGATAACACACTTGTGTCATCAGCGTAAGTAGTGAGAACAGTGCTAGGATTAATAGGAATGTCAGCTGTATAAACGGAATAAAGGATTTCGTCTAAGATGCTACCCTGAGATACACCTACGAACTAAAATATATTTAAACATTTTTAAATGAAATTATAGTTTTAAAAAGTAAAAAATAACTTACAAAAGTTTCTTAAAGCATTTATTTTATGTTAAATAATGGAACAATTGAAATTATTAATGCAACAATCACTTTGTTTTATAGCTTTTTTCATAATTTTTTCAGTCACATTCATAATTTTTTCAATCGAATTCATAATTTTTTCAGTCAAATTAATAATTTTTTCAGTCAAATTCATATTTTTTTCAATCAAATTCATAATTTTTTCAGTCAATTTCATAATTTCTTGTACCCATTTAATTCAGTCAATTTAATGAGGTTTTGCTACCAAGAACATAACATTTTTATTAAATCTTATTGTTGTTAATCCATTTAACGTCACTTTATGTTACTGTGCTTAATCCGACGGTGCAGCGGGAGTCTTAAGTTTTGCTAATCCAGGTTTACTTAAGATAGTAGGGAACTCTTTTACGAGTTCCACTTTTTAAATCTTTTAAGAGTCACCTGTGGCGCACAAATTTAGGGCGATCTACTGGTTTTGGACTTGCGACCTTAAGCATAAAAGGCTGTTTTGCTAGCCACTACTCCACAGGTGACCCTCAATGCATTTAACAAGGTGTTTGAATCTGCCGGGTTTGAACCCTTGAGCTTGGGCATATTAATCTTTAACGCCTTGCTGAATGCATCCAGGTTCACCTGTGGAGTAGTGGCTAGCATAACAGCCTCTTTTAAAGGACGAAATAATCAAGGATTTTTACTCTCTAAAGCAAATATAGGGCCATTTGTTGGTTTTGAACTACCGAACTTAAGCATACAGAGCTGTTATGGCTAGCCACTACTCAACAGGTAAACCTCTGTGCATTCTAAAAGGTGTTAAGAACTAATATGTCCAAGGTCACGGGTTCAAACCCGGCAGATTCAAACACCTGTTTGAATGCATCGAGGGTCACCTGTGGCGCAGTGGCTAGCATAACATCTCTCTATCCACTAGGACTTGCGACCTTAAGCATATAAGGCTAGTATGCTAGCCACTACTCCACAGGTGACCCTCAATGTTCCAAAAATCCACAGGTGTTTGAATCTGCCGGGTTTAAACATGTGACCTTGGGCATATTGATCTTTAACACCTTGCTGAATGCATCCAGGGTCACCTGTGGAGTAGTGGCTAGCATAGCAGCCTCTTTTAAAGGACGAAATAACCAAGGATTTTTACTCCCTAAAAGTCAATATAGGGCCATCTGGCAGGTATGGACTCGCTATTTTGTGGATAGAAGGATGTTATGCTAGCCACTGCACCACAGGTGACCCTCGATGCATTCAACAAGGTGTTTAAATCTGCCGGGTTTGAACCCCTGACCTTGGACATAATGTCCTTAACACCTTTTAGTATGCATAAAGGTTCACCTGTGGAGTAGTGGCTAGCCATAACAGCTCTCTATGATTAAGGTCGCAAGTTCAAAACCAGCAGATGGCCCTATATTTCCTTTTAGGAATTAAAAATCCTTGGTTTTTTTCGTCTTTTAAAAGGGGCCTGTTATGCTAGCCACTACTCCACAGGTGACCCTGGATGCATTCAGCAAGGTGTTAAATATCAATATGCCCAAGGTCACATGTTCAAAACCGGCATGTTCAAACACCTGTGGATTTTTGGAACATTGAGGGTCACCTGTGGAGTAGTGGCTAGCATAACAGCCTTCTATGCTTAAGGTCGCAAGTCCAAAACCAGCAGATCGCCCTAAATTTGTGCGCCACAAGTGACCCTTAAAATATTTAGTGTAACTCGTGAAAGACCCCTCCCTATCTTGACTGTATGAAATGAAATTATGAATTTGACTGAAAAAATTATGATTTGACTGAAAAAATTATGAATTTGACTGAAAAAATTATGAATTCGATTGAAAAAATTATGAATTTGACTGAAAAAAGCTATATATGCTTATCATCACTCATCATCACCTACAAATTTTGTATATAAGATAACATGTTTTCTTAAATCTTTAGCTTCTGGAAGGTATATTATACATATATCTATATTACTATTCTTATGCTTGAAAAAAAAAATGGCTAAAAAATGTGTTTGCACTTATCTCCTTCAGTTGTTTATAGCATTTTTCATCTTATACATTTTCCCGTTTTTGATTATTGCTAACAAGAAGAAATACGTTCTTTTGGTGTTTTCTTGGAGACCGCAACCCCAACTAACTTTCCCATCAAAAGGTACTTTAGAGGAAGACAATTTAAAATATCGGTATCCTAGCCTTGTCAAACTAGTTCAATCAAAATGAAACCTACGTCATTTCAAATCCAATTAACTTTAACTTCCGTACAGCAAGTTTTTTCGAAATCGTCAGAGCCTTTTTGAAAAAAAATATAAATAAAAACATGCCTAATTCAAGGTAGAAAGTGGTTTTCGTATTTCATTGATTATTCCTAAAGGTTGTGCATCTTCAAGCATATATCGTTAAAAAATGTGTTATTTCAGTTTTATACAACTTATAGTTTTAGTGCTGGGCTAATCACGTACACATTTGATGGAAAAGCAATAAGCCATTAAAAAAGGAGAGATTTGATTGAGGACAGCAAAGAGGCATGGCATATGAATACGAGAATGTATTATATTGAGGGTGTATAGTCGACTGTAGAAACTATTATAGGTGGAATAGTCAGGAATCAGTCATTTTTGAAAAGTTTTTAATTTTGCCAACGTTTCGGCTCAAGCTTGTGAGCCATCATCAGGGCATTACTGAGCCATGTCCAAGCATAAACTGGACTTGAGTTTATGCTTGGACATGGCTCAGTAATGCCCTGATGATGGCTCACAAGCTTGAGCCGAAACGTTGGCAAAATTAAAAACTTTTCAAAAATGACTGATTCCTGATTATTCCACCTATAATGAGAATGTATTATGGGACAGTGGATTGGGCTACAAAGGATTGCTCACATTTTTTGGTTTTATGGGATATCGGGAAGGAGGGATCTTATTTGTCGGGAATGGATTAGGGATTTGAATTACTAATGAAAAATTGCAGTGGTGATTGTGATTAGAGGTGGTGATTAGTGGTGGAGGATAGTGGTAGTGGTTAGGAGTGGTGGTTAGTGGTTTGGGTTGGAGGATAGTGGTGGTGGTTAGTGGTTAGGGTGGGGGTTTAGTAGTTAGTGGTGGTGGTTGGCGGTGGTGGTTATAGTTGTTGGGAGCATGTGATTTGGTTAAGGAACGATCCAAGAAAATTTTTCTTCGAATTGAGCTTAATAACCACTTTAACTAGTCATTGAGGGGGGTTACAAGAGATCGCCTATAGGTAGCAAAGACAAAACTTAAAAGTAATTCATACTTCGTCCAATTTGTCCCAAAGTACTTTTGGGAGACCCCCAAGCAAGTCACAGTCACAGTAAATGAGAGGGAATATGAATGATGACGCCACGAGTTCTCTGGGGAATGGTAGTTTCTTCTACAGAATGCTGTTGTTAATTACCTCTGAAAGCCTGTCGAACCTGGCGAAGAGTTCGTTCAGGATCTTGACGAGTTCTGAAGCAGAGTACGTGGAGGAGATTGCAGTGAACCCGACGATGTCTGCGTAGAGTATGCTGAAACACAAAATACATTATTAAGTTATTTCACATGATTGTAATACCTAATTAACTCAGTTTGTACATTGATATATTCGAATTTTATTTTCAAATAGACGGCGAGCGCATTCTATTTTTTCACTTAATTTACTAGTCAAAATAAATTTAAGAACTTTTAAGAAAATTGAAGTTGAAAAAAGAATTGTGTCGTTTCGATGGAAACATTTATTTTAGATTAATATTCAGGCAGTCGTAGCGGCTTATAGACGATACAATTGAAAACATTTTCGATTCGTACTTGAATTTCGTTGGAAAGGAGAGTGTGTTATTTACGTTTGTAATTTGTATTGATAAGTGAATAGTTTGTGTTGGTGGTACACAGTGAATAGTGGTGGTACACAGTGAATAGTGGTGGTACACAGTGAATAGTGGTGGTACACAGTGAATAGTGGTGGTACACAGTGAATAGTGGTGGTACACAGTGAATAGTGGTGGTACACAGTGAATAGTGGTGGTACACAGTGAATAGTGGTGGTACACAGTGAATATGTGGTGTTTGTACACAGTGAATAGTGGTGGTACACAGGGAATAGTGGTGGTACACATAGCAATCTCTTGTTAATGGGCCTGCCGTATATGTCATAGTAAGTCAGACATTTAGAGTTGTGCTAAAGTATATAAATAACTGTTTCTATCTCTAAAAGAATAAATTTAGTCACTCTTTTTTTGACGTTGACTTTTTTGACTGGCTTGATCTTTACGACCCTTAATTTTCTCTACTTCGTGAGTTTCTTCATTATAATTTGAATTATTCTCTGTTTTAGAATAGTCATCTGTATATGAAAAATTAAAATTGATGTTTTTTTCTTATATCCGAAACGGCTGATTTTTTTCTATACAACACTTAATTTTCTCTTTCTCCTCGGCCGTTATTATTAAATATTCAGAATGGCTTTACTGGTCTGTTGCAAAATTTTCTCTTTATCTTTTATGGCTCACGCTGAATTTTATTTTATTTCTTTTCCTCATTTGAATCAAAAATCGCGAATACAACGGGACTTTTGACTCAAAACAGGGATCTTTCCCCTTTATTTTTTAAAATATATAGATATATATATATATAATATATTATTATATTAATAAATTCCTAATCCTTCCTCACCGTCCGATAACCGTCCTATTTCTCTACTTTCAAACCTTTCCAAGCCATTTGAACGCCTAGTTTAAAAAGAAATTATCAAATTTTTTGGAAAAACGTTCCCTTATTAACTCTATCCAACCCGGCTTCCGACCAGACTATTCGACACGATCTACTCCCCTAAAAATAATCCACGACCTACAATCCGCGATCGAACATCAAAAAATAACCATCCTGATCCTTCTAGATTTTTCCAAAGCATTTGAAACAGTTGACCACAAAATCCTTCTTACCGAATTAAAAAACCTCCCATTATCCAACAGTGCTTTGTGCTGATTCAAATCATTCCATTTCGACCGTTCACAGTATGTGGTAGTTCCAGGCCAACCTCCATCCAAGACTTCGCCTCTATCCTGTGGTGCTCCTCAAGGTTCATCACTATCTCCCACCCTCTTTGCCATTTACATCAATGATCTTCCCCATCATATATATCATTCCCAGTACTATATGTATGCAGATGTCATCCAAATTTACCTATCCTTCCCTCCTTCGGACCTAATACAAGCGACTGACAGTTTTTTTACCTTGAATAAATTTTTCTCCATAGAGAGAAAAGATGGAGAACTTTTAAATTTTATTTTTAATCATCTGCAGGTTATAACTCGTCTCCCACAAAACAGAGACCCCGCCGTGAACAAAATAAAAAAATGATTCCACCAGCGACCGCGTCAGCTACCTCATTAGGATCTGAACCACAGCCCAGCACATCATCACAAGGAATAACTGATGAATCCCCGTTTTTTACACCGAATCCATTTGAGATCCTCCAAAATGAAAAAGAAACCATGGAATCTTCTCCTATGCCCAGGGAACCACTACCTCCACCAATATTTGTTAAAAATTTTAAACTGATGTGTGCGCATTTAAACAAAGGAACTGATCCTAATAGTTATTATTGTATAAGTAGAACCAATGATACTAAAATATCTCCGACTACTGCTGAAACCTACAGAAAGATTGTAAAATATCTGACTGAGACCAAAGCTGACTTTCATACTTATCAGCTGCGCCAGGAGAGAGCATTAAGGGTCGTAATCAGAAACCTACATTCCTCAACACCTGTTGAAGCTATCAAAGAAGAACTGACAGAATTAGGATTCCAAGTGAGGCAAGTCACCGACGTTCTAAAAGATAAAAGTCCACTGCCTTTATTCTTCGTGGACTTGGAACCATCAGCAGGAGTCGAAAAAATCTATGACCTTAGTAGACTGTACTATACCCGTGTAAAAGTTGAAAAACCTTACACAAAGAAAGAAATAGTTCAGTGTCATAACTGTCAGGCATATGGTCATACCAAAAGTTATTGCCATCACATACCACGCTGTGTGAAATGCGGAGAACAGCATAAATCAGAAGAATGTACAAGATCAAGATCAACACCCGCTGTATGTGCTCTGTGCCTCAAGGACCACCCGGCTAACTACAAGGGATGCGAAATCTACAAGAAACTCAGAACCAGATACCGAAAACCTCAGGATCCGAATGAAACAGCTATACCAATCAGAAGCAGAAGAGAACCATCTAAACTTGTAAATTCTAATGTGTCATTTGCCCACTTGCTTGGAGGTGGAAACCAGAGTCATGAAGCCGAGGCACTGCCGGAACAACTTTTTCCTCAACATTCTCAATCTATTGTACAACAATCTATCCCTCAAAGTTTACCTAATCTTCAAAAAACTTCTCAACATCAAATTTCACATATCCCTCCACCATCAAACGTCACAGATCTTACCAGTCTAATGACATCGTTCATCTCCGAAATCAAATCTCTTGTTATGCCGCTTATATCACTCCTTACAAATCTAGTATCAAATCTAATCCCTGCCTTGAAAAATCCTTAAATGAATTCACCTAACTCCTTATCCATTCTCCTTTGGAATGCGAATGGTGTTAGAAATCATACTGACGAACTGACAGCGTTGTTGCAAGACAAAACAATCGATGTTGCACTTATAACTGAAACAAGACTAACGACTAAACAGTACTTCAAAATACCGCAATACATGACATACCGTACTGACCACCCAGACGGCAAAGCCCATGCCGGTTCTGCTATCATTGTCCACCAATCCCTCTCACATCATTTACTCCCACTTCCCACCTATGATTCCCTACAAGCCACAGCCATAGTAATCAAGACTTTTTCCTTTCCGGTAACCCTCACATCTGCATATTGCCCTCCTAAACATTCCATTTCCAATTCCGAATTTGTATCCTTCCTGAATTCCTTAGGAAATCGTTTCATTCTGGGTGCAGACTTAAACGCCAAGCATCAGCAGTGGGGTTCCAGAACCACGAATTCTCGGGAACGAAATTTGCTGTCTGCACTCAACTCCCGAAATTTTATTATCCTGCCTCCTGACTCCCCTACCTACTGGCCAAGCGATCCTAACCGCAATCCTGACATCCTCGACTCCTTTATCCACAGCGGATTAGGCTCCCTCAACTTGTCTGTAACTCGCCTTGATGAACTATCCTCAGACCATAGTCCACTGATCCTAAAATTATCTCTTACTCCAATTCCAAAACCCATTCCACCATCATTCATCCGAGGCCCTGCCAACTGGAACCTTTTCCGCCAAATCCTGACCGATAATATTGACCTCAGAGTAACCCTCAAAACCCCAGATGATCTAGATAATTCCGTCTATTCCTTTACCACCGCCATCCAACAAGCTGTCTGGACTGCCTCCTCTCCTAAACACTCAAATATAAATCCTCACCAAAATCATTTTCCACAACATATTATAGACCTCATCCATACCAAACGCCGAGCAAGATCATAATGGCAGCGCACCCGACACCCAACAGATCGCCGCTCCTATAACTTCTATTGTAGACAATTGAAGAGGGAGTTGGCGACCTTCCGTTCCCAGTCCTTTAATTCCTACCTCTCCTCTCTATCAGCTCGTGATAATTCCCTGTGGAATGTCACGAAAAAGATCCTAAAATACCATCAAGTTTCCCATCCTACCCGAAGTGGTGATGACTCCTGGGCTGCGTCTGATGAAGATAAAGCCGAGGAATTCGCCACACACCTCTCCAAAGTTTTCACTCCTCACCGAGAATCCCACGCCAATCACACCGCAACAGTGCAAGACTTTCTTATGTCACCAATTCCACTTTCCCTACCTCCTAAAGCTATTAATCCCTCTGAGGTCAAATATCTTCTCCAAAAACTGACCCTCCGTAAATCTCCTGGACACGATCTCCTTACTCCCCAGATCCTCCGACAACTTCCGCAGAAAGCTATTATATTCCTTACTTATATTTACAACTGCATCCTACGCACCACCTATTTTCCTCTGTTATGGAAACATTCCACTATCATTCTTTTTCTAAAACCAGGCAAACCTTCCAACAACACTTCATCCTACAGGCCTATTAGTCTACTCCCCATCCTCTCAAAAATCTTCGAAAGGCTTCTTCTTAAACGTATCCTACCCATATTAGAATCTCAAAATCTTCCTTCCCATCAGTTTGGATTCCGTCCTCAGCATTCCACAGTTCAACAGGGGCTCCGAGTTGTAGACCATATTTCCTCAGCTCTTGAATCCAAAGAGTATTGTTCTGGTGCGTTTCTGGACATTGCGCAAGCTTTTGACCGGGTATGGCACACTGGATTACTCTTCAAGCTGAAAACCCATTTACCCCAGTCTCTATACCTCATTCTCCGATCCTATCTCTCAAACCGTTCCTTCCGCGTTCGCTGTGGTGTAGAATTTTCAAACATTTATCCCGTTGAGGCCGGTGTTCCTCAAGGCAGCGTCTTGGGACCCGTCCTCTACATCCTTTACACTGCTGATATTCCTGCACATCCTGATACCTTTCTGGCAACTTTTGCAGACGACACCGCCATCCTATCATCCAGTTCCAATCCTGAAACAGCATCCTTAACCCTGCAAAGACACCTTTCTCTTATCGAAGACTGGTGTAATGCTTGGCGCATAAAGGTGAACGAAGCCAAATGCAAACACGTAACCTTCACTCTTCGACGAAACTCCTGTCCGCCAGTTTACTTCAATTCCATTCCAATTCCTCCTTCAGATACAGTCCGGTATCTTGGCTTACTGTTAGACAAAAGATTGACTTGGAACCCACATACAAGACTTAAAAGACAAGAACTTAACCGACGATTCGGACAGTTATACCGACTACTCAACAGAAAATCTGAACTTACAGTTGACAACAAATTATTAATCTACAGGACAATACTGAAGCCCATCTGGACCTACGGACTTGAACTGTGGGGGACAGCTAAACGTACTAACATCAAACGCATTCAATCCTTTCAATCCAAAGTCCTCCGTACAATAGTAAATGCTCCTTATTATGTTTCCAACTATACCTTGCACCACGACCTTAATGTTCCTTTTATTTCAGACCTAATTCCATCCAAATTTTCCAAATTCCACCAGACTCTCATTCATCATCCTAATCCTCTAGCTCAATCCCTATCCAGCTCCACTCATCCATACAACCCACCTAGAAGGTTAAAACGGCAGTGGCCCCGCGATCTTTTGTAAATATATTGGAGTTCTAGCACTGGCTAGATTCCCCACTCAATGTGATGTATGTATGAGTGTGTGTATGTGTATATATGTGTATGATTCATTATGTGTCTTATCAGATATGTATGTGTATTATCAGATATGTGTGTATGTATATGATTCATTATTGTGTATATATTTTATTGTAATTTTATGCTGTGTAAATATTGTATGAATGTAGTATGTATGATATATTTCAGCACTACTATTGATGTCCAATTTGGGACAGATTGTAATTTTATCAATAAAAAAAATAAAAAAATAAAATTTTTAATCATATTTTAAACAATGTTACAGATTTTGAGCTAGGTGGGAATTTATGTAGCTTTATTATTATTTTTTGGCGTAATTTGAGCGGAATACTCAGTCCCACTTCTAAGCGAAAGAAAAAAACATATGTTTTGATTGGTTATTAAAATTGTAGGCTGATTGTTACTTAGTTGAAGGCTGTTTATCTGTTCTTAATTGAATTCATTATTATTAAAATGGATTAAATTTTTAAATATTTAATTAAGTTAACCATAATCTCTCCTCCATCCGTATTTTTCCTGATCCTGCCTGACAGTCGGTTTACCTAAAGTTAGTATCCTGGGTCCGATCCTCTACACAGGGATATACAGCTGATATTCCCATTCAACCAAACACTATCCTTACTACCTGCTAGCTATGCGGGCCCACTAAACCACCAAATTCCTCTCTCATCCAATCCTTGCTATTCGAAATCCTCCAAAAAATCCTCAATGATCCTTACTTTGTTACTTATAAAATCATCCATAAAAACCTAAATTTCCCACTAGTTGAAGACATTCCGATGTAGCTATACCATTCATTCCAAACTCCCTACTAACTTAAACCAGCTAATCCGCGAACTCTCCTCCTAATCTATTTCCGATAATCCACCGAGGGGACTTAAAAGAAGATGGCTTAGAGACCTCTTAACATTAATTAGATATTGGAGTTCAGCCAATGGATGGTTTCTTCTCACAGTTTTCATGTATTTTAATCATATATTATTCTATTTACTTTTTGTATTGAATCAATACAGTTGTAAATTTCTTGAAACAAATAAAATAAAAAATATTTCTTTGCTAATATGATCAAGTTATTCTTTTCAATTTCGTTTTAATACGATTTAAATATTGACTACAAGATTATCGTTATTTTGTTTAAATATTTCTATGAAAAGTAATCCTTTGCAATATTATTAATAATATTAGTATTATTTTTGTGCCGATATTACTCCGCTTTTGATAAGGTTCACACAAATCGATATCGATATCCTACCCCTAGTGGACAGGTATACACTGACCAACGTAAGTATAAACTTAATAATACGTTGAGTATATAATAATAATATGGTGACGGTCATATAATATGGCAATTATCTGGTGCGTGCAACACACGACTTTCACTTACCTCCGTTGTTAAAATCATTTTAAGAAATTTTAAATACATGTAGAGATAAAAATAAAAAGTTAAAGAATCAATTAAATTGAATTTCAATTGGAACATGTGTTTTATTAAATAATCTATTATTTTTTTATCTACAACAATAAGTTAGTGTTTGGGGTAATCACCTCCAATTCAAATGCCAAGATGATCATAACTAGGGTCCCTGCTTTCACGACATGCCGCTAGGTAGCAGCACGGTCAACATGAATTTCCCTTTTCTGTTATTCTTATCTGTTAGTTTTAGCGGCTTTTCATTACTCTCCACTACCCTTTACATTTCCGCGTATCAGATAATACTTTTTCTAAAATCTTTAGCTATCCAACGGTATACTATACATCTATATTACTATTCTTGCGTTCAAAAACAAAAAAAATGCATAAAAAAAATATGTTTGCACTTTTCTGCTTTAGTTGTTAATCAAATTCGCTAAAATATAATATTTACCCGTCCTTTTCAATGCCATTAAGATAATATGGTTAATCTTTTGGAATGTACAAAATTAAAGGCAGTTTAGAGGAAGAAAATTTAAAATATCGACATTTAAGTCCTGTCAGACTATTTCAATCAGAATTATTAAATTTTACATCTATATAGTGAGTTTAATCAAAATTGATAGAGCCGTTTTGGGGAAAATCGTAAAAAGGTGCTAAATGCATGGGATAAAGTAGGACTTCCGGTGAGCCGATTTTAGTGAAAAACATCTCGGGCATTTAGTTTCTTGAATATGAAATTTCAGTTTCATACGACTTATAGTTTTTGCGCTAGACTTACCACAGACACACAGACCTTTTCTCGGGACTTGGCCATTTGGACTCAGAAGACAATAAAACGTGTATTTCCGTCGAAAACTGGAATTCGAGAATTTTCACGATCGCAATACTTTCCCTTACAATATATAGTAAGTGGAAGCAAAAACAAAATTAAATGTAAAAAAATAATAAGATGACAGTTATAAAGTATGGAAGTAAACAAAATTAAGATGATAATATTTCAATAAGAATATTTATGAAGAAACTAAGCAAATGTTAAAAGAAGAATATGTGAACAATTAAAATTTTTAAATATGAACAATTTTGATGTGATATTTTACCCTAATATGTAAAAAACATGGTAAAGAACTATCTATGCTCATAAAAAGAACATAATCTTTTGAAAAGAGAAACAATATTAATGATATATATTTTATATAATATAACAATATTAATATAACAATATTAATGATATATATTTTATATAATATAACAATATTAATATAACAATATTAATGATATATATTTTATATAATATAACACGGACAATTAAAAGTGAGGATACCTAACAGAAAAAATATATCAATTTGGTAAGTACTTATTTTTAATGTTTCTTTCTGATGACCGCACCCACAACCACCTTCCTCGTCTATTATTTTTGTTATAATGTTATATATTTTAAAAATCAGCTGGTTATTTTTAAAATGGCGACCAATTAAATGTGATTTAATTCAATAACTTGCTGTTTTGAAGATGGAGACAAATTTTTTTAATATTATTTAACAAAAAAATAACATGAATAATTATAAAAAAGAAAAAAGAAATGAAATTTTAACTATAAATACGCCCATACCTCAGTTTTTTTTAAGATGGAGAAAAATGTGTATATAGTTTTGGAATTAGTAAAGCGCCATAAACAGGAAAGAAAAAAAGTTGATCTAGATATTTAAGTCACAAATTATAATAGAATGTAATCCCACCAAAACTAGATTATAAGATTTAAGTCACAAATTATAATAGAATGTAATCCCACCAAAACTAGATTATAAGATTTAAGTCACAAATTATAATAGAA
The DNA here is from genome assembly GCA_023052935.1 of Piezodorus guildinii. Classification (NCBI taxonomy): domain Eukaryota; kingdom Metazoa; phylum Arthropoda; class Insecta; order Hemiptera; family Pentatomidae; genus Piezodorus; species Piezodorus guildinii. The sequence goes on along the minus strand of CM041293.1, from coordinate 188,169,836 downwards.
TGTAATCCCACCAAAACTAGATTATAAGATTTAAGTCACAAATTATAATAGAATGTAATCCCACCAAAACTAGATTATAAGATTTAAGTCACAAATTATAATAGAATGTAATCCCACCAAAACTAGATTATAATTAAAAATAGAGACAAATTGAAATGATTTTATAGATTAAGACGCCTCGATGAACAAAGAGAAAAATAAAAAATATAATTTCGTATGTTCAAGCTACAACTTATTAGAGATGTTATTCCCTGATAACTCGGTTATTTTTTATGATAGAAAAAAAACTGTAAGGTGTTCTGGAATTAGGTTACATTTTATTTGAATGCAAATCGAAGGAAAGTAAAGGAACTTGTAACGAAGTCTAGTATAAATGCTTTTGGTTTATTGTTTTCAATTACGAACCTATGTAATCCAATAAATGAATAAAAAAGATTACCCCTCTCTAAATTTGAGGGCTTACGTCAAGTACGTAATATACCGTAGATGGGTAGAACCCGAATCGCGAAAAAAAAAGTTATCTGTTTTTCCTGATTAATTAATAAATAAAGTCTATCATTAATTATATTTAATAGAAAATTAAATTATTTACAAAGTGGAAGAAAAATCATTGAAATTGGTTGAGAACTAACAGAGATATAGCGTTTAGAAATTAGAAGTGTTGATTTGCCCCATGACAGATCCTGTCCAGGTCTTTTTGAATACTAGTAAACGCTGCTAATAACTTAGTTGGAAAAAAGGTTACATAATTCTGAAAGCCATAGGCATATAGGTGGTAGGAGCAGTGATTAGATTGAATTGGGAAGATCGTTTATAAAGGCATTGAAAAGGATAGAAGAAGCACTTGAACCTTGGGCCACCCCAGAGAAAAGGGTAAGAAAAAAATATAGAGGTTGGTTGGGAATGTGAACTGCTTGGACGGTCAGAAACAAAAGACTGGAACTAGAGCTCAAAAGCTGTAGGAAAAGGAATGTGATTTTAGTTTGGGGTAAAGGATAGAATAGTTCAGGGAATTAAACGCTTTAGAAAAGTCGTGGAGTATTAGTACTGTTAGCTGTTTGTTGTTCATTGCAGGGTATATGTCATTGGTGATTTTAGTAAGAGCAGATTAGGTAGAGAAACCAGATAAGTGGATTGGTTGATCAGGGTTCTTTAAGGAATTTTAACATTTGAGATTTTACTTATATTTCTATTGGTTCAGAGAAATTATAAAAGATGGAGATCGGGCAGAAGTCTTCAGGAGTTGTAGGATTGGAAGTTATGGGATGGATTATGGCCTTTTCCATGAGGTAGGATAGAAAATAGGTGTTTAATTCTTCAGGTGAAACTAGTTAATGGATTTACAGAGGGAGAGTTTTGTGAGGAGGTGCCATTTAGACTTAACGTCAGGGACTGAGGAAAAGGCTTCCTCAAAATAATTAGATTTCGCTTGTCTAACTCTTGTTTGTGTCAAGTTACGGAGTACCCTGAACACTTGGTAGTCATCCTCTAGTCTTGTGCGTCTATAGCGTCTTCGTGCAGCCTCACGTCTCTTTTGAAGATCTCTTATTTCTATACACAACCATAGAGGAGTACGGCGACGGAAGATGCTGGTTTTGAGAGGAGTATGGATATCTATGATCTTGAATTAAGTTATTTCATAAACTGCATAAACCTTTATTTTAAATTAACTTTAAACCTTTTTCAAGTTTAAGCCATTTTAATAGCTTTTAAATTAATTTTAACAGCAGAGGTAAGTGAAAGTCGTGTGTTTCCAGATTTTTGTAATACGAACGAGATTTCAGTGTAAGTGAGACTTAAGCCTCAAAGTAAAGAGGGCAGAGAGACCCGAAACCAGCTTCTAAAATTGAAAAAGAAAACTGATCTCGGCATCATCACCTCGTTGTACGGCCGTTGGTCAAGGTACAGTACGGGGGTTGAGGATTTATTTAGTTGTTTGTAACATATCAAAACGTTTGTAACATATCAAAACGTTTGTAACATATCAAAACGTTTGTAACATATCAAAACGTTTCATGTTTGATACTTTGGAATATTGTTCCCCTTGATGGTTTTGCCTTTTCCCAGAACAGTATTATAGCTTGTAAGCTGAGCATCCTTTGAGATGTGAATAAGATATGGAAAACCAATAGGATGGTCAGAGAGAGGTCGCTGTCCTGTGTTCCCTTTAGCCCGGGCCAAGTCGATACCATCCAGCTCCGGTCTGCCTTCATACCAATTAAATGTTGGCGGCCAGTGTTTTCGTCCTAACCATCCCATCTTCGTGTTAATAAAAAATATTTAGTTTGTGATTTTTGCTTGACTATTAGGGGTAGTAGGGATGGTGTTTTAGGGCGATAAATGACGAGATTATTACGCCCGGCTTGACTATTAGGTTGTGAAATATGCTCGTAACGTTTTCCAATATTTTAATTTAATGCTCTCCGTGTTTATAAAATCATGTTTAATTTGTCAATAATGTTTACATATTCTGAAAAAGTATTACTTGAGGTACGTTTATGCGTCAGCATCACCGAGATTCCTTATCTTTAAGTGGTATTATGCTTGCCCATAGTATTATGCCGGAATAGAAAAAGCTCATTTTATCATTTAATGATTTTGTATTAACGAAATAGGAGAATCTGCTGCACAGGTGGTTAAAACAATTGCAGTGTGAATAGCGATGATGACTGAGGGAAAAGCACCGTCCCTAAGTGGTTTGCTCGGTCCAGAACTGAAAATTTTCAATTGGAAGACGCAAAATGTTGGGGTCATCCTTCAGCGAAATTCATGCAGACAACGCTCTCACTAAGTTTTTATTGAAATTGCCAGTAAAAAAAACCTTACATACTAATTTTAAACCTCATAAAATTTCACAAAAGTCAATTTAAGTAAATTTCAGACAACCCATAATTCAATAAAAAAAAAAAAATAAAAAAAGATAGCTGTAGCTGAAGAAGCTATGAAGGGTCTTGGGTCCAGTTGGTACAAGCTGTCTCATAAATGTCTGGTATTTTATGTTTTTTGCTGCTATCCTTAACATGCCTTCATTAACACGTTCACGTCAGCGCCGGCCAGCGGAGGCCCGCACCAGTCCGTCTTATCGAGCGGCGTGTACCACTGCACCGTGCTACGCATTCGATTGTGTTATTATACGCAAAAAAATAGAGTAATGAATTGATATATTATAAACTCTTTCTAATAACATTCTAATAAGATCTTGAAAATCGGTGCTGGCGTAAACATGTTAAATTTGATTTTCTTCTTAAAGGTTGACAATAGCTTTATGGCACAAATGAATTTTTTGTTTGTTTTTAAGCCTAGTATCAATCAGTTCCAACAACATTTCTAGACTGTATACGCTGGGCTATCCGTGAAAGAATAGTACTTCCAAGTGACAACTCAAAATTGAGGGTGGTTCTATTGAAATAAATAAGTGGACTGTATAGATTTAAAATAAATAAAAATAATGAAAGCAAACGACGAATCACAATACATTTAATACACTGAAATACATATAAAGATGATAAGAAACAAATTAACCTAATTATAATTAAACAGCTGTAAGAAAATGTAGAAAACAAAATAAACCTATTGGGTTGATGCAAAATTAATGCAGGTTTCCTCTATTGCAATATCTTAATTCCAATTGTGTAAACAAAGCTAATCCTAACATTGATCATTATTATACCAAAACAAACCTTATCTAATACCCTCTCTTTCACCATGAATTTGTTTAGTAAAATCGTTTTGTTCAGTGTGTTCAAAGGTCTTGAATCGAAAATGTCAAAGTGCGATTTTCGTCAAATTTATTTTTACGAATTTAAATTAGGGCGCAGCGCTGCGCAAACGGCTCGTAATATTAATGAAGTGTGGGGTCAGGAGGCTATTAATGAGTGCACGGTGCAGCGTTGGTTCCAGAAGTTTCGCAGAGGAGATTTCGACCTCGAAGACAAGGAAGGTCGGGGCCGTCATCTTGCTCTGGACAACGACCAGCTGAGGTCAAAAGTGGAAGAAGACCCAACCAAAACCACACGAGAAATGACGGCGGAACTCGGAACTCAAAAATTGGAACGTCTTTGGCCAGTATTGATGAATCGACCACACGTTGCACAACCAACGCTTCGACGACTGCACGAGTTGGGCTACGAAGTTCTTCAACATCCGCCTTATTCACCTGACCTCTCTCCTACAGACTTCCACTTTTTCAGGCATCTGGACAACTTTTTGAGGGAGAAAAATTTTCAAAACCAGGACGACATTGAAAATTCTTTTCGTGATTTCATTGAGTCCAGGGATTCGGATTTTTTTTCTGGTGGAATAAGAAAGCTTGTTGAACGTTGGCAAAAGTGCATTGATTCAGATGGAAATTATTTTGATTAAATATATATGGTTAAAGTAAAGATATGGCGTATTTACAATACCTACTAAAAACCTGCATTAATTTTGCATCAACCCAATAATTAAAATATTGTAAAAAAAGAAGAAACAAACTTAACTTAATTAATGCTCAAAGATGTAAAAAAAAATAGTTTTCAAATTAAACAGTTTCTTGAATAAGAATTAAGAAATTAAATGTTCCATTATTGGATAAAGATAGGTTATATTCACGTAAAGATGTCCAGTTGAGTGTTGAAGAATACGACCGCAGGGCGGCTTGAACGAAGTCGTCTTGAGTATTGAAGAAAATTACCGCAGGGCGGCTTGGACGAAGTTCTCTTGGGTGTTGAAAATGACCGCAAGGCGGCTCTTCCAAGTTCCAAGGGGAACGATGAGAAGATGAAGAAATTCGTTTCCAAACGTTGAGAGGAATCTTGGGTCTATATACGGCACATCTTCACCGCTCAGACGCTAGCTTAAGACTCGACTGGCACGAGGCAGTAAAAAAACAATTGAAGTACGATCGTCTTCTGTCTTTCTCTTCTACTGCTCTCGTTTAAAAACTTATAATTATATTTAAAATAACTATTTTAAAAAGAAATTAAAAAATAAAGATTTAAACAAAAAAAATTATCTTATTATAAATATCATAAAATTATGAACTTATAATTTTTCGATTGAAAACCTTATCAGGCCGTAACATATGGCGTGAACAAGACATTTATCTCAAACATAGTAGCACAAATTTTCTTTTTGCTCCTGTTTTATTTTAACTTATTGCCTCCTCTCATCCTTGATTTGGTCTATAAAGGTAGGTCTGTTTTGCATCATTTTAAAGATTGCTAAATGAAGAAGATTAGGGATATCTAAAACCGAACGATATAAGAGTGATAGCTTCTTGAAATGTCCGAATATTTTTATAAGTAGCAAAATATAATTTCCTACATAACGTTGTGCGACACTTACTTACTCTCGTTTTGAGGGTTTTACTTCACAAACGTCTGGAAAATTTTTTCTTATTTTATTTGGAAAAAGAACAACGAAACGTTTTTTAATTGTTATGCTTATTAAATTACAACAAGAAGCATTACTGTTTTCAAATCCATTAATATATGTCTATATCAAATAATTTGCATTAGATATGTTACACGTGTGTAACTGGAACCTTAAAATAAACAAACAAAAAATGAGAAGACGCCGAGTAAATTATAGCTGATGGCGACCTACGGCGCGATGATTGTCAATTAGTCTCCATCAAAATTAGCATTATCGTTTCTCAATGGATCACAACGCATAACAATTCCACCTTTCAGGCGTCATAAAAAATTATAAAATATTTTTTTTTAAAGATAAGAGAGATTTATGTTTTTTTATTTAAACATATTTATTGATATTTACAACTGTATTATGATATACAACAAGTAAATGTAATGGACATAGTAAACTGACATGAAATATATGAAGAGACGCCACCCATTGGCAGCACTTCACAAATATTTTAAACTAGAAGGTCTCGGGGCCATCTTATTTTCAGACGCCTCGAAGGATTATCAGGAAACGAAGAGGATGATAGGATAGAAACTAATGGATTAGAGTGGAAGTGGAGTTTTTCATAGAATGATTGATACCTGGTTCGGGCTAATTCAGTAACATATGTGATATTAAGGTCTTTATGCATGAGCTTATTCGTGACAAAGTAAGGAGCGTTAAGGATTTTGGATTGTAAGGATTGGATGCGGGAAGAATTTGATGGCCCCATAGCTCTACTCCGTAAGTCCATATAGGCCATATGATGGTCATACAAATAAGTCCTTTGTAATTAAGTGGAAGGTTGGTGCGTTTGTCCAGTAAGTGTTGAAGTAGTCGTAAACGTTGGGCAGTTTCTTGTTGTTTCAGTCTTGTATGGGGATTCCAAGTCAGACGTTTGTCAAGGCGGAGTCCTAGCTATCGAATATGCTCAACAGGGGCTAGTGGAGTGTCGTTATAGGATACTATGGGGCAGGATGTCATTGATTTACGACGAAGGGTAAAGGTTATTTGGTGGGATTTATTAGAATTAATTTTAATCCTCCAATTCTGGCACCATACTTCAATGGCTCAGATTGAAGAGTGTGCGAGGCAGTAAATGGATCATTATCTACCGATAGCACACACGTGTCATCAGCATAGGTAGAAAGCATAGTGTTAGGATGGGTTGGGATATCAGCTGTAAAGACTGTATAAAGAACGGGTTCTAGGATCCTGCCTTGAGGAACACCAGCAGATTGGGAAAAAAGAGAGGAATAGGAACTGTGGTGATTGGAAAGATCTATCAGCAAGGTAGGACTGTATCTTCGGCCTTGAAACAGTAGGAATCTCAGCAAGTACTGAACTGAAAGATACAACACATATTTTTCAAAGGATGATTTTCCCTCACAAATATAAAAATTGCAGTTTATTCCAAAAGGTACTAACACAATGCCTTACAAAAGTTACTGTATCCTCTGTAACGAGATAACATTTCCTTTCATTTCATTTCCTTTCATTTCATTGCGTTTCATTTCATTTCCTTTCATACACCTACACACCTAATATATTACGAATAATTTAATTTTTTCTTCTTCCGTGCCTTTTTGTTGGTTCATTTAGCACGTCTTGAATCACCGCTATTACTTTGATCAATGTTTTAATTTAATAATCAATTTTAATTTTAAGCTGTTTTAAACAACTTAGTTGCGTTTCTTTGGTTCTTATAGGTCGTCAATTAAATTTTCATAGTTCAATTTTTTTTTAAATATTTATTTATTGAAATTTACAACTGTAATTTATATTACAACAAGTAAATATGCTATAAGAAAAATCACATGAGACAGACTTGTAGAGGAGCAACCCAATGGAAGCACTCCAGTAACTATTTTAAACAAGAAGGTCTCGAGGCCATATTTTTTTCAGACGCCTCGGAGGATTATCAGGTATCGAAGAGAAAGCAAGGGTTGAAAAAAGTGGGTTGGAATGGGAATGAAATTTATTTTAATTCTCCAATTCTGACACCATATCTCAAGGTCTCTGATGTGGGATTGAAGGGTTTGAGAGGCAACAGTTGGATCGTTATTGACTGATAACACACAAGTATCATCAGCATAAGTGGAAAGGAAAGTGTTAGGATTGGTTGGGATATCAGCTGTATATACTGTGTAGAGAATAGGTCCTAGGATACTACCTTGAGGAACACCAGCGGACTGAGTAAAAAGAGATGAGTAGGACCCATTGTGATTTATTTTGAAGGATCTGTCAGTGAGGCAGGACTGAATGATAAGGAAGTATGTTGAAGGGAGGAATTTTCGGAGTTTCAACAGCAGTCCTGGATGCCAGACTCGGTCAAATGCTTGCTCTACGTCGAGAAAGGCTCCCGTGCAGTACAATCCGCTCTCCAAAGCAGATGAGACTACACCCACCACACGATGGCACTACTGGATAGTGGAATGGGATGTTCGGAAGCCAATGTGATGATTGGGAATAATATTATTGGAATCAAGGATAGGATATATACGTTTCAGAAGGAGTTTTTCAAGGATTTTTCCGATGATACATAAAAGAGAGATGGGGCGGTAAGAGGACGGATATTCGGGCGGCTTTTTGGGTTTATGGATCATTTTAACTATTTATCATTTCCAGGGCTCGGGAAAATATGTTGTGCGGAGTACAGCATTATACAATAGGTAAGAAATAGGATGGCTTTTCGAGGAAGACATAGTTTAATTTAATTTCATTTAAAGTTTTTTCATATTATTTCTTCTTGCATTAACATAAATTTGGTTTAAATTTTTTCAGAAACTCACATTTTCATATTATAATGTTAATTAATCCAGCAAATCATTGGAATTAGCATTCCACGAACTTGCTAAATATGAGAAGAAAAACCGTGCCTTATCTGACCTTATTAACCGTAGATTTTTATTATTTTATTATGCAAAATAAAAGCTAAAAAGTTAGTTATTCATCAGTATCTATAGTTATATATTGTTTACAAGTAGCCAGTAATATAGATAAATTTGTTAAAGTCACACAAATCGTAAATACAAAACTTTAAAAAAAAACTTGATAATTACATACTTTCTTATAATAGTACCACAAATAGATAAATTTTCATTTGAATATTTACTTTCTTTGAGATAATCAATTCAAGAATAGATAATAAATGGAATTAACATACGAAGAAAGATATTTCTCAGAGGGAGAATAAGGAAATATACATAACTTTGTATATTGTATAATAGGGGTACTCACTACGTTTTATTGTATATAGCACATTTGTTGTCCCTAGTAGCACCCGTTATGTTGTCAACTATCTCTAACCCCGCGGCTTTGTTCGCGATTATTACATTTTGTGTTTGTTTAAGTTGATATATATGTTTAAGTTGATATATATGTTTAAGTTGATATATATGCGTTTATGGTTTGAGTAAATATAATAAGTATAACTTGGCTATCGGCCAAACAGTTAATCTTTTAACTGTTTTTGTGTACAACGAATAAAATTATTATTTAGAGCCAAATTCTAATTTTATTCTGTAAAATTTGCAATAGAATTCCTGCAGAAGAGGGCATATCCATAATAGCTCAATACCCGTTAGCTTTTAAACATTTTATGTTAACTGATTTAACATTATTTAATATGTTGATATATATTTTAATATATCATATTATTTAGGCTTGAAGCGTAAATATGAATTAATCCTATTCGTTAGTAGGAAAGCTTCTAACCTAAAAATAAACTTTCTTCTTCCGTATTTTTTGGTTTTATTTTCTAATAACGAAAAGTTTTTTTTTAATCAAATAACTATTGAACACGTTTCCATGGGAACCTAAACGCAAAATCAAGCTCGATACGAACTTCAATATAAAAAAAAAAAAAAAAGCTGTACCTTTCCAATCCATGACGGGTCTTGGGTTCAGTACGGCTAACGGCCGTGCAAGGAGGAGATTAGGCCTAGGATTTTCCCCTAATCTTTGGGTACCCACTTTATAGAGCCTGGGTATGCCCCAGGAGGGTCTTCATACCCCGGGGTAGATCCACGCCTGAAATGACAGAGCAAATAATTCTGCCTCATCCGAGGTTCGAACTCGGAATCTGGAGAAGAACTTCCATACATATGTTATAAATTTAGTATATTTCTTAATACTGGTCAGGTTGAGATGACTTTGCTTTCATGCAGTCAGAAATTCCATTATCGTTCAAATGAATAATTATAATTTTTTAGGAGATGTGGAGTTTTAGAGTTAATCGGAAGGAAAATTCGTAATAGGTTTCAGAAATATATTTTTCTCAACCACTTTCGAGGATCATATCAAATCTTCTAAAACCCAAACTTTCTGCACATTCATACGGAAAGAGGAATCTCCCGAAAACATTTCAACTTTCCGTGACTGTTGAGATACTGCGATGACCAGGAAAGTGAGTCAAGTGGTACTTTCATTTCAGGTTCCCGTGACTGTTGAGATACTGCGATGTTGAGATACTGCGATGTTGAGATACTGCGATGACCAGGAAAGTGAGTCAAGTGGTACTTTCATTTATTAATATAGATTAATATCATCCGTTTTGAAAGTAATTAATAAATTAGCTTCTATTTATATGCCTGGTGTTGATGTAAAACGCGGATTTTCACACGACTAATTAATTTTTTTTCGGTTATTTTATATTACACTTTTTCGATAAGAGTAACTATAATACATAAAATACTGATGATACAACATTGTATACCTCATCATATCGCATTGATACAATAGTGAATCGCCTTCAACAATATTTTAAAAAATTTCACAAATATTGCATAAAATGGAAATTGAAAATTAATCCCACAACATCTGAAGCAATTCTTTTCACTAAACGTCGCCCACAAATAAACCACCAAATCAAGATAAATTCAGCTCTCATCCCTTGGTCAAAATCCGTACAGTCCCTAGGCATAACATTAGACAAATCTCTTACTTTCACAGATCACACAATAGAAAAATCGATAAAGCCCAAAAATTAATATTTAAAATGTTCCCATACTTCAACAAATAATCCCATTTGAGCTCTCATAACAAATTAATAATATACAAATCAGTTATTTGCCCGTTAATTACATACGTCTCGCCAGTCTGGAGCTGAACCTGCTTGACTAACTACCAAAACATTGAAAGAATTCAAAACCTATCAATGCGGATAATTAACAATTACCCCCGCTACACTAAAATATCATCTATGCTCCAGGACTTGCAGCTTCCCACAATTAAACATTTTGTCCATACTCAATTAGCTTCTAACTTCAGTAAAACACCAGTCTCCAAAAATCCATTAATAAAGAAAATCGGTAACTATAATAAAGCATCTCTAAAACGCTACACTCATAAAAGAACTAAACATGTGTTACTAACTTAAGCTAGTTTGTTTTGATTTCTAATTTATATTATCAATTATGTTATATGTTTTTATTTGTAGGGTTTTGTATAATTTTTCCTACAACCATATATAATCACAATTTAATTTTACCACCAATTATAGATTAGTTAATCATAACTACCAAATGAACCAAACATTTGCTGATTGTAAGGATGTTTTATCCGAAATCATTTATAAATAGTTTGTCAATTTGTAAAAATGTAAATAAAGTTAAGGCCAGATTTTAATTTCATTAGGTTAAATTTACTATAACAGACATATAGAATTAGACAAACTCAGAATTATTCAATGCTTTATAGCTTTTATTTTAAACATAATCTTCGTATATGGTTAATACCCGATTTCGATCCCGGTTGTAGCAGAATAATTATTTATTTTTTTGATGACCTTCGTGGAGAAACCTTAGGATAGAAAGATCCTTACCTCCTAAACGGTTTAAATCTATAAAAAAATATGATAAAATCTCAACTGAAAATGGGACCTTGAGTCAAGAGATGTATCACTGTTTTAACTATTACATCTTGTCCACTCTGATACCTTTGCCAATGATTAAAGGCATTTAGAATATCAAACTGTTTCGGGTTTCTTCGGGGTTCTAATAAGCATATTACTGTAATGACTGTAGTGGTGAAGATATATCATGACATCTTGAATTTTCTCGTGTATTTAACTCGGACCACTGATAAAATAAAATGGAAAAAAAAATATATAAAGATCTTAACTATAATGCATATAGTTAATCTTATCTGTCTCTGTCCCGAGTTAAATATCAACCGAAACCTCGTTGAAGAGACTATAATTTATCGTAACAATAACATTTTAGCAGCTGACATAACCTTCTGATTTTGTACCATGTAGGTGTTTGATTTCTATAAATATTGGGAATCTAATTTAATTAAACCTGGAAACGCCAAGTATAAGACTCTCAACGTAGCACCGTCCGATTAGCCAATGCAGCATAAACCGACCTTCAATTAACAAACTAACAAAACCAACAAAAGGATCCATACTGTTTTATGGCCGAGCAAGCCAATTTTGGTCTCCTAATTTTTGGATAACCTGTGAATAAGGGTCTGCTTTATTCTAGTGGGGTTCCAACCAGAAGAATATTTTAACATATTATGACAGGTCCACACGATCCCTTTAGCCCTTGTATATCGCCTTGAAACGTTCTCAACACTAATTCTACTTATTCCGACCTGTAGGTGAAACCATTAACCTATATGATGAGAAAATAAAGTTAGGTTTTTGTACCATTTAGAGAAATAAAGACATGTTCTTGGAACTCCCATTTCAGCTACATAATGAATATAGGTTTTCTCGGAATTTTTAAAGGATTATTAATCAGTGGAAACTTATTATTGGTAAGGTTACAAATATGGTTGGTGAGGAAAGCCATTTAAAAACAATCTGCTTTGAAACACCTTCACTTGTTTTAAAACAGTCTCTTTTTGATGAACATTATCTAACTAATCTATAGAAATAATTAATCAATAATACACATAAGATATCCTGTTTCCAAAACACATAAAAAAAATATAACAAATCTACACTGTAATGTCTTTTATTGCAGTTCGGCTTGTTTAATGTGATTAATAAAACAATATAATTGTAAAAGTGCAACAAATTAAAAAAAAAAAAGGTTGATTGTGACTATGCTAAGCTTATACAAAAGACGTGTATCTGAAACAGCAATGATTTACTCAGTGTATGATAAATAAAGAAATATTATTTCATATCAGATATAAATTTTATTCACTCTAGGTTACAATAACATACCAATACCAAGTAGCCATATCGAAATACAATTATTACTTTCACTTACTATATATAGTAAGAGAAAGTATTGAGATCGTGAAAATTTTCGAATTCCAGTTTTCAACGGAAATATACGTTTTAGGGTCCCCTTAGTCCAAATAACCAAGTTCCGCAAAAAGGTCTGTGTGTGTGTGTGTGTGTGTGTGTGTGTGTGTGTGTGTGAGTTTATGTGTGTGTGTGTGTGTGTGTGTGTGTGTGTGTGTGTGTGTGTGGTAACTCGCGGGCGAAAACGGTAAGTCCTATGAAACTGAAATTTTATATTTAAGACAACTATACGCCCGAGACGTGACAAAACTTTTTTCATCAAAATGAGCTTACCAGAAGAGGCACTTTATACCATGCATTTTGCACCTTTTTTCGATTTTCTTGAAAACGGTTCCGACGATTTTGATTAAACTCGCTATATCGATGTAAAATTTAATGGGCTTTAATATCATGTAGGTTTTATTCTGATTAAAATGGTCTGACAGGGCTTAAATGCCGATGTTTTAAATTTTCTTATTCTAAATTACCTTTAATTTTGTAGATTTAATAAAAATAACTATATTATCTTGTTAACACTGATGAAAAACAGGTAAATATGTAAATTGAATAACTTCGATACCCAACTAAAGGAGAAAACAGAAAAAATATTTTTCTAATGCAATTTTTCGTTTTTGAACATAAGAGCAGTAATATACACGTATTTTTATCTCTAAATGTTTTTGAAAATTATTTCATTGATTTTTAAAATGGAGTTAAGTGAAAGTCGTGTTGCCCGCACCAAATTATTTTATCTTGTAAACGTAACGGTTGTACACTATCTTATATCAACTCTTTTGCAACTTGAATGCGTATTTTCCTAAATTGTTGGTGAAGCCTTCTCCAGAATAACCCGTGCTTTTTAATACTTAGAAATAAGTCTTACTATGTTCTTGAAATGAAATCTTTTTGAGGTCACCTTAAATTATTTTTTAAAAAACTAATAATAATTCAACATGTGTCTGGGACCCTACACACGAAATATGGATACTGTTCACGCCATATGTTACGGCCTGATAAGGTTTTTATAGTTTTTCAATCGAAAAATTATAAGTTCATAATTTTATGATATTTATAATAAGATCATTTTTTTTGTTTAAATCTTTATTTTTTAATTTCTTTTTAAAATAGTTATTTTAAATATAATTATAAGTTTTTAAACGAGAGCAGTAGAAGAGAAAGACAGAAGACGATCGTACTTCAGTTGTTTTTTGACTGCCTCGTGCCAGTCGAGTCTGAAGCTAGCGTCTGAGCGGTGAAGATGTGCCGTATATAGACCCAAGATTCCTCTCAACGTTTGAACGTTTGGAAACGAATTTCTTCATCTTCTCATCGTTCCCCTTGGAACTTGGAAGAGCCGCCCTGCGGTCATTATCAACACTCAAGAGAACTTCGTCCAAGCCGCCCTGCGGTAATTTTCTTCAATACTCAAGACGACTTCGTTCAAGCCGCCCTGCGGTCGTTTTCTTAAACACTCAACTGGACATCTTTACGTGAATATAACCTATCTTTATCCATTAATGTAACATTTAATTTCTTAATTCTTATTCAAGAAACTGTTTAATTTCATAAATATTTTTTTTACATCTTTAAGCATTAATTAAGTTAAGTTTGTTTCTTCTATTTTTACAATATTTTAATTAGGTTTTTTTGTTTCCTACATTTTCTTACAGCTGTTTAATTATAATTAGGTTAATTTTTTTCTTATATAAATTTATTAGGTTAATTTGTTTCTTATCTTGTTCATATGTATTTCAGTGTATTAAATGTATTGTGATTCGTCGTTTGCTTTCATTATTTTTATTTATTTTAAATCTATACAGTCCACTTATTTATTTCAATAGAACCACCCTCAATTTTGAGTTGTCACTTGAAAGTACTATTCTTTCACGGATAGCCCAGCGTATACAAATTTTGGTACTCCGGGTCGCGGATTTATTTTTTGTCTACAAATTTTCGGCCCTCTGACGGAACGGATCACAATACATTCCTACAGCTATCTCTTATTGTTTTATTTAGCCTTCTAAATAATTATTTAATTTAGGTTTAAATTTATTGGAATTTAAACATTTCAGCAATTGTTAGGTGCCAGTTGGGAAACATATCGTTATTTGAATTTCAGTTTATTTTTTTGTGATCAATCACATTTCTTTTTTCACATCTTGTTTAACATATAGATTTTGTCAATTGCTTAACCTAAAAATGGGTCCAAAAATCGATAATGAGGTAGTATTTAGCTCCCTGTTGGACGAATTAGAGGACTTAAGGGACGATATACACGAAACAAATGAAATAGGTCAGGCTGCAACAAAAAATTCAGAATTATTTCCGGTTTTTAAAGCTAGGTTATCACGACTGGACGCTACTTTCCAAAAGTTCACTAAAACTGTCACAGAAGTGAAACAATATGCTAAATTACTAAACAAAGATTGCAGTGAGTATGACAACATTAGGAAGGAGACCCGCCATAAATTTTATGAAGCGTTGGCACTTGAGCGAGAACAAGTAGTTCAAGATCATTTATTGAATGCATCTTCTAGTGAATCCCAAAATCAGTTATTTAAACTTCCCTCTATAAATCTTCCTACATTCAACGGTGACTTGACTAAGTGGACTTCATTCAAAGACACTTATGTTTCATTAATTCATGAAAATACTTCCTTATCTCCAGTTCAAAAGTTCCATTATCTCAAGTCCTCATTAAAGGGACCTGCCTTGCAATGTGTTGCTTCCATACCAATTACTGCCCAAGATTATCCACAAGCTTGGCTCAGTTTGACCAAACGGTATGATAACAAACGGATTCAAGCTAGCAATTTGCTTGCAAAAATATTTAATTTTAAGCCATTACAGGAATGTAATTTAGCTTCCTTAGAACAATTTTCGGAGATTGTATTAGAGAGTGTAACTGCGTTCAAAAATTTAGACATAAAAGATGAATCTGGGTTTGTTCTTCTTACATTTACATTAAGACTGTTAGATCCCAAAACCCGTGAGCGGTTTGAGACTTTACAATCAGTGAAAGAAGAACTTCCTTCATTTCAAGATTTAGTTGACCTAATTTCTCAGCAATGTGTTGCATTTCAATCTCAAGCCTTATCTACTCCAAGCATGTCCAAACACTCGAACGACAATAAAACTTATCCTAAAAGGATGAAACAAATTTTTTATTCCACAGAGCAGCAAACTACTCGTTCTTGCCCCTTATGTAAGGAAAAGCATGCGTTATATCGTTGCTCTAAATTTTTGGAACTTAGTCCACAAAAACGTTTTAATACTTTAAATCTTTGTTTCAATTGCCTTAGCGAAAATCATAAAAATGCTGATTGTCGGTCAAATAAATTATGTCGTTACTGTAATAAAAAACACCATTCCTTATTACACTGGGGTAATTCGGTGACATCTCCACCCTCTGTGGAGGGAGAACCTAAAACTAATACTTCTACAGTTTTAGAAAACTCTCAGTTAGAAACTAATACATCAGAAAGCGCTGTTTTTTCCACATCTCTAGATGGCAAAGTAAATGTTTTACTTGGTACTGCTTTGGCCAGAATAAAAGACCATGTAGGTAACTATCACCAAATAAGAATTGTCATCGACAGTGGAGCACAACGTTCGTTTATTACGGCTTCGTGTGCTAGAAAATTGAAATTGATACCCTCTCAAAATCCCCACAAACTCTGTGGATTTGGGAATAGCCCAATTACTGGTGGGACTCAGCAGGTAGACTGCACATTGATTCCATTAAATTCTGAAAATCCCAAGTTGCGAAAAAATGCTGTAATTATTCAGCAAATAAGTAATAATATGCCCTCTCAACCAATCTCTGAGCATATTAGGAGACAATTAAGTAGTGAAGATCTTTCAGACCCTTCCTTTTGGAAGCCAGGCCCTATAGATTTTCTTTTAGGAGCGGATTTGTTTCTAAATATTTTCAGAAATATCAAAACAACTTCTAGTTGTCCCAATCTCTTAAATACAGTATTTGGAGGGATAATTCTAGGACCCTTACCTAGTAACTCACACTCACCGCAAAATGTTCTGTTACTTACCAACGTGCCACAGGAGTCTTGTGAGTCCAAAATATCCTTATCCGACTTCGATGATTCATCTGTTAAACTATTGGGAATGCAATGGAACCCTGTACAAGATAGTATTTCTTATAACGTGCAAGAGCTCGCTCGCGTAAATACAAAACGTGGGGTAATGTCTACTATAGCAAGGATGTATGACCCTCTTGGTTATTTAGCACCCGTGATTTTCAAAGCTAAATGTGTACTACAACAGCTTTGGAAACGACGTCTGGATTGGGATTCTCAGCTTCCGCCCGATTTATTGCTTGAGTGGGATCATTTTGTTAATGAATTGCCTTTATTAAAATCACTTAACATATCTCGGGGCTTGTTTTCAGGTAATAAAAAACAAGTAACGGCTGTAGGATTTGCAGATGCTTCTACCCTAGGATATGCAGCGGTCCAATATTTACGAACCGAATATGAAAATGGGAGAGTGGAGGTCCGTTTGATTCTTGCCAAAACTAGGCTTGCTCCTCTAAAGCTTTTAACAGTTCCGCGTCTAGAACTTTGTGCGGCCTTGTTATTAGTGAAATTACATAAGTCTTTAGAAACGTTTTTGTCAAAATTAGAGGTAAAGGCCACATATTATTTCTCAGATTCATCCACCACTCTTTCTTGGCTCAATATCCCTACTTACAAACTCAAAACTTTTGTTGCCAATCGCATAACTGCAATTTTGGATCAATCCTCTCATAGTGAATGGTATCATGTACAATCACATCATAATGCAGCGGATATAGCGTCTAGAGGATTAACTCCTGGCTCTTTTCTAAAAGACGGTACTTGGTGGGAAGGTCCAGAATGGCTGAAACACCCGATTGAAGCATGGCCAATCAGTAATCATTTTAATAACCATTGTACCGGAGACTTGCCGGAAGTAAAGACAAAGGAGGTTGTTTTAAGTGCTCCAACTAATGATTGCTATCTGACTAGTGTTATTAAAAACTTTTCGTCTTATACTAAACTTTTGAGAGTATTCGCTTATGTGCTAAGACTCTTGCATAATGCACGGTTGAATATATCAAAAAGGCAAATAGGACGCTCATCAGCCATTGCACTGAACCTTGCATTAGAGAAAATTGTACAAGTTACCCAACGTTTTTACTTTGATAAAGAATTTCCTAACTCTGACTCCAAATCCTCCTCTTTGGGGGCTCTATCACCCTTTATTGATAGCCGAGGGATTCTCAGGGTGGGCGGTCGTCTTACAAACGCTCCGCTAAATTACGAAAATAAACACCCAATTTTGCTTCCTCACAAATCACATTTAAGTTCCCTGATCATAGATCACTTCCACATTGCATACCTACACGCAGGTCCACAATTACTCCAGTCAATTCTGCTTACACCTGGCCATTTCCTAATAGGTGCACCCTTGTTGTCACTGCCTACTCATGACTTGACAGACGTACCGGAAAATAGACTATCCAGGTGGCAAATTGTACAATGTTGCATTCAAAACGTCTGGAAAATATGGCGTTATGACTATTTAAATAGTTTGCAGCAACGGACAAAATGGACTTTGACCAAACCAAACTTGAATATTGGAACCCTAGTTTTACTAAAAGAACCAAACGCATCGGTGCAAAATTGGCCTACCGGTAGAATAATGGAAGTATACCCCGGAAAAGATGGAACAGTTAGAGTTGTAAAAGTTAAAACTCCAAAAGGAGAGTACATCCGGCCTGTTTCCAAATTGGCACCACTGCTACCACAAACATAAGCTAACTAATGTAGTTAGTGTCACCACCAATATGTTCATGTAAACCTTGGAAATTTTCAACGAAAATTTGGTGGGCGTTATGTTCACGCCATATTTTACGGCCTGATAAGGTTTTTATAGTTTTTCAATCGAAAAATTATAAGTTCATAATTTTATGATATTTATAATAAGATCATTTTTTTTGTTTAAATCTTTATTTTTTAATTTCTTTTTAAAATAGTTATTTTAAATATAATTATAAGTTTTTAAACGAGAGCAGTAGAAGAGAAAGACAGAAGACGATCGTACTTCAGTTGTTTTTTGACTGCCTCGTGCCAGTCGAGTCTGAAGCTAGCGTCTGAGCGGTGAAGATGTGCCGTATATAGACCCAAGATTCCTCTCAACGTTTGAACGTTTGGAAACGAATTTCTTCATCTTCTCATCGTTCCCCTTGGAACTTGGAAGAGCCGCCCTGCGGTCATTATCAACACTCAAGAGAACTTCGTCCAAGCCGCCCTGCGGTAATTTTCTTCAATACTCAAGACGACTTCGTTCAAGCCGCCCTGCGGTCGTTTTCTTAAACACTCAACTGGACATCTTTACGTGAATATAACCTATCTTTATCCATTAATGTAACATTTAATTTCTTAATTCTTATTCAAGAAACTGTTTAATTTCATAAATATTTTTTTTACATCTTTAAGCATTAATTAAGTTAAGTTTGTTTCTTCTATTTTTACAATATTTTAATTAGGTTTATTTTGTTTCCTACATTTTCTTACAGCTGTTTAATTATAATTAGGTTAATTTTTTTCTTATATAAATTTATTAGGTTAATTTGTTTCTTATCTTGTTCATATGTATTTCAGTGTATTAAATGTATTGTGATTCGTCGTTTGCTTTCATTATTTTTATTTATTTTAAATCTATACAGTCCACTTATTTATTTCAATAGAACCACCCTCAATTTTGAGTTGTCACTTGAAAGTACTATTCTTTCACGGATAGCCCAGCGTATACAGATACATTGCTCAATATGCTTAAATATATTCCTTATAAATTATTATACATTATCTTTGCTAATACTGCTCAGGTTTTCTTTGCTTTTTTTGCAGTTAAAAATTTGATTGCCATTCAAATGAGTACTTATGGTTTTGCATAAGACGTGTAGTTTTTGAGCTATTCGAAAAACAATTTTATTTTACGTTTTGGAAAAATTTTTTTTTAACCACATAGAGAGGGAATTTTCCCAAACCCAGTCTTATTGCACATCTAGATCGAACCAAGGTAAATAGGTCCAAAATGCATGGTATAAAGTGGCTCATGTGGTTAGCTGATATTGATGAAAAAGTTGCTCTAACATTTCATGCGTATTGTTGTCATAAATATGAAATTTCAGTTTAATAGGACGTTTCGTTTTTGCTCGGGAGTTACACACACGGACACACAGACCTTTTTGCGGGACTTGGTTATTTGGACTAAGGGGACCCTAAAACGTATATTTCTGTTGAAAGCTGGAATTCGAAAATTTTCATGATCGCAATACTTTCCCTCACTATATATTTCACAGATAGGTATGTGAAAGTAAATAATAAGTCGGCAACACACTTAAAAATCAACCTTAACTTTTAATTTAAGAAAAAAAAAAATGGTTTTTGGTTTTTTATTAAAAAAAAAGAATCACGTAAATTGGTACAATTTTAAATAATCAAAAGATTATTGCGTTCGTAAAATTGTCTAAAGTGGACATAGTAACTTTTGGAAATCAACTTCTCAATTATCAATCAGAAAAACAAAATTAATATTAATGATTTTCAATATTATGGGAAAGACGATCTAAATCAAATCACGTAGGACTGTATAATAAGAAAATATATGTCGGGGGCAGCAATGTAGAGGTTTGTAAAGCGATACTGGGTGCCAGGTTCTGTCATAGGGATATTCCATTTACTTTTAATCTTATTGAATTGAGATCCAAAAATTGACTATAACAGTAGGCGGGGCATTCTTTTACATTGGACCTTCTGGACCGTCATGAGGCATTGTTTTCATGCATTCGCATCCTTTTTATTCTGTATTTTTCAGTAATTTTTTTCGGGAGGACCATTATCTTTAACTCTGGGAAGGAATAATGAGAAACTCTGAGCTGGGAGATCTCGGATAAATTGGAGGATCAAATTTCCTTTCCTATTGGACGGGCCCTTTCCAGGAGCAGAAATAAATGGAACCCGTTTGATCCTCGAACTGCGGAGGTGAGGTGGAAGGAAAAATGGGACGAAAGAAGCAAAAAGTCTCTGGAATGAGAGGAAGAATCGGATTGGAGGAGGCTTGGCTGGGATAAGGAGTTCATTAGGGGATGGCGGTGGTTAGGGCTTCGTCTCGGGTCTCCGCTAATACACCTCTAGGTCTTCATCACTCTGCGCCTCATCTCGGCGTCTTGGAAGAGTTACATATAGGTTTCCGGTTTCGAATATATTTGATTTTTAACCAAAAAAAGAATGCTAAAACCTAAATGGACGAATAGGGAATTAAAACTAAATTAGCAGATTTTTACAAATAACGATGATGAGTTGACAAATGAATCGCCTTTTCCCTTGGTCTTCGCATCACGCGTGAACGGCTTGACTGATTTTTGTAATTCTTTGTTTGTTATGTTTATGTCAATCATGAGAAGAATCTTATAAATGAAAATATGAGAAAAATCACTTTGGTAGATATTTTTTTCCAATTTTATTGGTAAAAATAATCGCTGTATCTATCTATCTACGATTAGACTGAAAACGTAAAAAAAAAAAAAAGTAGGACATAGAAACACTGGCTCAGTTAGATGTACCCTTACTTTATTTATAATATCATGGCTATTTTTAGCTTTTAGTATTAGAGGTAGTTATCCAACATAAACACTGGCTCAGTTAGATGTACCCTTACTTTATTTATAATATCATGGCTATTTTTAGCTTTAGTATTAGAGGTAGTTATCCAACATAAACACTGGCTCAGTTAGATGTACCTTACTTTATTTATAATATCATGGCTATTTTTAGCTTTTAGTATAGAGGTAGTTATCCAACATAAACACTGGCTCAGTTAGATGTACCCTTACTTTATTTATAATATCATGGCTATTTTTAGCTTTTAGTATTAGAGGTAGTTATCAACATAAACAAACATAATTCTTAATACAAATACACTTAATCCTTCCTATTCCTTAACTTATATATATATATATATATATATATATATATATATATATATATATATATAAATGAACCACCTTTTCCCTTGGTTATCGCATCACATCACATCACATCACACGGTGAACGGACCTATTTCTCTAATTTTTTTTTTTATATTAGTCAGAAGGATCTTATGAAAGGAAAAAAAGATAAACGTTACTTGAGTCAATAGGTTTTTTTTTTTTTTTTTTTACATATATCCTCTAACACTACAGTGCCAATACAAAGGGGTTGAATTAGGTTGATCAACTAACACTACAGTGCCAATACAAAGGGGTTGAATTAGGTTGATCAACTAACACTACAGTGCCAATACAAAGGGGTTGAATTAGGTTGATCAACTAACACTACAGTGCCAATACAAAGGGGTTGAATTAGGTTGATCCACTAACACTACAGTGCCAATACAAAGGGGTTGAATTAGGTTGATCAACTAACACTACAGTGCCAATAGAAAGGGGTTGAATTAGGTTGATCCACTAACACTACAGTGCCAATACAAAGGGGTTGAATTAGGTTGATCCACTAACACTACAGTGCCAATACAAAGGGGTTGAATTAGGTTGATCAACTAACACTACAGTGCCAATACAAAGGGGTTGAATTAGGTTGATCCACTAACACTACAGTGCCAATACAAAGGGGTTGAATTAGGTTGATCCACTAACACTACAGTGCCAATACAAAGGGGTTGAATTAGGTTGATCAACTAACACTACAGTGCCAATACAAAGGGGTTGAATTAGGTTGATCAACTAACACTACAGTGCCAATACAAAGGGGTTGAATTAGGTTGATCCACTAACACTACAGTGCCCATACAAAGGGGTTGAATTAGGTTGATCCACTAACACTACAGTGCCAATACAAGGCTTTTTTTTATCCCAGCAATTGCACCTCAATTTACTTTCACTTTCCTAAATATGAAATATATAGTTAGGGAAAGTATTGTGATCGTGAATATTTTCGAATTCCAGTTTTAACGGAAATACACGTTTTAGGATCCCTTGAGTCCAAATCACTACGTCCCGCAAAAAGGTCTGTGTGCGAGTATGGTTGTGTGTGTGTGTGTGTGTGTGTGTGGTGTGTGTGGTAATTCGAGCGCGAAAACGACCAATGTTATGAAGCTGATATCTCATATTTACGAACACTATTGAATGGGCTTTAATTTAATGTAGGTTTCATTGAGATTGAAATAGTCTGACAGTGCTCAAATGCCGATATTTTAAATTTTCTTTCTTTAAAATTCCTAATAAAGTATCTTTAATTTTGAAGATTCTATAAAAATAACCATATTTTCTTGTTAACATTGATAAAAAACCTACAACTATATAAGTTGAACGAACTAAAGGAGAAAAGAGCTAAAATATTTTTTATTCAATTTTTGTTTTTTAGTAATAGATGTATAATATAATATAATAGTATGGATATACCGTTGGAAAACAAAATATTTTAGAAATATCTTATACACGAAATTGTTAAAGTAGACATATAGTGATGAAAAGCCGATAAAATTAACTGACTGTCGTATATAATCATATAATAGTTTATTGATTAAAATGCATGTTTCTGTTGAAACTCTGTAAAATTAATTCTTTAACAATTTATTCTCATCTCTTAATGTATTTAAACATTCTTTAGCTGATTTTAACAACGGTGGTAAGTAACGATCCTGTGTTGCACGCACTAGATTTTTTAATCGTAAGTATAATATATATGGATATCCATCTAGCTATCCCTGTTAAGGCTCACCTGACATTCTCGTGCCTGCTCATGTATATCTTCTTGAACTGGCTATCCAGGGCCGAGCCCAAGTCCTGCCTCATCTTCACCGCCACGTGCTCCGGCAGCACCGACAACAGCAGCCTCTCCTAACCCATCCAAACACAATATCTACATTATTATAAATAGTATTATAAATAGTTTTATACATTGTATATTGTCTATGTATAAATATCAAAGAAAGATATGGTTCTGTGTACAGGGTAGCATATCGTGAGGAGATCAACTTCCCTAAAGTTGAATTTTTTTCGATTCCAAAGTTGAGATCGATAATATTGGGTTGTGTCACATGAAATGTCCTTTTTCAAGGTAAAGGGTTTTTATTAAAAATACGAAATGAAAACAAGATAATTTTATTCCAAGTATTTACCTCCTTTTTCTACACATTTTTCCCAAAGTGACACCAACTTTTTTATCCCTAAACTAAAAACTCTGAGCTTTGAAGTGAAACGAAATCTGAAAACGCAGTTTTCACTTGATCATTATTTTCAAAAAGTTTTCCTTTGACGAAGTTGTTTAAATTCCTGAACAGGTGGTAATCTGTTGGAGACAAGTCGGGAGAATATGGTGGGTGCGAAAGAACTTCATAGCCCTGTTCTTTTAATTTTTGCACGGTATGTTTTGAAACATGGGGTCTTGCTGCCGCTCAGTGAGATCATGAGGTACCCATGTATCGAGCTTTTTTACTTTCCCAATACACTTTAAATGTCTGTAAACGGTAGATGCACTTGCATTTAGTTGTGCTGAGAGTCCTTTAACTGTTTGGTAGGGGTTTCCTTCTACTGTATATTTGCGGACATCGTTGTCTATTACGAGGGCGGTCTTCCTCGGGGCAAGTTTTCCAAGTCCGTATCCCCAGCTAAAAACTTAGCAAACCAACGGCGAATGGTCCGTTCATTATCACTCCCTTCCCCAAACGCCTTGCAAATATTTCTAGCGGTCTCAGCTGCTGAATGGCCGAGTTTAAACTCGTACAAAAATATTACTCGAAAATCGCGTGTTTCCATGTTCATATTTGGAGGTATACTAAAAACTGGGTAATTGATTGGGAAGCTAATGTTTATAATACAAATGTAGAGGATTATTAACTGTTTACTTTTAATATGTAAACATTCGGAAGAAAACAACATAGACCTGCAAAATCCTTTATGTATTTCAGAAACTATAAAAATGGACATTTCATGTGAAAGAACCCAATAACTATAGTGTCTTGTTATGAGGGGATAAAAGTTGTGATTTATAAGAAAATATTCAATTATTTTTAATCAACTTTTTTTTATTTGTTTCTTTCAACATTCGACAATGATGATTTTTCAAAATTAACATTATTTATACAATTTAAAAGATCAAATGTAAGCATCGTTGTAATTATCAGCATGCATCTTCTCCTATCCAATGCACATGCACACACACACACACACACACACACACAAACACATACACACGTATATATTTATTTATTCATTCCAGAATAAAGTTATTAGTAGAGTCATTAATGGAGCCTGGTACACGTTGATCAGGATTGAGGATCTCCATCTACTAACGGCCAAAGAAGAAGACCGCCAGGCTGACGGCCTGTTCCTTCATGAATACCAATATTTATTAAATCTCTCTATCAATACTTTGGATCTAAGACCCTCGTAGGACTTTGGCCTCTGACATTATCCTCTTCCAATCGTCCCAGCCAGCTGCACGTCTCCTCCATCTTCTCACAACAACCCGGCGCAGGTCCGCTTCCACGTCCTCCAGCCATCTCAGACTTGTTCTTCCTTGCATTCGCCTTCCTCCTGACAATTGATATTGGAGTCTTTTTGGTAGGCGATCCTCTGGCATTCTTTCTACGTGGCCCCACGCCACCGTATTCTTGCGATCTTAATGCATATTACTATGCCTGGTTATGCATACATGTTCATTAGTTCCTGGATTGCCAATGTCCCGATTCGTAAATTGGGCCATATATTATTTTAAGGACCTTTGTCTCCCATACCTTAATGAATTTTTAATGTTATTGGCATAATTGACCCACGTTTCTAAGCCATATGTCACCACTGGTCTTATAATTGTCCGGTATATAATTAATTTGGCTTTATGGGAGAGATTTCTAAACTGGAATAACTTCCGAAGTGCATGCAAACATCTAGTGCCAGCTGCTAGTCTTGCTTTTATTTGTTATTTAACATTATTTTTTGTTTTCACAACAGATCCTAGGTACTTGAAATTGTCCACGTTTCTAAATCTCTAACTACAAACCGAAAAGTAAGAGTTCTCCCGCCTGTCTCTTCTAGAGGACCTCATGTATTTGGTTTTGTCTACATTGATCTCCAGAGCTAGTTTTCTCGCCGCTTCCTGAAACTCCTGAAAAGCACCAGATAACAATGAAAATGTTCTGCCCGTGATGGCGACACTATCCGCATATTGTCATTGTTCTGATGGATATCGCCGCCATTTCTAGACCTAAATTAAACAATGTTGGAGAAAGAGGATCGCCCTACCTTAGGCCATTGGCCACATCAAATTCTCTGGATACGTCGTTCTGAATCTTCACATGACATTTAGTGATGGATAAAGTCATTTTTACAAGTTGCACTAGTTTCAGTGGCACTCCTAACGCTTGTAAATTTGCAAGTTCTACACTATCCCTTCAGTAGTAGGCCTCTTTAAAATCAACAAAAGAATGCTACAAAAGAAGAAGAATGGAGAGACTGGTTAGTGAGTTCCAATGCGGATTCAGGACTAGAAGATCTACTATTGACCATATTTTCTCTCTGAGGATAATGCTAAAGAAGGCATATGAATTTAATATCGATCTGCACCATCATTTTATTGATTAAATTTCCCTCTTTGAAAATTAATTAATGATGCATTATAGCCCCCCAGAGTATCACTTATGCCCTTGCAGATCACTTGACTTCTGCAGCTGTAGACGTCGAACGGAGGCACCTCTCCTACCAAATAGCTAAGAACATTAAATTGTAATTATTTCAAACAGTTCAACTGTATGATTTAGATCAGTCCGAAACAGTTTGATTACTGCGGGGCCGATAATCGATTAGGTTAGGCCCTTATTAAGGATCTAATCGATTATTTATTAGGACGAAAACTACTCGGGTAGGAAGGACGTAATGAATAAGTTAGTTGTGAGGAGATAAAAGTGGCTAACGGACAACCAGAGTATAGAATCCTACCGCCCAGTGCTGGAACAAATACAGGGAATTCCCATTAGTAAGGGCTCCGTTTAGTTGCTTAGCAGTTTACTTAACAGTCCTTCTCATTTTAGCTCTCTTCGTCCATTCTACCTTCAGGAACGGCTGTTAAATTTGTATTGTAAAATTTGATCATCGCACAGTGGGAAAAAATATCAATTCATTATCCGCAATTCTACGACTTTTGGTACGAATTTTTATCAAAAAAGTTTAGGTGACCGATGAGAATATATTTTTTTTTTAACAAAAGTTATTGTTTACAACTGTAGTTCATAATACAAAAAGTAAATATGATAAAATTAAAATGACATAAAAAAGACTTGTAGAAGAACTACCTAATGGTAGCATTGGACTATTCTAAACTAGAAGGTCTCGAGGCCATCTTCTTTTCAGACGTCTCGGAGGATTGTCAGGAATCGAAGAGAAAGCAAGGATTGAAACCAGTGGGTTAGAATGGGAGTGGAGTTTTTCATGGAAGGATTGATATATGATTCAGGTCAGATCAGCAACAAATGGAACATTACGTCTTTATGGATGAGTTTATTTGTGACAAAGTAATGAGCGTTCATGATTTTACGAAGGATTTTGGATTGTATGGATTGAATACGGGATGAATTTGATAGTTTAGTCGAGCCCCAAAGCTCAACTCCGTAAGTA